>CATOAP020000068.1:562578-1060192 GCA_951394115.2 Drosophila phalerata
AAAAACTGACTGTTTCGAGGAGATACTGTTTTGCATCCCCTGTTTGGCCGATTAGCTTATTTGTATATTTTATTAGCAATAAGACGCGGTTCCAATTACACTTGTTTTATTTGCAGAGTCAGAGAATAAAAGAGATGAGATTTTGTAACAAGATCAAAATTAACAATGAAATCGATTACGATATTTATAGGTTATCGATGTTTGCGATATTTACAGGATGGTATGCTGATGCAAATAATAATAATGATGGCAAATAAATATGGTACAATTGGTTTTTGAGAATGCTTTAACAACTTATATTCTATTTTAATATTACAAATGCGTGTTCTGCTGCGAACATTCTCCCCCCGTTGGGAGCCGAAGGCTGTCAACCGATGTGGTCTCGATGGGCAAAACAGCAATCTTAGTTACGGCTCTTCTGACCAGGCAGTTGGTCGTGCGTACGATGGCTACTCGCACGACTCCGTCCTCTAGGGATTGTGCTCTCGACTCGCCCGAGGGGCCATTTAAGCGGAGGCTGGTTGTCATCCTTCAGCAGGACCATGTCTCCAGCATGCAGGTTTGGGTGCGACGAACGCCATTTGCCTCGCTCTTGCAGCAAGGACAAGTAGTAAGTACTCCAGCTTTTCCAGAATGCCTGCTGTATGTGGCAAATGCGCTGCCAGCGATTCAAGCGACCGATGTTGAGATGCGAGACATCTGGCTCATCTATGGTGACATTGGCCTTGCCCCATAGGAAATGTCCAGGCGTCAGAACCTGAAGATCGTTTGGATTATCTGTAATGGGACAGAGCGGGCGTGAATTTAAGATTGCAGAGATCTGACATGACGCGGTACAAATGATATTTAGCTGCCTTGACTGCAGCTTCCCACAACCCTCCAAAGTGCGGAGAACGGGGAGGGATGCAGTGCCAGTTGATTCCAAGCTTTAGGCACTCTCCTGAAACTTGGGTTTGATGAGGATCACTTGAGAAGAGGCGTCTTAGCTCGGTCAGCTCATTCCTTGCTCCGACAAAATTTGCCCCTTAAGCTGACGAAACGCTTGAGAGCAGCGATGAAGGATGGTGTAGATAAATCCTCGACCAACTCCAAATGGGCTGCCTTGGTCGTGAAGCAGACAAATACGCAGATGTAGCATTTGACTGGTGGCCTGTTCCTGACCTCATTTTTGTAGTAGAAGGGTCCACAGAAGTCAACACCAGTCACGTAGAAGGTGGGGCTTGGCTGCACTCGCTCTGCAGGTAAAGGTGCCATGACATGCTCTCGTAGCTTTGGTCGCAATCGCGCGCATTGCACGCACTTGCTGATGACAGCCGCGATCGCCTTCAATCCTCCGATGGGCCAGAATCTTTGCCGCAAGTCAGCAAGCAAGCTCTGCGAAACGGCGTGGAGGAACTTTCGGTGGTAAAATACTATTATCGCAATAGTGACGGGATGGCGCTTTGGCAACAAGAGCGGTTGCTTTGCCTCATAGTCTACATCCGAGTTTTGAAGACGACCTCCAACACGCATCAATCCAAAAGGATCCAAAAGCAGGGACCGAAGCTCGCTTTTTGAAGAAAATTGCTTGCCGGCTCGCAAGGCTCTGTAGTCCTCCAAAAAGTGGACCAATTGTATGCTCTTGATAAGCAGATGCGTTCCTCGCTTTACATCCTCGATGGTCAGCGGACCCTTTCGCTGAGACAGCTCCTTGCTGCGAAGGCTTAGGAATCGATCGACATATGCAAATACACGCTGCAGTTTTCCAAACGAGTTCTGGAATTTGCAGTGTGTGAACAAATCGATTTGAACTGATGAAATTAACACCTTGTGTCGCCGTTCAGGTAGATCCACCGGGTATGCAACTGCTTGAGGCCATTCCATGCTGCTGAGTCGCAAGAAATCCGGACCTTGAGCCCAGAGATTGGAATTAAGCAGCTCTAGAGGTGTGTATCCTCGAGACAGGATATCAGTCGGGTTCATCTGCGTAGGTACATGATGCCAAATCATGCCCTTCGTACGCTCTTGGATCTGAGAAACCCTGTTGGAGACAAAGACGTTGATTCATCTATTTTTTACAGCAGGTACACCTTGTTTCGATGTGATCGTCTGTCACGAAGGGGAGGTGGTGTCCTTATTGCCGTTGATTCCGACCTTTCTTCGGAACGAGTTTCAATTAACGTTCCCTCAAATATTGAGTTTGTAGTCATTAAAATATCTTTAAATGGTTTTTCTATTTTTACAACCTGCTCATACATTTCGCCGGATTTAGATATGTCTATTTATCACGAGCATCTGCGCGCTATTCGATTGATCTCATCCATGTTAACCAATAATGACATCTTACTGGTATTCGGTGATTTTAATTTACCTAATGTGGTATGGTCGGATTCGCCAAATGTGTTGGTTCCGTTGAGCTCTGATGAATTTATTAATTCACTCCTTGAGCTGATATTTACATCGGATCCCTCTTGTAGTACTATTTCACGTATTGACCCTTTAGTATTTCCTGAAGACCCCTACAATCCTACTCTAGACTTAGTTTTAGAGTTGCCTAGGTGTGAGCCTGTTATTTCAAATAACGTCGTAGTTCGATCTCGATATTTCCGAAAAGCTGATTTTTTAAAAATGAATTCTTTAATTTTACAAACTGACTGGTCGCAACTTTACTCTTGCACAAACAATAACATGGCCACTTCTATTTTTTATGATATCGTGAATTCGCTTTTTGATGACTGCGTTCCCCGTGAGTTTCCTAGGAGGGCTAATAGACCTCCGTGGTCTCGGGAGCTAACGCGGCTGAAAAATGTGAAGTCGCGATATTATAAAAGGTTTAAGTGTTCGGGATCTCCATCTGATTTCTCCCGCTATGTTACTGCCAGATCACATTTTATTTCTCTTAACTCGCGTCTTTACAATGAATATTTAAATCGTTGTCGCTTACAATTCGCTCAAAATCCCAGACAGTTCTATAACTTTGTAAACATGAAGCGTAAATCTTCTGTATTACCCTCTTCCGTTTCCTATGAAGAATTGAAAGCGAATACTGATCAGGCAGCAGCCGATCTGTTTGCTAAATTCTTCCAATCTACTTATACATCTTCTAACTTAATTTCTAATGCTCCTTATCCTTTCACTATACAAAAGTCTAATTGCATTTATTTTCCTGTGATCACTGAAAGCTCGTTACTAAACGAACTTAATATAATTAAACCTGGTTTCCAACCGGGCCCCGATGGAGTTCCCGGATGTGTACTTCGATACTGTTCTGGTTCTCTATGTAAGCCACTACTACAATTATTTGAGTTGTCTGTAAATTCTTGCTCTTTTCCATCTGTTTGGAAGGAATCATATATAATTCCGTTGCACAAAAATGGTTCTAAGTCGGATGTTAAAAACTATAGAGGTATCTCCAAATTGTCTGCAATGCCAAAAGTGTTTGAGAAGCTGATTACTTCTCAACTTTAACACTTATGTAGCTCTATAATTTCACCTTGCCTACACGGTTTTGTGAAATCAAGATCTACTACCACTAACCTACTGGAACTGTCCTCTCTTGTGATCAGAGGATTTCAAAATAAAATGCAAACTGATGTCATTTACACTGACTTCAGTAAGGCTTTTGATTCTGTTAATCACTCTCTTTTGCTTCATAAACTTAATCTTATTGGATTTCCTCATAACCTACTTAATTGGATTTCTGAATATCTTAATTCTAGAACCCAAAAAGTCCTTTTTTAAAAGCTGTCTGTCTAAACCTGTCCTGGTTACTTCTGGTGTACCTCAGGAAAGCCATCTTGGTCCTTTACTCTTTAATCTTTTTATTAACGATCTCCCATTAATCTTTTCCCACTCTCATATACTAATGTATGCCGATGATGTGAAGCAGACCTCATATATTTAACTACACGATCGACCGAAACTGCTTGGAGAGACTTAATTGCGTGAATGATTTAGGAATACTCCTTGATCATAAGTTAAAATATGATCTTCATATTGCACACACTGTCAATAAGGCTACTCAAGTTCTTGGATTTATTAAACGATGGGCTAAGGAATTTGATGACCCTTACCCGACTAAACTACTCTATACCTCTCTCGTTCGTCCTATTTTAGAATACGGATCTTGTGTGTGGTCGCCACAATATATGGCACATCAAAATTCAATTAAGTCTGTTCAAAAGAAATTTCTTCTTTTTGCTTTTCGTGGCTTCAACTGGGACCCTGGTTTAGACTTGCCCTCATACACTGATAGACTGTTATTGATTAACCTTCCATCTTTAGCTAATCGGCGCACTATGCTGGGTGTTATGTTCATTATCAAACTGCTTAAGGGTGATATTGACTCCTCTGCATTACTTAGCCAAATTAACTTGTCGGTTCCTTCTAGGCGTACACGTAACTTCACTCCTCTTTCTCTTAACACCTGTACTACTAACTACTCTCTGCATGAACCTTTTAGAGTACTCTGTGATGAATATAATCGACTTTATCGTGTTTTTAACTCTCTTCTCTTTCTACTATTAAATTTCTAATTCTAAACTATTTAAACCGTAGGCACTAACACAACATAACTTTCATTATTTTCCATCATTGATCTAATTGGGTTTTTTCTGGGTTTTCCCCAATCCTTGCAACAAATGTTGGATCAATTAAATAATTTTTTGAATTCCCCAGACTAGACTTAACTTAATTAATTTTATATTTTTATAATTTCAGTTATATCGTATAATCATATATAGTTGTTAATTTAAATTGTTAATTTAATTTCAATTTTATTTTTATAATAATTTTATTTTATCTTCTTCATAATTTAACTTTTCGTCGACTGATTTTAGTTGACGTAAATAAATAAATAAATAAATAAATAAATAAATAAATAAATAAATAAATAAATAAATAAATAAATAAATAAATAAATAAATAAATAAATAAAATTGGATGGTGCTTCGCGCATTCAAGCCAGCGCTACGGTGGAGTCGGACCAACACTGATAGATGCATTCAAACTGCACACTTTTAGCTATATTATCGATAAGTTCTGACAACAAAAAAGCTGCGGAGAGCTCAAGTTTGGGAATAGTGAGCGTTTTTAGAGGAGCCACTCTGGACTTCGAGCATAACAATCTGGACGTGTCCATGCACATCAGAGCGGATGTAGACACAAGCCCCATACGCGACCATGCTTGCATCGCAAAAAACGTGAATTTGCCATTTAGCTGCGGAAAGCATCACGTATCTCGGAAACTTGAGGCTGCATACGAAAGTTTTTTGTGAAGTGAGTTCGATCCAGGCAGAATGGAGCGCCTTTTGCAAACTCTCATCCCAATCCAATTTTTCCTTCCATAATGCTTGTAGAAATATTTTCATTTTGGTGATGATAGGGGCGCGATCAATCCTAGGGGGTCGTACAACTTGGCGATGGCCGATAGAATGCTTCTTTTGGATCCCCGGACGTCCAGCTTGATATTCGCAAAGTTAAACAGTAGGTCATCAGAGCTTGTGTCCCAAGCTAGTCCAAGACGTGACGTCTTGGCCTTGGCCCAAGCCTTTAGCTGTTGGTCTTTTCCCAACTTGGCCTCAAGAGATTTAAAACGTCGCAAGGCGCGATGATATGAGTCGCCTAAGGCATCGAAATTGGATCTGGCTGGGAGACGAACCGAATATTGACCCGAGTCTAGGCGAGTGTGTCCTTCCACAAATAGCTGCTCGCACAGAGCATCCTCATCCGAAATAGATGGCGTAGATCCGCAGCAACTATCGACTTCCCAAAAGCGCTTAACGATATCAGCTAATGGTTCTTCAACACCGATAGACTCTGACAAAGGGTGCAGAGCAGCTAACGATGAGTGTCTGCTTGAACGATGAGAACAACCGCCAGAAACGACTCAGCCAAGTCTCGTCTTTTGGAGAGATGGAAAATTGTCAGCAATGCGAATTTGACCAACGCATATGAGGTCAAAGAACAACCCGGCACCAAGCAAAATGTCGATGCGCTGAGATTTAAAGAATGAAGGATCAGCCAACTTTATGTTTTGCGGAGTGTTCCATCCATCGATGTTTAAACTGAAATGCGGCTGATAATCAGTTATCGTTCGAGTGACAACCGCAGCAAAAGATGCTTTATAAGAGTTATCATACGACTGCGCTGTAATGTCAACCGATTGGTCGAGCGATAGCGAAGATTCTCCAATTCCTGAGATAGAGATGTTAGATCTCTCTAGTTTCAGCTGCAACTGTTTGGCAAATCGTGTCGTGATGAAGTTGAGCTGAGAAACAGAGTCCAGCAAAGCGCGACATGGCAGGAAGACTCCAGAGCGACTCCTTGCGTATACAATCGCAGTGGGGAGCAACACATAACCCACGAGCTTATTATTCAGGGCTTCAGGTGGAGAATCGGAAGAGGTGGAGATGAGCGTTAAAGAGCTCGTTGGTTGCGAGATTATTGCAGATTGTGGCTGTGGCGCAGACGGTTAATTGCTAGGAGGTTAATTTGCATTTATGTGCAGCAGCGAGTGGTGCTTATACTGGCAATGTTTACAATGCCCCGATCTACATTGCTGCAAGCCATGACCTTTGCGAAGACAAATTAGGCAAAGGTGCATGCGCTTTGCTTCCTTATGGCGCAATTGAGGCGTTAAGCTTAGAAACTTCTCACACTTTGATGGAAAATGATCTTTCGCATTGCAAAATGGGCATGACGAATGATTTTGATTGGATGACGCAATGAGAGAGCTTTGGTTTTGCTTAGATGAGTGCTTGCTCATGTGCTGGCTGGGATTCTTGCTGACAGCTATTTCCAGTTTTTCCAAATGGCATCATCTTTCTTCCAGAAATGCTGACACGTCCGACCACTTGGGCAATTTATCCGATGGCAAGAACTCCTCCCACTTCTCCCGCGATGTCTGGTCAAGCCAGAGACTGATTACGTGGATAAGCAATCCATCTAGAACAGTGGTCGGCACGGCCTATACGCCGCGTAAAGGCATTTGCTCTGCCGCAGCGCTGCCTGCACACGTACAGCGTAAACGTTTGTGTGGCGTCGCTGCTACGACATTTTGCTGTTATGTCGCTGTCTTTACGCTGTAATGCGGCTGTAGAGACGAGGCAAAATGAATCGGCAGCAAACGTCAGATGCTTGATGTCTGTTAACGTTCTGTTAATTCGCACACTAGCGTCATCAAACATATGAATGTGTTGGTGCCGACCACTGATCTAGAAGCTCCGTCGTGCTTGCCATGGTGTCGAGTGATTGAAGATGTGAGTGGATCTCGTCAGTTAGGACACGCAGTCCACTAGCCGATCCTTTTTCGACACCTGATAGACCGAATATAGCCCTTATGTGTGCTTGAAAATGCAACAACTTTTTATCAAAACGTTTTAGAAGCGCTCCTAATGCTTTATTTATTTATTTATTTATTTATTAATGCACGACTAAAAGCAGTCGGCAAAGAAAAAATTATTAGATATAAAAATTAAGTTTACAATTTAAAATAAAATTAATATTAAATATAAATATAAGAAATATACTGTAAAGAAAAAATTAAAATTAGAATTATATCTGGGGTAAGCAAAAATTAATAATTTAAAATGATCCAACATTTGTTGCAAGGATTGGGAAAACCCAGAAAAACCCAATCAGATCAATAAATATTAGTGTTGTTGTTAGTGATTGATTGGTTTTAAAAATAATATAACATGTTATTAGTATTAGTAAGGTTAGGAATTTAACGATTTAAAATATTGGAAAAGTACGGATTTTAGGGAAGGGATAGGGAGAGAGAGTTCTGAGTAGAAAACGTGAAAGAGGCTATTATAATTAGAGCATAAAACCCGGAACGAACCGTGGGAAGCGTAATCAGTTGTGCATGTAGGTAAAAATAAAGGCCTGTAATTCCTAGTAGACCTGCGGGGGACCGAAAATCTGAGGCGGCCCAAAAGGGGACTAGAATCAATGTCGCCATTAATTAATTTGTGAAGAAAAACCACATTAAGAGTTTTCCTACGATTAATTAAAGACGGAAGGTCAATAAGACGAAGCCTATGGGAGTACGGTGGTAAACGCCGGTTGGGATCCCAGTTAAAACCACGTAAGGCGAAAAGCAAGAATTGCTTTTGAACTGATTCAATTCGATTCTGATTTATTTGATATTGTGGGCACCAAATGCACGAACAGTATTCAAGGATGGGACGGACTAAAGAGACGTAAAGGAGTTTAGTGGTGAAAGGATCATTGAATTCTTTCGACCAACGTTTAATGAAACCAAGTACTCCTTTGGCATCATTAACTATAGTGGAGATGTGCAAATTGAAGCATAATTTGCAGTCAAATAAAACTCCAAGATCCTTTACAGTTTTTATACGTTGCAAAGGGATATTGTCAATCGTATAAGAACCTAAGTAGGGCCTAGAACGACTAAATGTCATAAACATACACTTCGAACAATTGAGATGCAACTTATTGGCCGAACACCATAGTTGCATAGTGTTCAAATCATCTTGCAGACGATTGTGAAACAGGGGATCAGTGTATGAAAAAATAAGCTTAACATCATCTGCATACATTAAAATATAAGAATGGGACAGAATAGTGGGTAGATCGTTAATGAACAGTGTAAAAAATAAAGGTCCTAAGTGACTACCTTGAGGTACACCAGAAGTTACACGAACCGAACTCGAAATGGTTGACCTAAGAAGCACTTTTTGGGTTCTACCTTTTAAATAAGTGGAAACCCAACGTATAAAGGCGGGAGGGAAACCTATGCAGTTAAGTTTGTAAAGTAAGAGGTCATGGTTCACAGAGTCAAAGGCTTTACTGAAGTCAGTGTAGATGACATCAGTTTGCTTTTTCTCTGAAAATGCATCATTTACCAGGGAGGTAAATTCAAGCAAGTTGGTCGTAGTAGACCGACCCTTAATAAAGCCGTGTTGTGCAGGGGAAATTATCGATTTACAGAGATGCTGCAAAGAAGAAACAAGGATGTTTTCAAATAATTTAGGAATGGCTGATAGCTTTGCAATGCCTCTGTAATTAGAAATATCAGACTTACCGCCTTTTTTGTGGAGGGGAATGATATAAGAATCTTTCCAAAGATATGGAAAAATTGAAGTTTCAAGGGATAGATTAAAAAGCTTATGCAACGGAGCAGCTAAAGAAGAACAGCATTCCTTAAGTAGACAACTAGGAATGTTGTCTGGCCCAGGAACGAAAGAAGATTTTAAAGAGCTAATAGAAGAGATTACATTGTTATAGGAAATAGAGGGTGCAAACCTAGTGTTAGATTGAAAAATAGAATAAGGATAAATTGAGTTGGAAGTGGAGATTGGAGAGTAGGTGGATTGAAAAAAGTTAGCAAATAGTTCAGCGGCTGCAGAGTCGTTGCCAGCAATATCGGTCCCAAGAAAAAAAGAGGAAGGTAAACTGGAGGATTTACGCTTCAAGTTAACAAATTTATAAAATTGTTTAGGGTCACGGGAAAACTGTCTTTTGCAACGAGTTAGATAGTTCTCGTAGCATATCGAGTTTAAATTGGCAAAGTCCGACTTGGCCACTGTATACTTAGACCAGTCGAGACTTGAACCTGACTTCTTATATTTTTTAAAATATTTAGATTTAATATTTTTTAAATAAGAAAGTCTAGGTGTAAACCAAGGAGGCTTTATAGAACCAGACGATGGAATATAATTTGGAATGCACACATCTAAGAGTTCATTTAGGGTCTCATAGAAAGAACTAAGAGCATTATCGATGTCAGTCGCTTTTTCTAAAAAGCACCAGTCGGTAGCAAGGATAAGTTCATTAAGCAATGAATAATTTCCCTTGCGAAAACAACGACGAGGTGATTGCTGACATAATAAAGGTTGACTAAAAGGTTTAGAGATTGAGATAGAAATTTCTATAGTAGGATGATGTAAGTCTTCAGGGATACTTAATGGGGATGACCTAGAGACGGCAGTATTTGCGAAGTCATTAATAAAAACTAGATCGAGAATTCGATCATTATGATTTCTTATTGAGTTCATTTGAAACAACGAGAGATCAAGCATGTTATCTAAGAAAATATCTTGATTTAAGGGAATAAGGTAATTTGTGCTACTAAAAAGTGACCAAGAAATTTTAGGCAAATTAAAATCACCTAGCACAATAAATAAGTCGTTATCTTTAACTTTATGGTTAATTTCTTCAATACAGGCAAAATGTTGCAAGTAAACTGAAGGAGTAGCTCTTGGAGGGATATAAGAGCAGGTGATAAATATTGATCGAGTTGAAAAAGTTACTTTGACAGCAACAATTTCAATATCAGTAGTCACATTAAAAGAAATGCGTTCTGACTGAAGAGCCGAATTAGTAGCAATAAGAACGCCACCACTTCGAGTCGGTCGATCATATCTATATAAAAGGTAGTTACTTGACATAACTTCAGAATCAGACACTGTAGGAGTTAACCAAGTTTCTGACAATGCAATTATATCAGAATCAAAGGACATACTACTCAAATATAGATTTTTGAGCTTAGTAAGGAGGCCTCTAACATTTTGGTAATGAATACAGGCGAAATCGGGCCGCAGGTCTAGTTTTTTGAAGCCGTACTGGCGGGGTCCTGTACGTTGGAGCTGCCGGCAGTAAGAGAAACAGGCAAGGGTTCACTACGCCTTTTGGGCTTAAACTCATGAACAATCATATGTTGTGGCCAAAATTTTGGATCACAAATGACAGAAAATGAGTCATGAGGGACACTTATTTTAAAAGATGCTATTTCGCGAGCAGTGGCAAAATTAAATTTAGTGATTGAGACACTAGCAGAAATTTTGCTTGAAATGTATGCCGCTACAGATTCACAAGTAGTGTCCGAGGATAACCTGGACACAAATACTTGCTTACGAGGAGCAACAACATTTAATATAGGGACCTCAGATGTAGGGGCAGCTACGTTATCATTAGTATTGTTAGGCGTTGCATTGCGAGGAGCTCTACCCTTCCGACCCGAACCAGTCCTTACCGAGGACGCGATGACTTGGGCTGGTTCAAATGTCTGAGTAATAGAATCACCTGCAGAAGGTGTAGGAGAATTGAATAGGTTAGCAATACTCGGACTGGCCGATACTGACAACGTTGGGGAGACATCTTGATAGTGACGAGATGCCAATGGAGTCACGGGAGGCTGATTAACTGGTATATTAGGGGGAACTGCTAAAAATTGAGAATCAGGTGGTGAGTTAAATTTATATTGGCTAAGCAGATCGAGACTAGAGTCAAAATCACTCGAAAGAAGCTTAGCCATTTTGTTAAGTTTTAAGAATTGATTTCTCACAGAAGTATACATTCTTGAGAAATCAATTTGCAACTCGATACATATTGGACAAGACCATTTCACTGCACCACATTCCTTTTTAGAAACGGCAATGATCTTATCACATTGTGGACCTGAAAGTCCAGCACACTTGGCATGCATTAGATTGTCACACAACCAACAATTAATAAATCTCGGTTGATCAAGACCATCGGCACACTTAATAGTGCAGTTTTTCTTACAGCACGACATATTTCCAACAGGGGTTAAAGATATCATAGATAGCATCAGTGAGTTCCAAAGATTTTATTGTATTCAATGCGGCACCTTCCAAACACGCACGCAGGTGCTGATATTTTTCAAGTTTACTCAGATCCTCATCATTTCCGACCATAGCGAAGAAGTTTTGCAAATATAGTTCTGGCAATCGTGATTTACGTGTATGTGAATGAGATGCGCTGAAGTGATGATCTGCTACTGCTGTGGATTTTACACACTCAGTGCGAGATTTTCCGAAGACATCCAGTTTCCTTGAAAGTTTTGATTTGGCATCCCAGTACAGCTGAGCGAAGTCAAGATCGCTGGGAAGTAATGGAGCTCGGCCGTTCGCAGGTTCGAAGTGGTATCGACGGGCAGAACGGCTATCTTGCTAACAGCTCTCTTGACCACGCGGATTATTGCAACACGAACAGTGCCATCTTCTCCAGCGATCGTCTCCACAATCCTCCCCAAGCGCCATTGAAGTGGGGGAAAATATCCTCCTTAAGAACAACGATGCTATTTTTCTCCAAGTTTTTCGCCGATTTTCACCATTTGCCACGTTCTTGAAGAAGCGAGAGATAATTGGAGCTACACTTTCGCCAGAAAATTTGTTGCATCTGGCAGACGCGTTGCCAACGGCCAAGGCGATTGATATCGAGATGCGTGACATCAGGCTCATTAAATGTTGCATAAGTTGATCCTATTAAAAAAATGTAATGGGACAAAGTGGTCGTGAGTTTAACATTGCAGAGATTTCACAAACAATAGTGCGAAGCTCGTGAAAGGTAAGAGTCGTCTTCCCAACAACACAATAGAAGTGCAATTTGGCCGATTTAACTGCAGCTTCCCATAATCCACCAAAGTGAGGAGCACGTGGTGGGATGAATCGCCAATTAATTCCGATTGAAGCACATGAGCTAGTAAGCTCATTGGACTGAGGTTCGCTGAGAAAGAGTTCTCGTAGTTCTTTGAGCTCGTTCTTTGCGCCAACAAAGTTCGTTGCATTATCCGACCAAATGGTGTTCGGTTTTCCTCGGATGCTGACAAATCTCCTTAGCGCAGCAAGAAACGACAATAGAAGTGCAATTTGGCCGATTTAACTGCAGCTTCCCATAATCCACCAAAGTGAGGAGCACGTGGTGGGATGAATCGCCAATTAATTCCGATTGAAGCACATGAGCTAGTAAGCTCATTGGACTGAGGTTCGCTGAGAAAGAGTTCTCGTAGTTCTTTGAGCTCGTTCTTTGCGCCAACAAAGTTCGTTGCATTATCCGACCAAATGGTGTTCGGTTTTCCTCGGATGCTGACAAATATCCTTAGCGCAGCAAGAAACGACGATGTAGAGAGGTCCTCAACCACTTCCAGGTGCGTTGCCTTAGTGGAGAAGCACACGAAGACAGAAATGTAGCACTTTGTTGGCGGTCTGTTCCTCACTTCCGATTTGCAAAGGAAGGGTCCGCAGAAGTCGATTCCAGTAGTTAGAAACGGGCGGTTCGGCTGAACACGATCTGCTGGCAGTGGGGCCATGATGTGCTCGACGAGCTTGGGCCTTAAGCGAAGGCATCGAATGCATTTGCTGATCCCAGCTGCAACAGTCTTCCGTCCACCAATTGGCCAAAATCTCTGACGCAGAGCTGCGAGAAGGCTTTGTGATCCAGCGTGCAAAAATTTGTGGTGATAAAACAGGATAATCGCAGTTGTTACCGGGTGCTGTTTTGGTAGCACCATTGGATGTCTAGCATCGAAGTCCAAAAGCGAATTCTGCAAACGCCCACCAACTCGCATCAATCCAGTGTCATCTAGGAGTGGATTCAGGGAAATTAGTCCACTTTTGGATGAGATTTGCTTCTTTGAGCTCAAGGTTTTGTGTTCGTCAGCAAATTGTACCAATTGTATGGCTTTAACGAGCAAGTGTGTGCCACTCCTGATGTCCTCAACCGTAAGAGGACCTTTTGGGCGTGGCTGATCCTTGTGTTTGAGTTGCAAAAACCGATAGATGTAAGCAAAAACCCTCTGCAATTTTTCAAACGAATTTTGGTTTTTGCAAGTGAACAAGATGTGCAGTTGATGAACCAGAACCAATGCTTGACGCCGGCGTTCAGGTAGATCTCCACAAGACGGTTCAATTGCTGGCCAATCTGATGCCTCTGAGCGTAGAAAAACAGGTCCTTCGCACCACAGGCTTGATCCAAGCAACTCGAGCTTTGTACATCCACGTGATAGTATATCTGCGGGATTCATTTGGGATGGTACATGCCGCCACGTCATTCCTTTGGTTCGTTCCTGTATTTGAACTATCCTGTTGGAGACGAATACATTGAAATTGGAAGGAGCTTCACGAATCCACGAGAGAGCTAAAGTGGAATCCGACCAACAATAAAAGCAACAGGAAAATGGAATGATATCTGCGATGTTAGCGATAAGTTCAGACAATAAATGCGCTGCTGCAAGCTCCAATTGATCCTTGACTTGAAGCAAAGCAGATGCGAGGTTATTTTTCCTTTTGCTTCCGATCGAATGTATATGCAGGCACCGTAGGCAGACATCACAAAGGCCATTTATCTCCCACGAAGCATGAGGCAGCATCACGAAACGAAGGCAAGCTTTCATCCCAATCGCGCTTATATTTCCAAAACTCCTGCAGGAAGAATTTCAGCTTTGTAATGATAGGTGCTATTAATCCGAGAGGATCATTGAATTTATCTATAGCTGATAATATTGATCTCTTGGTTGCTGGCATCTCATTTCATCGTGGAACTTCAGCAGCTTTTCTCGGTCGTCTTCGGGCTCGCCCTCCAGTGCAGCTGGCTCGTTGGAACACCATTTGCGTATTGGGAAGTGACCTCTGCGCAAGAGTTCCTTTACTTGCATCCGAATTTCCATGACTTCTTCGACAGAATCACTTCCAGAGATTAAATCGCCCACATAAAAATCTCGGCGAACGATCTTCGCGGCAAGCGGAAGATTCGCTTCTTCATCATAAGACAACTGCTGCATTGCTAGTATGGCTAAAAAGGCGGCAGCCTTCGTGCCGTATGTCACCGTGTTTGAGTGTAGACTTTGACTTCGTCATCGGGACTTTCGCGCCACAGAATGCTCTGAAGATATTCATCCGGATGCGGAAGCGTACACAGCGGTACATTTTACAAATATCGCCACACAATGCAATCCGAAAGAAGCGAAAGCGAAGGAGTGTTGTGCACAATTTGGGTTGTATTGAAGGTCCAGCTAGAAGAAAATCATTTAGTGAATGGCCAGAGGTACATTTAGCTGACCCATCAAAGACAACACGCAACTTGGTTGTGGTACTATAGATAGACTGATAGACTGCTTGTTGGCCAAGGACATGTGATCCAATTCGAGGTATTCCTTAAGAAAGGCAGAGTATTGGGACTTTAGAGCTGGATCCTTTTCAAGTTTTTTCTCAAGTCCCTTAAGGCGCTGCAAGGCACTCTCATAAGAGTCCCCGAGGGAAGCGAAGTTAGTTTTAGTTGGTAAATGAACTGAGTATTGACCAGAGCTAAGCGAAACCACAGCAATGATCCACTTCCCAAAATCGCTTGACAATGTCGGACAACCCTTCACTCTCTGACTGCGGAGCCAATTCCAAGATAGATTTAGAATTTTCAGCAGAAAGATTTCCAGCCACAATCCAATCGAGTCGTGTCTTCTGCAAAATTGGTAGATTTTCAGCTAATTTAATCTGTCCGACACAGAGAAGGCCGTAGAATAGCAGGTCAATCCGTTGACTTTTGTAGAAATGCGGATCTGCAAGGTGGATATTGTAGGAATGTTCCATTCTGAAAATTTTATATCAAAATGGGGGTGATATTCAGTAATGGTGCGAGTTATTGCAGCAGTGAATGAAGTTTCGTAAGTGGCATTTCGAGATTGCAGTTGTATATTAGTTGCATTATCAGACGAGAGGCAGGATTCTCCAAGACCTGATATCAAGATGCCAGATCGATAAGCTTTAAGTTGGAGGAGATTTGCGAATCGAGATGTCACCAAGTTCAGCTGAGCTGCCGAATCAAGTATCGGCAAGGCACAAGCACACCAGAACGATTCTTTATATAAACCACTGATTTTGGGCTTTAGGCGGAGCTGCGGTCGTAGTTGTTGAAACAAGTGCAGAAGGCAGCTGAGGTTGGGATTCGGGTGGCGGCTGCGGAGCGCTAGTGGCAGTGTTGGAGTCCATATGTAGCAAGGAGTGATGTTTGGACTGACATTGCCTGCAGTGCCCAGACTTGCATTGTTGCAGGCTGTGTCCCTTACGTAGGCAATTCAGTCAAAGGTGCAGACGTTTTGCCTCCTTGTATCGAAGATTTGGAGTCAAAGCCAAGAAATGTGGGCATTTAAATAAGTAATGATCGTTGGAATAGCATTGAGTACAGGAGGAGCTAGACGAAGAAATGAGCGCATTTCGATTCAATTTGGGTTTTCCCACCTGAGAGCTGGGCGTTTGATCTGCCGCAGCATTTTCCAATTTTTCTCTCATTGTACACCTCTTTTCCAAAAACAATGACATCCGTCCACGTAGGTAACTTTTTCGGTGGCTAAGCCTCTTCCTATTTCTCACGCATGCTTTGATCCAATTTTGAAGAGACGATATGAATAAGCATTCCATCGGTGATCTCCTGAGATGTTACCACTATGTTTAAGGAACGCAAATGAGCATGGATTTTGTCGCTTAACACACGTAAGCTGTTTGCAGAGCTCTTTTTAACATTTGGAAGCCCAAAAATCGCCCGAACGTGTGCCTGAAAGTGAACCAATTTATTATCAAAACGTTTGATTAACATATCCAAAGCTGTGTCATAACTATCAGTTGTGAGCTCTAGAGAGCGTACACTCATAAAAATCTTACTGTAAAATCGCCCTAAAACAGTCAATTTTCACCATAATATTTAGAAAATCGCCCTAAAAAAGGCGCCAAAGGCGTTTGGCCCTCTGTTTTAGAAATTTTTTTCTAAAAATAAGTTTTTTCTAATTTCGAAGGTGATACGCATTAAATATAAAACAATTGTTCCATAAATGTAGGGTAAATTTTCCTAATATTAGACAGGGTTTTCTAAATCCAAAGCCGACGCACCCTAAAAATATTGATATTTTTTCATAAATTTAGGGCAATTTTTCTCACAATAAGGAAATCTTTTCTGACCTTTAAGGCGCACCACCTTAAAAACAATAAATGCAGGGCGATTTATCCCAAATTTATTCAGGCTTTTCTAAATCCAACGGCCACGCACCCTAAATAATAGTAAATTTTTTAATAAATCCAAGAAGATTTTTCTATATATTAGAAAGGGCTTTAAACCCACAAAGTAAAACTCACTTGTTTTTTTTTTTATTTATTTTATTTACAATATAATAGAAATAATATAATATATAAATTCAATATAAACTTATTTTAAAAATAAAAATGCCAGAAATGTAAATATAGAATTCAGACAAATCATAGGGATTCGTTCCGATGCAGCAGATATATGGTTGAAGAGAGGTGTTGTTTCTAAAACTCTTTTCTGCTTCTGTCTTTAGACTAGATTGAATTTCACCAACACTTGCCTTCCAAAAAAAAAATCTATTCCGGGCAGAACCAACTTCTGCTCTCTTGTCTCTTGATGTCGGCACCAGCACTGCGTGGAGCAATAATAATATTAAAGTCGATTTTGTATCTATGAAAGCAAAGAAAATTCAAAATCGAATTTAAAAAAAATAAAAAAAATACACACCTTCTGCTTTAATATATTAAGGCTTTGTTGCTCTCGGACCTTGCCTCTTAGTAGGGGAACGATTTGGAACTTAAATTCTTCCCACTTCTCAAAAAATAAATTGTTGGATTCGGGATATAACAAACTAAAGTCTAGGTCGATCTGAAAAGAATTTTTTATGCTTAAGATGAGATTTAAAATTTCTTTGCAACTGACCAATGTATATCCAAATGATTGTTTTAGTATTGAAACTCATCAAAGAAATCGGATAAGTTTACTTCACTTTTCATTAGATTTGAACGCAACTCAAATGTTCTTCTCCAGTAATCCAATACAGTTGACCTTGGTTCAATATTAAATTTAAGCCAGTTCTTAATCACATCAACTTCCTCTATTAAATGTTAAATATTAATTATTATTTGTATGTTTTAATAAATTATGTATAGATTTATTTACCTGAATCGTATTCACAATTAGGTGAAACGTTTTGGATAAAATCAATTTCATTTACAGGCTTCAGAAGTTTAAATTTGGCCTTCAAATTATAATAATTGCTATATAGCAAGCCACCTGGTTTTTTTCCCTTTACTTTTATGAAATATGTATCCTATTTGATAAATTTATATTATATTGTAAGTAATATGGAGAATTTTTCTTACAGCAGTTTCAGCACTGAAAAGTTCTGCAATTTGGTGAGAAGTATCTGCCAAAAGTTCATGCTTAGGTTTAATGTTATTTGCTACCAAATGCTCAGCAATGACATGACTAATTTCCTTTCTTAGTCTGGAATTTAATGATTTTGATTTAGCAAATGACTTCAGTATAATACTTCCTTTCTTGTTCGTTGATAGTATACTGGAAACATTAGCCTTGTTTTCTGCGTCAATTGCCAATTCTGCGTTCTCTTGTACGTTGTTCTAAATAAATAAATAGAATGATTAGTGAATAATAAAGACGATTTTATTACTCAAAATCAAATAATTTCTTTTCGTCTATTGACATCAAAGTCTACGAATGTCAGATTTTGCGTATGTTACTTTGTTTAAAATTAAAATTGTTGAATTGCTCTGATACAATAAGATGTTGCATATGACAAATAGATGTCGTTTTCAAAGTCGAAATAATTATTGAAAGCCAAGTTTTTTAAAGTTTGAAAGCAATGTAGAACAATGACTATATTTACTAAATTAGTGAATATCACTTACTTCATTTTTTTGCCAATTCTCCAATTTTGCATAAAACTCAATCGCTGGTCCAACGAGCTCTAAAGTAATTTCGGTGCGCAACTGATCCCATTTAAAGGAACGCAATGTGCGAACGCTAAAATTCCGCTCTTAAGTTAATACAATTATTTGTAGAACAATTATAATAAATGGTAAAAATTTTCATATTTTATGTTTTGCTCTTGTACTTACCAGCAAAAATATTAAGAAATTCTTCACCTCCTAAACTTTTTAATATTTCCTCCATGCTCGACTATTGAAAACTGAGCCAGTACAATTAATGAATGCAGTATATCAAAGTATACAGTACATCAATTTTTTTCTGTGAAATGCATAGCCTACTGTGTGTCGATAATATCTCAACAGATGGCGTTGTAGACAGATGCATCACTAACTGACTGTGAAGTTACTTTACTATTCTCAATAGATGGCGCCACAAATTTTTTAAAAATACTCTGATGTCAAAGTTTTTGCAATTCTCCAACTTATCAACAATTGCAATAGTTGGGCTATTTTAATGAACGCAATGTGCGAACGCTAATATCTCACTCGAAATTTAATACATTAATTTGTCGAATTAATTATAATTAATAAATAAATATTGTGAATTAATTTTAAGTTTTTAATTAACTTCTCCATATTTCATTAACTGTGTTTTTAATTTTAAATTTCAAAAAGAATGAAACGCGGAACAAGCCGATATGTTCTGCTATTTGCAAATTTTTGAATGAATTTTTTGGGTTGCTAAATTTAATAATATGGGCGTGTGAAAACCACAAAAGGGTGTTAAATACCCTAAAACTACACTAGGTACAAGCGACAATTTAGCCCATGCTTCTCGAAGGGCAAGCAGCTAATATCTTGCAATACCAGTTGCACAGACAAGTCCCAGAATTTCGGGAAAGAGAACGAGAAGAAGACAGAGCTCGGCGGGCTTCACAGCGTCAAGATTTGATAGAAGAATTTTAGAAAATGAAAGGGATAGAAGTCAGAGGGCTGTGATTAGAGGTAATCGCATTCGCAGGATTATAGAGCAAGCAAGTAATACAAATGCTAGGCGAAGTGCTCGAATAAGTACTAGCAAGACAGCGGGCCATTAAAGCTAATTTGAATGTGCCGCAAAGAGTTAGTCGATATAGAAGCAGTAGTCCATATAGAGCAGCAGAGAATAGGAGAAATGCGATACGATATAGGCAAAACCGAGTGAATATCCTTCCGGAAGATAGAGAACCTCAGCGTAGAAACAATAGTTTAATTAAAATGATAGCCGAATTTAACAAAAACGTCAAGGAAGGGCCCACTCACGTCTGCTTTTGCAGCAACGGATTATGGTTTAAAAAAAGTATTACAAAGCTCTTACGTGCAACTGTTGAAAGCAAATTTGAGCTTCCAAGTAGTTCAAATTTCTTAAATTTTGCATCTGTATCCCGAACGGATAATAAATATAGTTTTTGCAAGACTTGCAGTACAGACATTCAAAAAGACAAAAGACCAAGAGCTTGATAGCAAAGGCCTTGATTTTCCAAAGCTTCATGAAAGTTTGATAGGCTAAACGCCGTTAGAAGAAAGGCTTATTTCTCCACGTCTTTCTTTTATGACAATTAAGACTCTGGGATATGGTCGCCAAAATGCTATTAAAGGAGCAGTGGTAAATGTGCCAATTCCAGTGGATAATGTTGTAACGTTACTTCCAAGAGCGTTTGATCAAGCTGATGTAATTCAACTACACTTAAAACGAAAATTGGAATACAACCATGATTTTATGGCTGAAACCATGAGACAATTCAAAATTGCTGAAGCAACTCGGTTTCTAGTGAACACAGAGCTGTATAAGAATCACCATGTCACTGTTGATGAACAGTGGTTGGTCACGTTTCCAAATAATGATACGGCTGTTCCTTTTGTAGCATCAGCTGATGATAGGAATTTAGTTACAGAATTATTAGAACGATCTGCACGATCTAATTTTAATGAGCAAAATAATATAAAGGAGGAAAATATTAACCCAGGAGGTCAGGAAACCCTGTGAGAAAATGTCCCTACAGAAAATGTTGCCATGCAATGAATTATTATTGCTCCTGGAGAAGGTAAGCGTCCATTAGATATGATTCAGGATGACGTTTTTGAGGAGTTGGCGTTTCCAACTATATTTGCTGGCAATAAAAGAAAGAGTCAGGAATGTCTTACAACCATAGTAAGGTCAGAACTCAGGAATAGTGACAGGAGAGGTTGTAGAGCTGACATGGCAATTCGGCTGAAAACGCCCTTAGTGAGGATCATATTGAATCTTTAATTAGACATGATGATGGCTATAGGATGTTAATGGGTATTCGCACTTCTCCTGCCCATTGGGAAGCTGAAAAGAAAAAAGTTATGGCTATGATCAGGCAGATTGGTCTGCCTACCTTTGTCATAACATTATCGGCAGCAGAGACTAAGTGGTCGGAGCTTTTAGTCTTGCTATATTATAATGCAGATAAGCAAACTATAACAGAAGAAGCCGCATCAAATTTAAATTTTGATACAAAAGCCCGTCTTATTAGAACAGATCCTGTAACATGTGCTAGGTAGTTTGTGCATCGATATAGGGAGCTTTTAAAAACAATGAAGCAAGATGGCGGTGTTTTTGGTAGCCATAGCGTCAATCAATTTTATTGGCGAGTTGAGTTTTAGCAAAGAGGCTCTCCACATGTACATGGCATATTTTGACTGAAAGATGCCCCAAAGCTCGACTTAAATTATGAATCTATTTTTCAACATATCAAGTCATTTATTGATCAGTTTATCACAACTGATACTAATTGCCAAGAAGTTTGTCCATTTCTGGAGTATCAAACTCAAAATCACGGAGATTCTTGCAAGCGAGAAGTTAGAGGAAACCAAATTTGTCGATTCGGTATTCCATACCCTCCTATGCCTCAAACAGAAATTTTGTTTCCGTTTGGAGAGAACACTCAAAATGTAGAGGAGTGTAGAAGAAATTTTTAAAAAATTCAAACAGTGTTAGAATATCCATTTAATAATAAATACTTGGAGCTATTTGAAGATTTTAATAACTTCCTGCCCCACGTGCTAACCTGAGAAGTATATTAATGCACTGAGATCGAGTCTAAAGAAACCCAAAATTTTCTTAAAGCGATCTTTTAGTGCTATTAAGATAAACAGCTATAATAAGCATCTTCTCTTGATGCAGCGAGCAAATATAGATATTCAGTTCATTCTGGATCCTTATGCTTGCTGCTCCTATGTTGTTAATTATATTAACAAGTCGCAAAGAGGAATTTCACAATTAATGCGAAAAGCAGTTAGTAAAATTAGCCGAGGTAATGTAACAATAAGCAAAAATTACAACACATAGGAAACAAATTTATTTGTGGCACTGAGATTTCTGCTCAGGAAGCCGTTTGTTGCTGTTTAGGGATGCCTTTGTCTAGTAGCAGTACTAATGCAGTATTTATAAATACTGCACATCCAAAAAAACGGGTTAGAATTCTGAAATCAAGAGATCAGCTTCAAAATCTTCCCGAAGATTGTGAAGACATTTTCGAAATTGGACTTTCAGAGCATTACATTCAACGTCCAGACGTTCTTGAGCGCTTATGCCTAGCCGATATTGCTGCGGTTTATGTTTTTAGCAAACGGCATCCACGGAATGACCCAGAAGGCGATAACGAAGAGCCAAGGGCTACCGAATCTGTGATATATCCCCTTCGCGATGGTAGCGTGTTTATTAGAAAAAGACTCAGTCTAAGGATCATTAGATATAGAAGATTTAATATTAATACTGAGAGAAGCGACTATTTTAGGGAATTAGTTATGCTCTATGCACCATGGAAGATTAGCAAGTTTAGTTACTAACCAGGGATTGCGAGGCATTTTGTAACGTTAACAAAGATTTGATAGAAAACAAACGTAGGAAATATAGTGTATTAGATGCTAGTGAGCTTGAGAATGCAGTGGAAAATGCTGTCTAGGCAGAAGATGAGGATAATGTAGAAAACCCAGAAGATAATGAGTTTAGAGTCCTAGGATTTCCTGAGATAGATCCTCAAATAAATGTCTTAAGCGTCAATGGGGCTGATAACAATGTTGGCGACAATAACGTAAGCTTGATTAAGCTTCCACCCTTAGTTTCAGAGGAAATTTTATCTAATATTGTTGGGTCCCTCAATTTAAAATAGATAACTTATTTATCCCATGTAATGCACAATGCCAAAATAAAATCTGTGTACCACGAATTTGTTGGAGGCGGTGCTGGTGTTGGTAAGAGCCGACTTATTTCATCAATTTTATAATCCCTATCACTGCGAACGACAGTTCGCACTAGTGTCGAAAGCAGCACGAAGGGTGTGAAAGGCGACTAGCAATATATACAGCTAATTTGGAAAATTTTCTACGATTGTCCGATCAGATCGAGTTATATACTGATCGAAAGGTTTAGACCTAACTTACAAAATGGCGTACTAAAACTTTTGCTAGCACACCTGGATCATGTGATAAGGTGGTGTAAGTGGTAGGGAAAAAATTTAAATTATTGCAGCTAATGGGGTCGTTGGGGCCTTTTGTTAAAATATTTTCTTTTATAAAAATTCTTATCAAAACTACGCGTCGGCTGATACCCCGATCACCCAAATTCGATAATTGGTTCAAAAGATAATCAAATTTGAAATTTTTAGTGGACTTCTGAAAATGAGATTGAAAGTCAGTTTGTTTGTCGGTTTGTTTGTCTGCATGAACGCGCTAAAGAAGCGAAAATGTAATGATGGGGATTCATTTCTTTTCGAAAATCTAGAAATGTTTGTTCTACGATTTTTTGAATTTCCGGCTAGTTTAGCTATTGTGATATGTGACGAGCAATATTCAGTTTATTATAAAAAATTTTAATAAAAATAAAAATTATTTAAAAAAAAAAAAACGAAAATTGGTATTCGGGACTGTGCAAAAAGTAATTTTTATATACAAAGAAGCTCGCCCTTTTTGAGCACAGTGCACAATGCCAATTTTCGTGTTTTTTTTTTTTAAATAATGTTTATTTTTGTTGAAAATTTTTATAATAAACTGAATATTGCTCGTCACATAATTGGATATCAGAAATTTTGGGGCTAAAATTGCTTTCGTCACTAGACTTTTACATCGTGTAGAGGTTTTTTTTGTGGGTCTGACATGTACAGTCAGAAGGCAGGAGCCGTTCATGGGCCTAATAATGATAATAATAAATACATTCTTTTGTGTGCCCCAACCGGAAAAGCCGCATTCGGAATCAGTGGGTCAACTCTGCATTCCATGTTTTCTCTTCCAGTCAACCAGTCTCGCTCTCATTTGAGACCATTAAGTCATGATTTAATAGACCTTAAATTAATTATTCTTGATGAAATTTCAATGGTTAGTTCATTAATGTTTTCACCCTTGGATTCCCGATTAAAACAAATTTTCAAAAATTCCGCTCCCTTTGGAAATATTTCTGTCATTGTTTTCGATGTTTTTTTGGCTCTTCTTTGTGGGACCTGTTTAAGTATTTTGAAATCACAGAAATCATGCGACAACGGGATGACCAACAATTCGCGTCAGCCTTAAATAATATGGCATCGGGTTGCATGACTGCTGATGATATTCAACTTATCCGATCATGCATCTGTCAACCATCCGATGTGCCCGATGACGCGATCCACCTTTTTACTAACAATAATGAGGTGGATAATTTTAACACAACAAAACTTAATTTGATTCCAACAGAACAGTTTTATTCTACCACTGAAGATTTCATAAAAGCTGTCCATTGAAGTGCTTTAAAACTTGCGAAATGCAGGGACTTTGTATGTCTATTCTTTTAAAAACCACTGCCAAATATATGATGACGGTCAATGTAGATACAGGAAATGGGTTAGTTAATGGAGCATCCGGCATATTGATGCAAATAGATTTTGATATATCCAACACTCCAACTATTTTATGGATTAAATTTTCAGAGGAAACCGTAGGAGAAATTGCGCGCTCAAAACGTGCACACCAATCCGAACCTTTATAGACCCCTATTCGGAAAATAGTAAAAAGCTTTCATTATAAGAACAATGAGCAAGTTACCATTGACCGTAAGCAGATTCCAGTTGTACCTGCAGAAGGTATTACTATTCACAAAAGTCAGGGCGCTACTTATGGCAAGGTGGTAGTCGACACCAGTTCAAGAATGAACCGTGCTTTCATATATGTGGCTTGTAGTAGGGCAACCACAGCTTCAGGATTGTTTATAATAGGTAATTTCAATCCTCCTAAACCTCCCCAAATCAATGATAAGGTCAAAAATCAATTAGAGAATTTGCGGACTGCTAAACTTCTTCGAACACATTATGATCACTTGCTTAACAGTTCCGCCTTAGACATTTTCTTTCACAACACTCAAAGTCTTAATCTGCATATTGCAGATATTCGATCAGATAGACTTATGCTTCTATCGTCTATTCTGTGTTTTGTGGAAGCCACTACTTTTACAGAAAATATAGAAATTCCTGGGTTCAGTGTTGCTGCCCATTTTGAGTCTGTACGACGTTCAACGGGTATTTTAGTTTATGCCAAAAATGAAATAGTGAATGAAATTTCTTTTTCAGTAAGCGGTAGAAATAATATAACTGATTCGAGTTTCTTTGAGTATATTATATTCAGATACAAGTCCATAGCTTTTCTTATTTTAAATAAAAATCCTACCTATCCGACATCAGTATTAAGAACAGAAGTTGAGAATCTATTTCTGCAATATGAATTTTTAAATGGGAAAACAATAATTTTAGGAGATTTTAATCTATGTTTGAAAATGCTAGAAGGTTCCACAGTGGAAATATTTAATAATTTGCAGAGGAGGGGATTTAGAAGCTTACTAGATTTGAATATGTTCACTACCAATTTGGACACACATATTGATTGGGCGTTTTCAAATATCTCTGCAGACATTATAAGCGCCAGGACTTTTGAGACGGTTTATAGTTACCACATTGATCTTTCTGTTAGTGTTGAAAAGAGTATAGATTAACATTACTAAGTTGGTATGTACTATTGAATAGTATACATACATGTGCAGATATACATTTATGTTATTATTATTTATTTATCCATTACGTTATGTATGTAACATTTTATTCCTTCAATTATTATTATATCTGCTATTTAATTTTGCAGATTTATATTTATATATTATTTATATATTTCATATTTCTAGTAATATTGTATCTGCTTTTGGATTTTGCAGAGTTTATTTATTATGTCTTCCTTATATTATAAGTTCATTATTATACTCGTTACTTATAAATCACTGCGAACGGCAGTTCGCTCTAGTGACGAAAGCAGCACGAAGGGTGCGAAAGGCGACTAGCAATATATACAGCTAATTTGGAAAATTTGCTACGACTGTCCGATCAGATCGAGTTATATACCGATCGAAAGGTTGAGTCCTAACTTACAAAATGGCATACTAAAACTTTTTGTAACTCACCTGGTTCATGAGATACGGGGGTGTAAGTGGGAGGGGAAAAATTTAAACGATCGCAGCTAATGGGGCCGTTCGGGCCTTTTTGAAAAATTTTTTATTTTTAAAAAATTCTAATCAAAAATACGCGTCGATTGATACCCCGATCACCCAAATCCGATAACTGGTTCGAAAGATAATAAAATTTAAAAAGTCAGTTTGTTTGTCGGTTCGTTTGCGCGTATCAAAGCGCTAAAAAAGCTTAGATGTAATGATGAGGATTTGTTTCTTTTCAAAAATATAGAAATGTTTCTTCTACGACTTTTTGAATTTCCCGCTAGTTTAGCGGGAAACCGCTATTTCCCGCTAAAATTGAAAATCCAATAGTTTGCAAACCATAGAAGCTACAGATATGTCCTATATATCATTGGAAAGGTGAGTTTAAGGGCTTTTTGACGTACCTTCAAACTTTTTTTCTAAAGTACTCAGGTAACATTTTACAGGTGAAATAAGGTTTTTTAGCTTATATTTTGGCGATTTCTGACAAAACGGCTCTAACGATTTTTATTAAATTGATGTATGTTTTAGCACGTAAATTTCTGAGTTTTTTGGTATATAACACATAACACATGGTTGAGGGGTTTGGAAGATATTGCCTGTTAACTGAATATATATATTTTTCCATCGGTCAAAAATCACGTTTTAGTTCGAAAATCAAGTTTTAGTACTAAAAACTTTTTGGTTTTATGAGATATCTCAACCAAACTGATAAAATACGCATTTTACATTGTTTTATATATCCTGACCAAAGTTGGTTCAAATCGGACCACAATATCATGTAGCTGTCATAGGACCGATCGGATCAAAATTAGGTTTTAGTATGAAAATCTTTTTTGTTTTAAGAGATATTTTAACCAAATTGATAGAATATGCATTTAAGTTAGTTTTATACATCCTGACCGAAATTCAGTTTATTATAAAAACTTTAAATAAAAATAAAAATTATTAAAAAAAAAAAAAAACACGAAAATTGGTATTCGGCACTGTGCAAAAAGTAATTTTTATGTACAAAGAAGCTCTCCCTTTTTGAGCACAGTGCACAATGCCAATTTTCGTGTTTTTTTTTTTTTTTTTAATAATTTTTATTTTTATTTAAAGTTTTTATAATAAACTGAATTTAGCTCGTCACACAATTGGATATCAGAAATTTTGGAGCTAAAAATTGCTTTCGTCACTAGACTTTTACCTCGTGTAGAGGTTTTTTTTGTGGGATAATAAGAATCAGGGTATATTGTGTTTGTTGGAATGTGCGTAACACGCAGAAGGAGGCATCTCCGACCCCATAAAGTATATATATTCTTGATAAGCATCAATAGCCGAGTCAATATAGCCATTAGACTTCTGCATGAATGTACTCGTTTCTAGCTTGACAGATCTGCACAGTAGTGTAGTGCCCTTCAAAATACTGCACTCATTCTTTTCTGTACAGTATATTCTCTAGGCCAGAAGAAGACAGCACAACATTTTTATTGTTCTCACTTGAAGTGAGAACAGTATATGGTTGTACTCTTCGTGAGTGAGTACTACATTTGTCATTTTTTAACACGCTGTACAGCTTGTGTGTGCTATTGTACAACTGTGCATATGAATGCATTCAATTTCAACACGTGCATAATAAACATGAATGGCAAGGAAAACGACGCTCGTGCAACGGACGCACAAGAAAATGTAAGGTTTTGTTACAACAAATCTGTATTGGAATTAGAATATGTGTTGTTTTATATGTTTGTGATTGTCTATTGTATATTTGTGATAATATAGTGCCCGACCCCCTGGCGATCAGAAAAAAATTTGATAAGCGAAAAACGATCAAAAATTGCCACCACAGAAGACATGGTAAACAAAATAATGTTCCTTCATTCAAATGTTAACAACTTAAATATAGAATCTTTTAATTAAAATATTAGTAACTGTTAACTGTTTATAATAAATACATTTTTATAGGAAAATATAAACCAATGTTTTTCATCTTATTCTGGCATATGACATATGTCATGAAGTTTTACTCACTGTACAGTAAGTCGACTGCACAGCAAAACACTGTACAGTGCGTTGACTGCACACCAATTTTGCTGTACTCATCAACAGCTGTGCAACTATGGAGAGAGTGAATACAATGTCTGTCAATACAGGCAATATAACCCTATTCACTCACACCCAATTATACTGTGCAGAAAAAAAAGTGTGCCCACTTTTAGAATAAGTGATTCATTTGCCGTTATGAATGCATTCATGCAGAAGTCTAATAGCCATGTGTGTCTGTCCGTCTGTCCGTCCGTGTGAGCGCCTAGATCTCAGAGACCATATGAGATAGAGATACCAAACTTTCACTAAAAGACTTCTATATACCCCACGCAGATCAAGTTTGTTTCAAATTTAAGCGACGCCCCCCTCCGCCCCCCTCTGCCCCCGCAAATAGCGAAAAACCGTCTAAACAAAGAAATCTCAGAGACTAAAAGAGATAAAGTAACCAAATTTGGCACACAGATTTCTATATACCTCACGCAGATCAAGTTTGTTTCAAATTTAATCCACGCCCCCCTCCACCCCCGCAAATCGCGAAAAACCACCAAACCCACAGTATTTCTTGCCTCACCACCCAGTGATACGGCCAGAGAGTTTGACTACCAAATTAAGAGTCGTCTTCGATGCATCGTGCAAAACAAGCAATGGGCTTTCCTTAAACGATGCGATGTTGGTAGGGCCAACCTTGCAACCAGATCTGTTCGAAACGCTCATTCGATTCCGGTTCTATAGGTATGCGCTTACTGCGGATATATCCAAAATGTACAGGCAGATTTTGATTGATCCTGGCGATCGCGATTATCAGTGCATTTTGTGGCGTGATAGTAATAATGAATCGGTAAAAATATTGCGCCTTAAAACTGTTACCTATGGCACTAATTCAGCGCCAGTTTTGGCTGTTCGCTGCTTGTACTATTGGCCGATTATTTTGGGCACCAATATCCTTTGGCTGCTGAATCAGTAAGGCGTAACTTTTATATGGATGACATGTTAGCTGGAGCGGATTCTCTAGCTCAGTTGATGCAATTAAAACATGAAGTAACGGAGTTATAGAATCTAGGGCTATTCGACCTTCATAAGTGGCGCTGTAATACCCAATGGGATAATCGATAACTTTCAGTTTTCGTATTCTGCTAAAAGTTCAGACATAATAACCAAACGGGTAGTCCTTTTGGAGTTAGCTCAGCTGTTTGATCCGCTTGGGATTCTAAGCCCGCTCCTAATCTTGGGCAAGGTATTTATGCAAGAGTTTTGGTTGCTTAAAGGAGATTGGGATGAGGAGTTACCGCCCAGCCATTCTCAACAATGGCTAAGATACAGAAATGAGTTAGAGCTCGTTCATGAGTGCTCTTTGCCTCGAGTCGTAGTCCCAATTGATACTGCTGCAAAAAGGATCAAAATCAAGTGTGGCACCTGTTCGAGTATTATCAATACCTCGATTGGAGCTAGAAGGAGCGAAACTTTTGACGCAGCTTATGGCCAAGGTCAAGAAGTGCGCACCTATATCATTCGCTAAAACTAGTTATTTTACAGATTCCACAATCGTTTTGAGTTGGATCGTGTCTCATGCTAGCCGTTGGAACACATTTGTAGCAAATAGGGTCTCGATTATCCAAGAATTGTCAAAGGTTCAGGAATGGTTTAAAATAGATTCGAGAAATAACCCAGCTGATATTGTTTCTCGTGGTCTGCATACAAGCGACTTAAAGGTCTCGTCGATGTGGTGGCAAGGACCTGCATTTTAACAATTACACTAGGCAACAATTTTCAACTTTTTGTCTATTACACGAACCAAACCCACTTTTTTGGATAAATTTGGGGCCAAAAACGACGAAAAACATTTTTTTTTTTTTTTCTATGGCGAAATTTTTTTTTTAGAATTTTTTGAAATTTGGCTTTTTTTTTCGTACTTTTTTTCAGAGGTTCGCCCAGTTTTTTCATCATTTCTCGAGAACTCCGAAACCGATTTTCAAAAGCTTTACTATTTCTGAAAGTCAATGAATATATCTTTAATTCATTAATACAAAGTTTTAGATTTAAGCCAGGAGTTAAAGAGACATTAATTTTTGAATTAAGAAAATGATGATTTTTTTCAAGCTTTTTTTTTAGCTTTTTTTACTTTAAAATTCGAGGAAAAGTCGAAAAAAATTTATTACATTTTGTCTTTAATTTTATTTGCATAGCTGCATTAATTAAAGACATTTCCTTAAAGACAGGTCTTATCAAAATCTGTGGAGAGACGGCGATGTATTATTTTTTTTTGTCTAGGCATGTTTTTGTCGAATTTTATGACTTCCTTGTAGAGCGGCATGACATTTAGTATGAAAAACTTTTTTGTTTCTTAAGATATCTTAACCAAACTCACAGATAGTGTATTTGGGACTGTCTCATACACCCTGACCAAATTTGGTCTAAATCGGATTACTATACATATAGCTGCCATAGGAACGATCGTTAGAAATACAAGGGTTAGTATGAAAAAGTTTTTTGTTTTTTGAGATATATCATCCAATCTTGCTGGTTATGTATTTAGTAATGTGGTATGTATCCCTACCAAATTTGGTTCAAATCGGATTACTATTCAATATAGCTGCCATAGGAACGATCAGTCGAAAATTCACCTTTAGTATGAAAAACTTTTTTATTTTCTAAGATATTTTAATCGAATTCACAAATTGTGTACTCTTTGTTGTCCTTTACATATTTATTTATTTTGGTTCGAATCTGTCTACTATATCATACAGCTGCCATAGGACCGATCGGTCTAAAAACAAGTTTTAGTATAAAAAACTTTTGTGTTTTTTGAGATATCTTAACTAAACTGATAGAATATGCATATAAGTTGGTCTTATGCATCCTGACCAAAGTTGGTTCAAATCGGTCCACTATATCATATAGCTGTCATAGGACCGAACGGTAGAAAATCATGTTTTAGTATAAAAAACTTTTTTGTTTTTAGAGAAATCTCTATAAAACTCATAAATTGGGCATCTTTACATCCTTACCAAATTTGGTAGAAATCGGACCACTATATCATATAGCTTCCATAGGAACAATCGATACGAACGGTCGATAAGCAACCTTTAGTATGAAAAACTTTTTTGTTTTTAAAGTTATCTGTTCAAAACTTACAAGTTATAAGCCTTCTATTGTCCAAATTTGGTTGGAATCGGATCACAATAACATATAGCTTCCATGGGACCGGTCAGTCGAAAATCTACCTTTGCGTAAAAATTGTCTTATTGTCAATATACTAATAACTTAGCCGTCCTTCCATAGATTTTAACGGTAAACATACGCAACGATTGGTAATTAATATAGCTATATATATATAAACAAATTTAATAGTTCAGATGACCATCTTAAATGCATATTCTGTCAGATTGGTTAAAATATCTCAAAAAACAAAAAACTTTTTAATACTAAACCTTGATTTTCGAACGATCTTTAATATGACTGCTATATGATATAGTAGACCGATTTGAACCAAATTTGGTCAAAATGTGTAAAATAACAACAATTTGATATTGTGTGAGATTGGTGAAGATATCTTCAAAATCACAAAAAATTTTCATACTAAATGTCATGCCACTCTACAAGGAAGTCAAAAAATTCGACAAAAACATGCCTAGATTCAAAAAAATATTATATCGCCGTCTCTCCACAGATTTTGATAAGACCTGTCTTTAAGGACGCGTAATTAATGCAGCTATGCAAATAAAATTAAAGACAAAATGTAATAAATTTTTTTCGACTTTTCCTCGAATTTTAAAGTAAAAAAAGCTAAAAAAAAAGCTTGAAATAAATCATCATTTTCTTAATTAAAAAATTAATGTCTCTTTAACTCCTGGCTTAAATCTAAAACTTTGTATTAATGAATTATATATATAATGAATGACTTTCAGAAATAGTAAAGCTTTTGAAAATCGGTTATGTCATTCTCGAGTAATGATGACATAAGTCGGCGCACCTCTGAAAAAAAGTACGAAGAAAAAGCCAGATTAGAAAAAAAAAAAAAAATGTTTTTCGTCGTTTTTGGCCCCAAATCTATCCAAAAAAGTGGGTTTGGTTCGTGTAATTTTTTGGCTCTTGCCTAGTGTTGTCAGAAGTAGAATGGCCTTCATTGAAGTGGCATAACTCAGAAGGCCTCCCAGAACAACGAAATATTAAGTTTAGTCTGCTAGGCAGTCCTCAAAACATAGTATATGATATTGTGGGAGGTTGCAAGTATGCGAACGATTTTCTTAAACTGACTGGAGTATTTAGTTATATTTTCCGTTGGCGTCAACTGTTGCGAAAGGTGGATTCGACTCGAACCAAGGCGCTAGCAGCCATCGAATTGAAGGGTGGCTATGGAACGACAGTAACAAACATCAAATTGTGGATCGGTGCAGCCATCTCGGAGTCAATTTCCATTTCATACCACCCCGATCGCCCCATTTCGGGGGTCTTTGGGAAAGCGTGTTAAGGTAGCGAAGCAGTTGGTAGTGCGAAGCTTCAATGGCACAGCGCTAAATTATTTCTGGAATATACTTGTATATATTTATTTATTAATTATTAATTAATGCACGACTAAAAGCAGTCGGAAAAGAAAAAATTATTATATATAAAAATTAAGATTACAATTTAAAATAAAATTAATATTAAATATAAATATAAGCAATATACTGTAAAGAAAAAAATTAAAATTAGAATTATATCTGGGGTAAGCAAAAATTAATAATTTATAATGATCCAACATTTGTTGCAAGGATTGGGGAAAACCCAGAAAAACCCAATCAGATCAATAAATATTAGTGTTGTTGTTAGTGATTGATTGGTTTCAAAAATAATATAACATGTTATTAGTATTAGTAAGGTTAGGAATTTAACGATTTAAAATATTGGAAAAGTGCGGATTTTAGGGAAGGGATAGGGAGAGAGAGTTCTGAGTAGAAAACGTGAAAGAGGCTATTATAATTAGAGCATAAAACCCGGAACGAACCGTGTGAAGCGTAATCAGTTGTGCATGTAGGTAAAAATAAAGGCCTGTAATTCCTAGTAGACCTGCGGGGGACCGAAAATCTGAGGCGGCCCAAAAGGGGACTAGAATCAATGTCGCCATTAATTAATTTGTGAAGAAAAACCACATTAAGAGTTTTCCTACGATTAATTAAAGACGGAAGGTCAATAAGACGAAGCCTATGGGAGTACGGTGGTAAACGCCGGTTGGGATCCCAGTTAAAACCACGTAAGGCGAAAAGCAAGAATTGCTTTTGAACTGATTCAATTCGATTCTGATTTATTTGATACTGCGGGCACCAAATGCACGAACAGTATTCAAGGATGGGACGGACTAAAGAGACGTAAAGGAGTTTAGTGGTGAAAGGATCATTGAATTCTTTCGACCAACGTTTAATGAAACCAAGTACTCCTTTGGCATCATTAACTATAGTGGAGATGTCTAAATTGAAGCAAAATTTGCAGTCAAATAAAACTCCAAGATCCTTTACAGTTTTTATACGTTGCAAAGGGATATTGTCAATCGTATAAGAACCTAAGTAGGGCCTAGAACGACTAAATGTCATAAGCATACACTTTGCACAATTTAGATGCAACTTATTGACAGAGCACCAAAGTTGCATAGTGTTCAAATCGTCTTGCAAACGATTATGAAGCAGGGGATCCGTGTTTGAAAAAATGAGCTTAACATCATCTGCATACATTAAAATATAAGAATGGGACAGAATATTGGGTAGATCGTGGCCAAAATTTGAAACAAACTTGATCTGCGCTGGGTATATAGAAATCTGTGTGCCAAATTTGGTTACTCTATCTCTTATAGTCTCTGAGATTTCTTTGTTTAGACGGTTTTTCGCAATTTGCGGGGGCGGAGGTGGGCGTGGCTTAAATTTGAAACAAACTTGATCTGCGTGGGGTATATAGAAGTCTTTTAGTGAAAGTTTGGTATCTCTATCTCTTATGGTCTCTGAGATCTAGGCGCTCACACGGACGGACAGACGGACAGACGGACAGACACACATGGCTATATCGACTCGGCTATTGATGCTGATCAAGAATATATATACTTTATGTGGTCGGAGAAGCCTCCTTCTCCCTGTTACATACATTCCAACGAACACAATATACCCTTATACTTATTTTTTATAAGTAACGGTATAATAAAGGTCCTAAGTGACTACCTTGAGGTACACCAGAAGTTGCACGCACCGAACTCGAAATGGTTGACCTAAGAAGCGTTTTTTGGGTCATACCTTTTAAGTAAGTGGAAACCCTACGTAAAAAGGCGGGAGGGAAACCTATGCAGTTAAGTTTGAAAAGTAATAGGTCATGGTTCACAGAGTCAAAGGCTTTACTGAAGTCAGTATAAATGACATTAGTTTGCTGTTTTTCTGAAAATGCATCATTTACCAGGTAGCTAAATTCAAGTAAATTGGTCGTAGTAGACCGACCCTTAATAAAGCCGTGTTATGCAGGGGAAATTATCGATTGACAGAGATGCTGCAAAGAAGAAACAAGGATTTTTTCAAATAATTTAGGAATGGCTGATAGCTTTGCAATGCCTCTGTAATTAGAAATATCACACTTTTTGTGGAGGGGAATGATATAAGATTCTTTCCAAAGATATGGAAAGATTGATGTTTCAAGGTGTAAATTAAAAAGCTTATGCAACGGAGCAGCTAAAGAAGAACAGCATTCCTTAAGTAGACAACTAGGAATGTTGTCTGGCTTAGGAACGAAAGAAGATTTTAAAGAGCCAATAGAAGAGATTACATTGTTATAGGAAATAGAGGTAGCAAACATAGTATTAGATTGAAAAATAGAATGAGGATAAGATGAGTTGGAAGTGGAGATTGGAGAGTAGGTGGATTGAAAAAAGTTAGCAAATAGTTTAGCGGCTGCAGAGTCGTTGCCAGCAATATCTGTCCCAAGAAAAAAAGAGGAAGGTAAACGGGAGGATTTACGCTTCAAGTTAACAAATTTATAAAATTGTTTAGGGTCACGGGAAAACTGTCTTTTGCAACGAGTTAGATAGTTCTCGTAGCATATCGAGTTTAAATTGGCAAAGTCCGACTTGGCCACTGTATACTTAGACCAGTCGAGACTTGAACCTGACTTCTTATATTTTTTAAAATATTTAGATTTAATATTCTTTAAATAAGAAAGTCTAGGTGTAAACCAAGGAGGCTTTATAGAACCAGACGATGGAATATAATTTGGAATGCACACATCTAAGAGTGCATTTAGGGTCTCATAGAAAGAACTAAGAGCAATATCGATGTCAGTCGCTTTTTCTAAAAAGCACCAGTCGGTAGCAAGGATAAGTTCATTAAGCAATGAATAATTTCCCTTGCGAAAACAACGACGAGGTGATTGCTGACATAATAAAGGTTGACTAAAAGGTTTAGAGATTGAGATAGAAATTTCTATAGTAGGATGATGTAAGTCTTCAGGAATACTTAATGGGGATGACCTAGAGACGGCAGTATTTGCGAAGTCATTAATAAAAACTAGATCGAGAATTCGATCATTATGATTTCTTATTGAGTTCATTTGAAACAACGAGAGATCAAGCATGTTATCTAAGAAAATATCTGGATTTAAGGGAATAAGGTAATTTGTGCTACTAAAAAGTGACCAAGAAATTTTAGGCAAATTAAAATCACCTAGCACAATAAATAAGTCGTTATCTTTAACTTTATGGTTAATTTCTTCAATACAGGCAAAATGTTGCAAGTAAACTGAAGGAGTAGCTCTTGGAGGGATATAAGAGCAGGTGATAAATATTGATCGAGTTGAAAAAGTTACTTTGACAGCAACAATTTCAATATCAGTAGTCACATTAAAAGAAATGCGTTCTGACTGAAGAGCCGAATTAGTAGCAATAAGAACGCCACCACTTCGAGTCGGTCGATCATATCTATAGAAAAGGTAGTTACTTGACATAACTTCAGAATCAGACACTGTAGGAGTTAACCAAGTTTCTGACAATGCAATTATATCAGAATCAAAGGACATACTACTCAAATATAGATTTTTGAGCTTAGTAAGGAGGCCTCTAACATTTTGGTAATGAATACAGGCGAAATCGGGCCGCAGGTCTAGTTTTTTGAAGCCGTACTGGCGGGGTCCTGTACGTTGGAGCTGCCGGCAGTAAGAGAAACAGGCAAGGGTTCACTACGCCTTTTGGGCTTAAACTCATGAACAATCATATGTTGTGGCCAAAATTTTGGATCACAAATGACAGAAAATGAGTCATGAGGGACACTTATTTTAAAAGATGCTATTTCGCGAGCAGTGGCAAAATTAAATTTAGTGATTGAGACACTAGCAGAAATTTTGTTTGAAATGTATGCCCCTACAGATTCACAAGTAGTGTCCGAGGATAACCTGGACACAAATACTTGCTTACGAGGAGCAACAACATTTAATATAGGGACCTCAGATGTAGGGGCAGCTACGTTATCAGTAGTATTGTTAGGCGTTGCATTGCGAGGAGGTCTACCCTTTCGACCCGAACCAGTCCGCACCGAAGACGCGATGACTTGGGCTGGTTCAAATGTCTGTGTGATAGAATCACCTGCAGAAGGTGTAGGAGAATTGAATAGGTTAACAATACTCGGACTGGCCGATACTGACAACGTTGGGGAGACATCTTGATAGTGACGAGATGCCAATGGAGTCACGGGAGGCAGATTAACTGGTATATTAGGGGGAACTGCTAAAAATTGAGAATCAGGTGGTGAGTTAAATTTATATTGGCTAAGCAGATCGAGACTAGAGTCAAAATCACTCGAAAGAAGCTTAGCCATTTTGTTAAGTTTTAAGAATTGATTTCTCACAGAAGTATACATTCTTGAGAAATCAATTTGCAACTCGATACATATTGGACAAGACCATTTCACTGCACCACATTCCTTTTTAGAAACGGCAATGATCTTATCACATTGTGGACCTGAAAGTCCAGCACACTTGGCATGCATTAGATTATCACTCAACCAACAATTAATAAATCTCGGTTGATCAAGACCATCAGCACACTTAATAGTGCAGTTTTTCTTACAGCACGACATATTTCCAACAGGGGTTAAAGATAAACAATTAGGTCGAATAGGCAGAATTGCGCACGTAAATAGAGCGGGAGGCACTTAAATGAAGCTCTAAGCAAGAGAGCAAAATACAAAAACAATTTGCTGTGAGAGCGCGCTGCTAAACAAAACGATATGCAGCAGCGAACACACACACAAACAAATGTATTAAGATGTGCGAAGCGCCAAAACTGAGATAAGGAGATGTAAACACAAACAAAAACAATCGCTGTGCTTACAATAACAACAAACTTGTGTGAGCAAGGTGTAAAGCGAAAGCCGAAATACACAAACAAACACACGCACAAGAATGTAAAAGATTTAAGGGAAAATGCAAAACTAAGTTTAGCAAAAATAAAATGCTATTTATTTTTACCACAATGCATAAATGATTCAACTTACACAGCAAGTCGATAGCTAGATCACTTTTGCAGAATTTTAGATGATAATATATTAAAGCGGTGCGTTATTATTCACAAAAAATGATGAACGTTTACGAGCCAAATTAAAACACGTCTGTTTCGCTTAAGCAAAGAACTCTCTCTTATGAAGAACTGGCCACAGCCGTCTCACAAGCAGAGGCAGTGATGAATTCGCGACCGCTTCAGCCGCTGTCGTCAGATCCTAATGACTTTGAGGCGCTGACGGCTGGTCATCGGTCGACCGCTGAATTCCATTGCTGAACCATTGGTCTTTAGAACATCTGACGTTACTGCAGGAACGGAGCAAGGAACTATGGTGTTAATTGGAGAGGACAATACACCCCCAGGGCAATGGGCGCTGGGCCGTGTGTCTGAGGTCCACCCGGGTGCTGATGGATCAGTTCGTGTTGTCACGATCAAAACCAAAACGGGTTTCTTCAAAAGGAACGTACCCAAGATCTGCCCATTACCCATCACGGATAGAGATCAAGAAATTTTGGAAGAAGCTTCCAAGGCCGGGAGTATGTTGGCGCCGAAATAAGGCCAAATTAAATTACGCCGCTAGATTAATTAGAATGATTTTCATATTAACTTGATCTGAATTGAATTGTTAATTTAAGATGGTAATCACATTACAGATTTTATACAGCTGTATGAAGTTTTGTAATCAGCCCATATACTTGTGGTGGACTGGCATCACTTAAATATACAAGCAGAAAGTACGATATTTTGGATGTCATTGTATGTAAGATTTTTGTGTCGATATTTCGATTGCACGAGCTCTCTTATCTTAAAAATCTCAACGGAACAACGTCGTTGCAGAATTGAGGAATAAAACTAAGAGTGAGAAATCGACTCGGTCAGCACCAGCAGCATGTGGCTTTTTATTTCGAGACAGGGGATCCGAACTGGTCTGGAGAGTGGCGAATTCATATGGCGAATTCATATTCTAATCGAGACTGGGCACAAGGTATTCTACTGTCGAGTGCGATCGACTATAGCCGCACCTCACTGCGAGAAAAGCGAGCCGCGGGTAGACGAGCGAAGCGAGCTGGGGGCGGAGCCCCCTTGTTGTATGATTCAAGATTCTTCTGTGTTAACAGCCTTGGCTTGATTGAAGAGGTTTCTGGAGCTCTTGCGAAGTTCTTGAAGGTCTGGATTCCACCATGGTGGTTTCTTTCCCCTTTTAGGTCTGCTGATGGGACAAGCAGCCTTTAAAGCAGAAATGCAAGCCTTAGTAAAGGTTTTTACTAGGTAACTTAGTCGCTCTGTAGAGTGAAGTCCTTCTGGTGCTACCTCTGGGATAGCCTTTTTCAGGATAGCAGTAAATATTGGCAGTAAGGTTGATTCTTCGCGTTTCGCAGTCTTTTATTAGACTTCCCGTGACGTCTTCTGAGGGAGGGCCCGGGTGATCGTAGCGATGGTGGTGGGGCGAGCGATGCTTTGTTCAGAATCAGCACGACCTGGTTTGTTTGCCCCTTCATCTCCTCTACCTTGACAACTTTCCAGTCATGAGTAGGGAGACTTGGGTTGCAACGCTGGAGCATCTTTATGATTCGCTCCGGTTCCTTGATGGAGGATGGAATCCACATTCTGGCCCTGGGCCGGACTGGAATATCATCGTCGCAAGCTGTCACCTGCACGCTACCCTGGTACCAGCCAACATCTTTGCAGACTGGTGGTGGTCCAGGCTCCTGCTCCAGCATCACGAAGCAGCGGGTGGCCAGTGCCGTCTCCACCCAGTTCCATTTGTTTTTGGAGATTCTGCCGCCCGAGTAGCCTCGGTCAAGAACCCCTATAAGGATCCTTTCCTTGGTGATCTGGGTCCAGCTGGACCCTCGATTTCTTAGCAGATGGGCCGGGAGTCTCCTGGGAGCGTTGCCTCTTGGCCTGAGCCTGTGCCTGCGCCCTAGGTGCCTGCTCGCTGTAAGCGGGAAGCTCGCTCTTGGCCCACGTCACCTTCTCTAGCCATTCCGCCGAGGGACTGGATTCTGTCCCGCATTTTGTCGCTGAAGAATGCTGCCTGCACTCCTGTTGGAGGCTGTTGGAGGTTTGCCCATCACACCTGCACGTGAATGTGGCACTGCCGCACTAGTGCTCTGCTGTGCTTCCGTGGTGACAGGAGATGGTAAAAACACTCCATCTACCCCAAGGCCCGGGTGGAACACGGGTTTGCTTGGACCAGCTTCGCTGGGTCCACCGGCTGGCATGGTGACCATCTCCGGCGACTGTTTTAGGCTTTGGACAGGCTTTGAAGCCCCTGCCGCTGCCGATGACGAGGAACATGCGATTCCGTCGTCATTTTTATTATTTTTTATATTTTTCTTGTTATTATTATACTCGTTACTTAAAAAATAAGTAAAAGGGTATATTGTGTTCGTTGGAATGTATGTAAAGGGAGAAGGAGGCATCTCCGACCCTATAAAGTATATATATTCTTGATCAGCATCAACAGCCGAGTCGATATAGCCACACTCAGAAAACAAATCAAGATCAAAAGCTGGGTAAGTTCGGTTTTCGCAAGTACGGAAATCTTAAAATGAGATTTTTTCAGGATTCTTTAAGTACGTTTTGAGATTAATTCAAGTATGTAAAGTTTCGATACACGCTAGTTTAAGTACACAAAAATCTTAATTTTATCCCAAAATGTACTTGCTTCAAGTACAAAAAATGTTCATAAACAATTAATTTTAATCTTAAAACATACACTAGTATGTATACTAAAAAAAAGAAAAATACCAAAGTTAAATACCATTTAATAATGGTGTATTTTCTTAGTTAGCGAAATAGGTGCTGATTTCACTAGCGATCCAAGCCTAACGTCATATTTGCGTCTCTAGAACCAGTTGAAACTTCTAAGGTGCGACAATGAAAAAGAAATAATCCAAAATGTACTTGACTTAAGTTCGAAACGTTCTCATTTTTAACTTTCTTTCGATCTTGAAAAAAAACTGTTTTAAGTACAAAATAATCTTAAACTAGTTTTGTACAAATAACTCTGTTATTTCTGGAGGCATATTAACGAGAATCACGGATTATATATTTGCAGTGGTCTTATATATTCTGACTAAGTTTGGTTAAAATCGGACTACTATTTCGGATAGCTGATATAGTAAAGGAAAATCAGAATTCTAAACGTGAGATCGATTCATACTTAATTTTGAGATTTTTAGTACACAGCAATCTTAAAATTTTAAGATCAAAACGGTTTAAATTCAAGTAAGGTCGTACCTAATTTTAGAATGGCATTTTTTTCTGAGTGCATGTGTGTCTGTCCGTCTGTCCGTATGAACAAAAGGATCTCAGAGACTATAAAAGATAGAGTAACCAAATTTGGCACACAGATTTCTATATACCCAGCGCAGATCAAGTTTGTTTCAAATTTTGGCCACGCCCCCCTCCGCCCTCGAAAATCGCGAAATACCGTTCGTTGGTCTGTATAAACCAAGGAATCTCAGAGACTATAAGAGATAAAGTAACCAAATTTGGCACACAGATTTCCATATACCTCACGCAGATCAAATTTGTTTCAAATTTAAGCCAAGCCCCCCTCCGCCCCCACAAATCGCGAAAAGCTACCACACCCACAATTTTTAAGATAATATAGTATTTCTTGTAGTTACTGATATCTATTATTATTATTTATTATCCCACTGAATCGCAACAAGATCGGACAAGTAGAACAGCAGTTATTGTCTGAAAATGATTCTTTAAGCAATACATGGCAATACATGCTCCCTAGAGTATGCAAAAGATTTTGTATTATTAGACCTAATTTGAATGCTTCAAATTCTTAACTGGTTCTGGCTACGCAAATATGACATTAGGATTGAATCGCTAATGTATTGAAATAAGTAACGGGTATCCTATGGTCGGGATCTCGACTATAGCCTTTCCCACTTGTTTTTGATTAAGTTTGTATTGTTTATTGAGTTCATGTTTTAATTCTCACGAGTTGCGGAGAAGGGGTGGTCCGCCTGCACAGAGATCTGCACTATGCAGGTAAGGCTATCATGACCGGAGGGCGCCAGGTATCCGGCCGCGTCGTTTACGACTGGGCTATTTTTGGTAAGGGCTCCCAGCCAGGCTGACTATCGGCACGGGTCGCATGACACCTTAGTCCAGCCCTCTTTACCTCGGACCATGACAGGAGCTTCAGGCATGCATTAAGATTATTGAGGAGCCATTCTACATGTCTTCGACAAATGTCTTGGTTAACACCAGTTTCCAGAGGAACTGTAATATGAAATACATTTCGATTTGATTAATTCACAACACGTCTTTATCGGTTAAGTGTCTTTATTAGATTGATTCTTAACTTAAAGGCTGAGCGCTGAGAAGCAGCAAGAGAGTTTTGCTGTCTTCATTTCTGTTTTCTGTTGAGCGCTTTTCGTTGAGCTCTTTTTATTTCGGTCGTTCAATGAGCAGTGCGTAAAGAGCGGAACGAGAAACGCTCGCACAAAGAGAGTCAGCAAAAGACCGATTGACCGAAAAACTCAACGCAAACGGTCTTCACATTTACTTTCGTTGTTGTTGCAATTAATATATTTCGTATGCTAAACGAAAGCTTGTGAATGTATACCAATACATATGCAAAGAAATAATACAATTTGATTTAAAATTTTTTTTTTGTATTTTTATATATATTATATATATATTTTTTGTAACATTTTTTAGATATTATGTGTTAAGCTTTACAACTATTAAGGAGTTTAGATTTTCTGCACTAATCGAACTTCTTCGTTCACTTAATATAAAGTGTAGGCCTGAGAATGCCCGTTCGACGGACACTTGCGTTGCAGGTGTAGCCAGCACAACCTGCGCTAGTTCACTTATATGCGGAATCTTAAGTTGCAAATCATTAAAAAAATCCAATATATTTAAATTTAATGGCAAGCGACCAAATGTTACGTCGAAGTTTTCGATGTCAGCATAAATTTTGGCAAGCTTTGTAGAAATAGGATCTTTTTTGCTTTCTGAAACTGTCTGCGAATCGTCCACAAATGCCGAGAACAGCGACTTCTCTTCAGATGAGGATGCGGTTGAAAGAACTGACGAGACAGGGAAAGCAAACATCTCTTCATGCACAGGAGTCTCGAGCGCTGGAACATTTTGTGTTTGTGCCTTAAATAATAAAGCGATAATAGGTATGAAATGTTTTTTGGATTTAAGTTTAGTACAAGTATTAGTTTTTGACGAAGACAATTTTAATTAGTTTCTTAAAACTACAACATAAACAAAACAGGACCCAAATTTCAAACATTCTACGACATACAGCTTACTTCTTTCAACTCATATAAACGAAAAGCTGTTTTTTTCAAATTAGCCTTTGCTAACGGTTTCTGATAGTTCGACAACATACAATTTACCCGAGGATCCATGTAAATCGCTGCCAACAATGCATCATTTTCTAACAATTTTGTCTCTCTTATTTTTATCTGTGCCGATAGTTTTTTAAAAATTAAATTGTAGCTATTCTCGCTTCTTCAATTTTTGAAATATCTCAACCAATCTCACACGATATACATTTGGGGTGGTATTATACATCCTGACCAAATTTGGTTAAAGTCGGCCCACTATATGATATAGCTGTCATAGAGACGCTCTGCCGAAAATCAAGCATAAGTATGAAATAATTTTTGGTTTTTTGAGATATCGTAACCAAACTGATGGAATATGCATCTGGGCTGGTATTATACATCCTCACCGAATTTGGTCCAAATCGGACCACTATATCATATAGCTGCCATAGAGACGCTCAGTCGAAAATCAAGTTTAAGTAAGAAAAAGTTTTTTGTTTTTAGAGATAGCCTCACCAAACTAATAGAATGAACATTTAAGTTCGTCTCATATATTCTGGCCAAATTTGGTTCAAATCGGACCACAATATCATATAGCTGCAATAGAGACGCTCAATCGAAAAGTAAGTGTTAGTATGAACAATTTTTTGGTTTTTTGAGATATCTTACCCAAACTGATAGAATATGCATTTAGGTTGGCTTTGTACATTCTGACCAGATTTGGTTCAAATCGGTTCCATATATCAAATAGCTGCCACAGGAACAATTGGTCGAAAATCAACTTTTATAAAAGAGTACCTGGGCTCAGGGTATTCTACTGTCGAGCGCGCTCGACTGTAGCCGCACCTCACCGCGAGCGAAGCGAGCCGGGGGTAGGCGAACGAAGCGAGCAAGGGGCGGATCCCCCTTGTTTCTTGTCAGAACCGGGAAGAGATTTCTTCGGAACTAACAAAAGTGGGCTGTTATAAGGTGACACAGACGGTTCGACAATGTTATTGTCGATTAACTTTTGTACTTGAGCTTGAATTTCGTCTATCTGACTATGAGGATTTCTATAGTTTTTTATATATACTGGTTCATCATCCTTCAATCTTAGCTTTTGTTTGTAGAAATTATTTGTTGTTATTGATTCGGTTTTGAGTCCGAATACATCGCTATACTTGGTGCATATTTCTGTCAGTTCTGACTTGAACTATGTCATAGTTCGAAAGTGATTCATAAGTAATATTACTAATATTTACTATTTGATCGGTACTGGTTGTATTCAGTAATCGGACAAATGCATCTTTGGCCGTTGCAACATAAATGTTTGGTCTCATTTGGTTTGAAATCTATCTGGCAATTGCATTTTTTAATAAAATCCATGCCTAATACCATCACATGATATTGCGAAATGCAAATATATGAAAGTCGTGTGGAATAATATATTTAGCTGTCTGTATCTCTATGGAAACTAGTCCTTTGGACTGCATTAATTCTTGGCCTATGCCTTGAATATTTATTTTATTGTGCTCTTGAATGTTATAAAAGGTATCGGAATTTTCTTTTAAAAGTGAAATGTCTGCACCCGTGTCTATTAAAAACACAAGTTTTTTATTTGTTTCTACATTAAAAAATGTCGCGAATACATTTAGGCTAAAATTGATGGTGTGAACCTTGTGTGGGTTTACTGTCGAGATTCTGAAGGCTGTTGCGAGTTTCCCGAATCGTTTTGGGCAACTCTAACATGGTTTCTGTTATTATTGTTATTCTGGCCTATATTGGTAGTATTGTTTCTGTTACCACGGCCTCTACGGTAATTGTTGTATTGGCTACCGTTATTGTTTCTATTGTTGTTGTTGTAGTTATTATTATAACTACGGGAGTTATATCTATGATTTCCACGTCCACGGTTTCCGCCGCGCTGTGGATAATTTTTGTAATGCAGAAGAGTGTTTGACTGTCCAGTGGCTTCAGTGCAGCTATTAACGAATTTTGAAATAGCTTCGTTCATGGTATTGAAAGTACCAGCTTGCATGATAAGCTTTACCTTATCAATTGAGCAGTTTGTAGGTCATAGCTTTGACTGCGTGCTGGGTTGAATAACTTCTGGCCAATTCAAGGGTTAGACCATCTGTTAAGATTTCGTCATTTGCTCAACCTCTACTGTGTATTGGTTGGCAGTTTTATTGCGCTGCTGTAGGTTCATCAGTTTTGCTGACAGTACCTCTACAGTCTCGCATTTGACGTTGTTCCTTAATCGAGAGATTACTTCATTAACTGTAGTCTCATTCCCGATTAAGTTTCTAGCTACACCTTTTAATTTTGTTTTTATTATAGATACAGCTAACTGTTCATGTTCCCCTTTTATTGATTCTATTATGGATAGCGCATCTATAAAACTTGTTAAATTTTCCGCTTTACTATCAAATGCTGGTATAAGCTTAGATGCAGTATTAATAAAATCAATGTTTGATTGTGCCATTGTGCCGTTTTTGCTGGGTTTATTCTCTATTACACTTGAGTCGGTATCTGAGCTATCTTGATCTGACATTAAAATAGCTGGAACTGTAAGATTTGTAATATCTTCTTGTTCTACTTGAATTTCCTGAGCTTGAATTTCTTGGTCTTCGCCAATTTCAAACTTTATAGGTGTATTCAAGATAGAGGGTACAGTTAGATTTAATTTATGTTGATCTTTAATGGTTTGAAGATTATTTCTTAGTTTTTTTAAAAGCCTTGACGTTTGCGACCAATGATCATTGGTTAATACGTCTTTATGTTCATATATCAATAATCGAGCTTCGTTAAAGCAATCGACTACAGTTATGACATGCCTATTAACGGTATCTTTATGTGTTGGTCTGTTTTGTACTAGACATTTATAAGATTTGTCAAATCTTATTTTTATATTAAGGATTCGGGCAATTCCATAATATGGACAAGCTAGTTGAGTCATTTAGAAAAATTTTTCTTTTTTGTAGTGGTTTATTATTATTATTATGATTGTGTTGTGTGCTATCTTTAGACTTTATCAAGGTCATGTGCCTTGCACATGTATTTTTTTCTGAGGCACTTGTTGTGCAATTTATAAATTTTGAAAAATAGATTTGCGCACATAATCACGACAATAATGATTAATAATGTGGTCACTAGTCCCATGTCTTTATTATCGACAGTGGAGTCCACTGTTTTGGTGTCTGTTAGACCCATACTGGATAAGTAATTATTTTTAAATGTTATTAATTTTAGATTTGGGCCTTTTGGCCGGCTTGTTGGGGTGTAATAGTCTTTTTTTATGCTATTGCTACTCATAAAATTTTGTATGTGAATGCTAACGAAATATAACTTAGCTATTCCTAGTACAGGGTGATCTTTTAAAATATATTAAAATAAGTGTGTGAAATATTGTAAAATATGTATGGCTTGCATACGAAAATTTGGATTTTCTTCATAAAATCATAATTATTATAGTTTCTATTATTTTTAAATTAAAAATTTTCATTTTTTTTTTTTTAATATTTTATATTGTTATTTGTTTTTTTAAACAATAAAAAATTTTTTTTTTAACAGTATTTAAATTTGAAAAAAAAATTTTTTAAATTTTAATGCAACTGGATAAAATACCCAGTGCCAGAGACGAGGAAAAGTTAGTTGTTAGTTGTCGGTCTGATTCGTTTTTGGCCAACTTAATCATGTCCTTGATTAGTCGCCGTTGTTGCAAGATTTTCACTCTTTTTCCGCCTCTCTTGTGTTTTGGAATTGATCTTTTTTCTTGTCGAGCCCGGTACTCAGCTATTGTGAGTGGGCGTGGTCCATCGGCTGGATTTGCCTGCAAGGCCTCTTGCAACGTCGGCAAATCCCTTTGTTCGGTAGGAACAGCGTTGTTAAACTGGGGCTCCTCTGCCAAGTGTAAGTAAATGTTTCCTAATTCACTTTCCCACGTTGGTGTAAGGGGCGGACTGCCTCCCACACTTGTACTGCTGCTGCTGTCCGGGGCCTATGGGCTCAGGCGGTGCCGGTGCTGGTCATCGCACAGGCTCGGGTTGTCTTTCTGCGTGCTGCTGGAGTTCTGCTTTTTATACAAAATATTTCAATTGTATATTTGTTTCATTTGGTTTTGTTAACGGCCAGCAAGTAATTTTTACGTGCTAGGCACACTATTTCATTGTATTGTTATTGGCATTTAATGCATGCCATGTTGTAGTTGTTGTCGTATATAACAGTGTAAGTAATCGATGTTTTTGTTTCACGGTTGAAGACACACATTACATTTTTTTTTTTTTCGCTGATTTTTACTTTGATTTTTCTGTGTTCGCCGCAGCTTTAAAATTATCTTTAACGTTCGAGTCCTGTCACGGTCGCCATGTAATATGAAATACATTTCGATTTAATTAATTCACAACACGTCTTTATCGGTTAAGTGTCTTTATTAGATTGATTCTTAACTTAAAGGCTGAGCGCTGAGAAGCAGCGACATTGCAGCCCGTTTGACATAATATATATAAGTAAATATGTAAAGCAACGGAAACGTTGCTAGCGGGCTGAGAGTGTTATGCATGTACATATATATACATAGCGGTCAAGCATGGGAACCATGCTGACTCGGCTATTTAGGCGGTCGTCGTTATCAAGGGCGATCATATTTCGTCTGCACTTGAAATGTGCTGAGGGCACTGACGTTAGGCTACGCTGCGACAAAGTCATCGCTAAGTGTATTTTATGTTGACATGGTAACAAAGTGTTGCTGCCTAAGATATATGTAATATTCTTTAATATACATATGTGTACATGCTACAGAACCATTGGAGTGTTGTTTCCAGTCGGCACCCTCGTGGAGGGTTCAGTCAAGGGTTTTTGCCGACCCATCTAAGCCTAACACAAAACGCAAATCAACAACGTCCACCACTGAGTCTAACCCAACTGGAATAAGAGAGCCCAAGATATATAAATTTGACTCCAACACACACACAATTAAAAATGACACAATAAATAAAACGGAAAAATCTATCAAACAAGAAGCTTGCGAAACCATTACAACCAACCAAAATAATTCGACATTTACCACAAGTATTCAAGATGCTATCATAAGCAAAGTCACTTATCAAAGCGATTCCGATATAGAAATTCTGAACTCCACACATGATAGCACCACCTCGGAAGCTGAAAATAAAAAGAAGGTTCCCTCTCCTAAATCTCATGAACTTATGGCCACTGGCCACATAAATCCCGCTTCAACAAACTAATCACCGATAGCATAATAGAGGCCAAGAGGAACATTGAGGCTATCAAATCAAAAGATATTAAGGAAACAAGCTCTGAACTAAGCAGTGTACGTGCAGATATTAATTTATTAGATATTGAATCGGACAGTGCCGCCTCGGAGTTGCCTGACAACGCTTCCCCATATCCTACAATATACGATACTAAAAATAATAATAAGGAGAAACCCCCAACTAAATTTCATGAAATTTTAGTATGGGATATCAAAAACCCTGCTGAACTAATGGATAAAGCAGTAGAGAAAACTTTTACTTTTCTTTTCTTTTCTTTATTAATAATTATATTAGGAATATTAGGAATATAAGAAGAGAACTTAACTTAACTTATTTACTTGTACTGAATTCCAGCAAATAGTTGTCAAATTCCTAGATTTGAATACTGGTATAAATTGAGTTTATGCCAAAAAAAGAAGTTAAATGCCCCATAGTGCAGGGCAACAAGAAGACGTTTGTTAGTGCAATTAACAAAGCAACTGAATGGTACCACACAATGGCCTGGACATTGCATTGGTAGCATGCATCTAACGGTATCCGTGTCATGAATCTCCAATCTCCCCCCCCCCCCCCTTTCTCTACATCCTCCTCTCTTTGTCTGCTTCTTAAGCTCTTTTAATCGATAACACACAACTGCTAAATGCTGCATACAATGCTCATAAATGACTTTAATGCAGGTATAATTAGAAATTTCCTTTGTAAAATAAATAAATAAATAAATAAAAAACAAGCGGGAAAGGCTAAAGTCGAGATCCCGACCATATGATACCCATTACTTACTATAATATATTGAAAAGTACTTTAAAGAAAATACTTGTTTTGATCTGAAAACTTTAATTCGCCATAACTGTCGTTCTACATGTCCGATCTTAATGCGATTCAATGGGATGATAGATAACGCTAATAGATAACGCTAATAATCACAAAAAACGTATTATCTCAAAAACTGTGGGTGTGGTGGTTTTTCGCGATTTGCGGGGGCGGAGGGGGGCGTGGATTAAATTTGAAACAAACTTGATCTGCGTGAGGTATATAGAAATCTGTGTGCCAAATTTGGTTACTTTATCTCTTTTAGTCTCTGAGATTTCTTTGTTTAGACGGTTTTTCGCTATTTGCGGGGGCGGAGGGGGGCGTGGCTTAAATTTGAAACAAACTTGATCTGCGTGGGGTATATAGAAGTCTTTTAGTGAAAGTATGATATCTCTATCTCTTATGGTCTCTGAGATCTAGGCGCTCACACGGACGGACAGACGGACAGACGGACAGACACACATGGCTATATCGACTCGGCTATTGATGCTGATCAAGAATATATATACTTTATAGGGTCGGAGATGCCTCCTTCTCCCTGTTACATACATTCCAACGAACACAATATACCCTTATACTTATTTTTTATAAGTAACGGGTATAAAAAGATTTTCGATCCTGTTCTGGTTTTCACTTTCGGGGGGACTTTTAGGGTGGTCTAATTTGAACAAAGTTTGGATAGGATATATAAAACCAAGTTATATGCATATTCTATTACTTTTGTTGAAATATCTCATAAAACAAAACAGTTTTTCTTACTAAGACTTGATTTTCGCCCGATCGATCCCATGGCAGCTATATGATATAGTAATCCGATTTGAACTAACTTTGAACAGGATATATAATACTAAGTTATATGCATACTGTATTAGTTTGGCTAAGATATCTTATAAAAGCAAAAAGGTGTTCATACTAGGACTTGATTTTCGCCCGATCGGTCCTATGGCAGCTACATGATATAGTGGTCTGATCCAAAAAAGAAACAAACTTGATATGCCTGCAATAAAGAGAAATCTACATACTAAGTTTGGTGTCATTAGCTTTTAATTTGTTCTTATAATTTGAATGTGAAATTTTGTTTTTCGATTTTTCGATAAAGGGGGCGTGGCCAAACTTTGAAACAAACTTGATCTGCTTGCAATGTAGAGGAACCTACATACCAAGTTTGGTGTCTATAGCTCTTATAGTCTCTGAGATCTAGGTGTTCATACAGACAGACAGACAGACGGACATTGCTTTATGGACTCGGCTATTGATGCTGATCAAGAATATATATACTTTATGGGCTCTGCAACGCCTCCTTCTGCCTGTTTTCGTTAAAACAAACCCATTAGACCCCTGTATTTTTTTTTAAGTACGGGGTCTAAAAATATATAAAAAAATAAACAAAAACCTGATCTTTTCCTCACTTAAAACCAAATTATATTCCAGCTTATACAATATTAGTATATAAAATATATCAATTACCAAAATTACATCCTCTATAAAAACTATTCAAACCCACACTCCCTTTTTTTTAACAGCCCAGTTAAATCTGCAATCAGGATGAAGACAACCAGCACTTCCTGCTCTTCTAAACCAGCTCAAAAGCAATGTAAAAAGCCCCTCCCTAAGTACCGCATTCTACTTAAAAAACATCAACTAGAAGAACTACACGCCAACTCCCTCGATACAGATGACAAAAAGCTCGAAATTTAGTATTTTTGGCAACATCTGTTTAGTGACGTCACGACACTTAGACATTTGATTTATTGTAGGAAAATAGAACAATGAAAACGACAAATTAATTGGCAAGTCGAAATAACAAAAAATTAACGGTATTTTCATATTTCATAAGCATATATACCGTAAATAAAGAATGCATCGAATAAAAATTAACAAAAAAGACAATGGAGAAGTTTCCAGATTTGAACCGGCAACTTTTGCACATTGATCGTCAACTCTAGCATCTACAACGTAATTATAAAACCGAATTACAAAATTCTTGACCAAGACTAAAATCTAAAGATATGCTCACGATATCAGTGTTTCACATTTGCTCCCTGCAATGATGCTTCTCTATAGTAAATACCCTAAATATAATATAGCTAAAACTGAAACTTCATCAACTAACAACAATCAACATTTCCCCACAAAGCACCTAATTCAAATTATTGTTCATCACAACACAACTGATCCGATGGCCATCATAGAAAAGGCAGTTCAACTAGCTGGTCCAAAATCTTTCACAAACAAAATTCTCACAAACCAGACCATTACTTTAGATGTAATTGGGAATTAAAATGTAAAAATTCTAAAAAAAACTATTCTCCAATGAAGGAATCCAAACCAGCGATAAAATAATATAATGGATATCTTAAAGGTCAACACCATAGGCACCTTTCAAATCAAAATTTCAAAATTTGTCCTTCCTAAAAAAATTTTCCAATGCTATCGATGCCAGCATGAAGGATTTGTATGCTTCAAGTGTGCTGGTCCGCACTCTAATTGGGACTGCACCAAACCTTATTCTACTAATGGCAAATGCGCAAACTGCAGTGGAAACCACACTGCAGCATATCCACTCTGTCCAACATATATTGAAGCAAAAAAAAATCGCTGACAAAATAACTCTTCTCTGCGTGAAGAAAAAACACTGAACTTTGTCGGATGGGCTAATGAAGCTGTATTTAGCTCTAAAATCATTGCCCCTCAACAAAAATGCCATGGATCACCCCCAATGCTGCTGAGAATCCCATAAGCCATCACTACCAACTTTTACTTTACAACATAAGAATATCACTTAAGCAACTGATTTATTCAATTAAATTACAATTTATTAACTATAATCACTACCAATTAATAACTACAGTTTTTTTTTAACCAATATCGCTCCCAATTTATACATTAAAATATCTGTAATTATTAAACTAACTACCTACTACTTACATATTAAATACATAGAACTCATTATCATTTTATTTTACTATGTACAATATATAAATTTTACATTAATACTAAGGAAAAATGAATTCCATTAAAAAAAAATATGTGTACAATCATACCAATTTATTTTATAAGAATACTTACTTATAATACACGACCTTAATCAAGCCCCAAAGGCCTCAAATAAACAAATAAACAAGTTCTCTATCTCTACCTCATTGGCCTTTATTAAATACCCCTCTTTCACAATCTTTCAGCTACCCAAATCACTGAACCAACGAGTTAACGGCGTTTAACACTCAACCTGACACACAACGCACTCATCATGTCCAACAGGAACCAAATAGACGATCATAGGATCATCGGCCGGAATGCGGCTGGAATCCTAAATAAGCTCATTGAATTCAATACCTATATTCATCAATGAGATATCGACATAGTCTTCATATCTGAAACTCATCTAATAAATACTGACTCTATTAAAGTGTGAGGCGCTCACATTTGGGGCGTCGTCGGCGCTGTTAGATGATTTATTTTGTTATTAATTTACTTTGTATTTTCCATTTATATATTTGCCAGTAGTTCATTCCGTGAGTTTTGTCAGAACAATAAAATTGAATTGCATTTGATAGCCACGGGTGCAAGCCGTGCCAATGGACAGGTAGAGCGCGTGATGAGCACAATGAAAAACATGTTCACAGCAGTAGAGACAAGCAAGCGATCTTGGCAGGAGGCATTAGGAGATGTGCAATTAGCTATGAATTGTACTAGTAATAGGGTGACCAAGTTTAGCCCGCTAGAGGCCAGACCATTAGGCATGCTACCTTTAAACGAAAATGTAGAAGAAATTGATATAGATAAAATAAGAATACAGGCAAAAGAAAACATAGACAAAAATGCCATGTACGAAAAATGTCATAAAGATAAAAATAAGGCAAAAGTTGTAAAACATAAGGTTGGCGATCATGTCTTGCTTAAGTGCGAAGAACGACATCAGACAAAGTTGGATCCAAAGTTTAAAGGACCATTTGTTGTCATTGAATTGTTAGAAGGTGACCGATACCTCTTAAAAGAACGTACAAGTATGCCCATGAAAGTTTGCGAGGAATGCCCGATAAAGACATTGCCTCAGAAATTATTGAAAAAGATGGTCACGGTGAAAAAGACGTTGATCAACAGACGATCTCTGCTACCTAGGGTGCAGGGAACATCACACATGGGGGCTAGATCCAAACAGCAATAGTCATGCCAGCTATGGGTGATATTGTCTGTCGCGGATGGTTGATCTGGTGAAGGATCAAGGCACTGCAGGTGCATAGCGTCGCAGAGAGGCGGCAAGAGCCCGAGAACCATGTGGTGATAAAACCGAAAGCCAAGTGGTCGAGTTTCTATAAGAACTGACATTTGAAGAAATACGAGATATGATGTAAACTAAATTCAAGTTTAACTAACTAAGCAAGATATGATGCCAGACCTAATGTTATAATTGAAAACACACATTACACACGAGGACGCGTGCTAGTCAGGAAGGCCGTGTCGTAGATCACAGAAATCGTTTGTATTAATTTTGAATGTTAACTGTTAAGTCTCAATAATAAAGATGGTCATGTAATATAGTCGTCCCGTTCTGTTATACTAGGGTTACCACTGAAAGCAAGGTGTGAGGTAAGGATTGCCTCTGCCGAGCATGGCCCAGGGGTGTTGTTCAGTAATCAGTGTTGAAAGTATTCACTGACAGATGTGACAGACAGTGTCAAATATGACAGGAGACATTGACGAGTAAGAGGACAAGTGGAAAGTCATTCTCTTTCCGGTTTTGCGGTCATGGTGTGTAGACGTGTTGCCTCACTGTTTTCTTAAATCTGAACAATAACCTTATCGGGACTTGCTGTGCGGTCAGTGTAACATAAAGTAAATACAATGAGCAGAAGTCCCTCTCTCCGACATCAGAAGTGGGATCGCCACGTCCACAGGAGTATCGTGATACCGCGTTAGAGGCGTTTTTGGAATCGCAAAACCAAAAATTCATGCAATTGCTGAAAGCAATGCAGAATCCGGCAGCAACAAAAACAACACGCGAAATCTCTGTGTCGCTGCCTATATACAATCCGGAAGCCGCTGGTGCCGACGCCGCTGCATGGTGTAAGACTGCGGACATTATTTTGACTGAGCATCCACTCGAAGGAAGTGCACTTGTAATGGCACTGAGCAAATCACTATCTGGCACCGCATCCCAGTGGTTATCGCAAATTTGCTTTCCCGGTATGTCTTGGCCGCAATTTCAAGAATTGTTCATGCACAGATATGAGGCAGTAGAGACGCCGGCCGCCATCTTGTTCAACATACTAAATGGACGGCCAAATAATAATGAGTGCCTGTCTGTGTATGGCAGCCGTCTAGTGACCTCCCTGACGACGAAATGGCAATCGATGACTATGGAAGAAGTAGCAGTTTCATTTGTAATGGTTAATAGCAGAACAACAACGTGATCAGGACATAGTCAAGATTGTAGCACAGCTGAAAAGCGGTGAGATGCAGGAAAACATAGCGAATACGTATGAGACGAGACGCGGATTATTATATCGTAAAATTCAAAGAAATGGGAAAACTCGCTGTTTGCCTGTCATTCCGCGAGCATTTAGATGGTCCGTTATTAATCATGTCCATGAGTCGATAATGCATCTCGGCTGGCAAAAGACATTAGACAAAGTTTACGAGCAATATTGGTTTGAAAACATGTCAAAATATACGCGCAAATTTGTAGAGAATTGTATGACCTGTAAGATATCCAAACCTTCGTCGGGTAAAGTTCAAATGGAAATGCACTCAATTCCCAAAATCAAAATATCATGGCATACAATTCACATAGATATTAGCGGCAAATTAAGAAGGAATATGTCATAGTGCAGATTGATGGGTTTACAAAGTATGTTTATCTATACCATACTTTAAGTCTAGATTCCGAAAATTGCATTAAGGCGGTTAAATCAGGCATATCACTCTTCGGAGTACCAAATCGAATCATTGCAGATCAGGGCAGAAGCTTTGCCAGTAGTTCATTCCGTGAGTTTTGTCAGAACAATAAAATTGAATTGCATTTGATAGCCACGGGTGCAAGCCGTGCCAATGGACAGGTAGAGCGCGTGATGAGCACAATGAAAAACATGTTCACAGCAGTAGAGACAAGCAAGCGATCTTGGCAGGAGGCATTAGGAGATGTGCAATTAGCTATGAATTGTACTAGTAATAGGGTGACCAAGTTTAGCCCGCTAGAGGCCAGACCATTAGGCATGCTACCTTTAAACGAAAATGAAGAAGAAATTGATATAGATAAAATAAGAATACAGGCAAAAGAAAACATAGACAAAAATGCCATGTACGAAAAATGTCATAAAGATAAAAATAAGGCAAAAGTTGTAAAACATAAGGTTGGCGATCATGTCTTGCTTAAGTGCGAAGAACGACATCAGACAAAGTTGGATCCAAAGTTTAAAGGACCATTTGTTGTCATTGAATTGTTAGAAGGTGACCGATACCTCTTAAAAGAACGTACAAGTATGCCCATGAAAGTTTGCGAGGAATGCCCGATAAAGACATTGCCTCAGAAATTATTGAAAAAGATGGTCACGGTGAAAAAGACGTTGATCAACAGACGATCTCTGCTACCTAGGGTGCAGGGAACATCACACATGGGGGCTAGATCCAAACAGCAATAGTCATGCCAGCTATGGGTGATATTGTCTGTCGCGGATAGTTGATCTGGTGAAGGATCAAGGCACTGCAGGTGCATAGCGTCGCAGAGAGGCGGCAAGAGCCCGAGAACCATGTGGTGATAAAACCGAAAGCCAAGTGGTCGAGTTTCTATAAGAACTGACATTTGAAGAAATACGAGATATGATGTAAACTAAATTCAAGTTTAACTAACTAAGCAAGATATGATGTCAGACCTAATGTTATAATTGAAAACACACATTACACACGAGGACGCGTGCTAGTCAGGAAGGCCGTGTCGTAGATCACAGAAATCGTTTGTATTCATTTTGAATGTTAACTGTTAAGTCTCAATAATAAAGATGGTCATGTAATATAGTCGTCCCGTTCTGTTATACTAGGGTTACCACTGAAAGCAAGGTGTGAGGTAAGGATTGCCTCTGCCGAGCATGGCCCAGGGGTGTTGTTCAGTAATCAGTGTTGAAAGTATTCACTGACAGATGTGACAGACAGTGTCAAATATGACAGGAGACATTGACGAGTAAGAGGACAAGTGGAAAGTCATTCTCTTTCCGGTTTTGCGGTCGTAGACGTGTTGCCTCACTGTTTTCTTAAAACTGAACAATAACCTTATCGGGACTTGCTGTGCGGTCAGTGTAACATAAAGTAAATACAATGAGCAGAAGTCCCTCTCTCCGACATCAGAAGTGGGATCGCCACGTCCACAGGAGTATCGTGATACCGCGTTAGAGGCGTTTTTGGAATCGCAAAACCAAAAATTCATGCAATTGCTGAAAGCAATGCAGAATCCGGCAGCAACAAAAACAACACGCGAAATCTCTGTGTCGCTGCCTATATACAATCCGGAAGCCGCTGGTGCCGACGCCGCTGCATGGTGTAAGACTGCGGACATGATTCGCTAGCAGAACAACAACGTGATCAGGACATAGTCAAGATTGTAGCACAGCTGAAAAGCGGTGAGATGCAGGAAAACATAGCGAATACGTATGAGACGAGACGCGGATTATTATATCGTAAAATTCAAAGAAATGGGAAAACTCGCTGTTTGCCTGTCATTCCGCGAGCATTTAGATGGTCCGTTATTAATCATGTCCATGAGTCGATAATGCATCTCGGCTGGCAAAAGACATTAGACAAAGTTTACGAGCAATATTGGTTTGAAAACATGTCAAAATATACGCGCAAATTTGTAGAGAATTGTATGACCTGTAAGATATCCAAACCTTCGTCGGGTAAAGTTCAAATGGAAATGCACTCAATTCCCAAAATCAAAATACCATGGCATACAATTCACATAGATATTAGCGGCAAATTAAGAAGGAATATGTCATAGTGCAGATTGATGGGTTTACAAAGTATGTTTATCTATACCATACTTTAAGTCTAGATTCCGAAAATTGCATTAAGGCGGTTAAATCAGGCATATCACTCTTCGGAGTACCAAATCGAATCATTGCAGATCAGGGCAGAAGCTTTGCCAGTAGTTCATTCCGTGAGTTTTGTCAGAACAATAAAATTGAATTGCATTTGATAGCCACGGGTGCAAGCCGTGCCAATGGACAGGTAGAGCGCGTGATGAGCACAATGAAAAACATGTTCACAGCAGTAGAGACAAGCAAGCGATCTTGGCAGGAGGCATTAGGAGATGTGCAATTAGCTATGAATTGTACTAGTAATAGGGTGACCAAGTTTAGCCCGCTAGAGGCCAGACCATTAGGCATGCTACCTTTAAACGAAAATGAAGAAGAAATTGATATAGATAAAATAAGAATACAGGCAAAAGAAAACATAGACAAAAATGCCATGTACGAAAAATGTCATAAAGATAAAAATAAGGCAAAAGTTGTAAAACATAAGGTTGGCGATCATGTCTTGCTTAAGTGCGAAGAACGACATCAGACAAAGTTGGATCCAAAGTTTAAAGGACCATTTGTTGTCATTGAATTGTTAGAAGGTGACCGATACCTCTTAAAAGAACGTACAAGTATGCCCATGAAAGTTTGCGAGGAATGCCCGATAAAGACATTGCCTCAGAAATTATTGAAAAAGATGGTCACGGTGAAAAAGACGTTGATCAACAGACGATCTCTGCTACCTAGGGTGCAGGGAACATCACACATGGGGGCTAGATCCAAACAGCAATAGTCATGCCAGCTATGGGTGATATTGTCTGTCGCGGATAGTTGATCTGGTGAAGGATCAAGGCACTGCAGGTGCATAGCGTCGCAGAGAGGCGGCAAGAGCCCGAGAACCATGTGGTGATAAAACCGAAAGCCAAGTGGTCGAGTTTCTATAAGAACTGACATTTGAAGAAATACGAGATATGATGTAAACTAAATTCAAGTTTAACTAACTAAGCAAGATATGATGTCAGACCTAATGTTATAATTGAAAACACACATTACACACGAGGACGCGTGCTAGTCAGGAAGGCCGTGTCGTAGATCACAGAAATCGTTTGTATTAATTTTGAATGTTAACTGTTAAGTCTCAATAATAAAGATGGTCATGTAATATAGTCGTCCCGTTCTGTTATACTAGGGTTACCACTGAAAGCAAGGTGTGAGGTAAGGATTGCCTCTGCCGAGCATGGCCCAGGGGTGTTGTTCAGTAATCAGTGTTGAAAGTATTCACTGACAGATGTGACAGACAGTGTCAAATATGACAGGAGACATTGACGAGTAAGAGGACAAGTGGAAAGTCATTCTCTTTCCGGTTTTGCGGTCGTGGTGTGTAGACGTGTTGCCTCACTGTTTTCTTAAAACTGAACAATAACCTTATCGGGACTTGCTGTGCGGTCAGTGTAACATAAAGTAAATACAATGAGCAGAAGTCCCTCTCTCCGACATCAGAAGTGGGATCGCCACGTCCACAGGAGTATCGTGATACCGCGTTAGAGGCGTTTTTGGAATCGCAAAACCAAAAATTCATGCAATTGCTGAAAGCAATGCAGAATCCGGCAGCAACAAAAACAACACGCGAAATCTCTGTGTCGCTGCCTATATACAATCCGGAAGCCGCTGGTGCCGACGCCGCTGCATGGTGTAAGACTGCGGACATGATTCGCTAGCAGAACAACAACGTGATCAGGACATAGTCAAGATTGTAGCACAGCTGAAAAGCGGTGAGATGCAGGAGAACATAGCGAATACGTATGAGACGAGACGCGGATTATTATATCGTAAAATTCAAAGAAATGGGAAAACTCGCTGTTTGCCTGTCATTCCGCGAGCATTTAGATGGTCCGTTATTAATCATGTCCATGAGTCGATAATGCATCTCGGCTGGCAAAAGACATTAGACAAAGTTTACGAGCAATATTGGTTTGAAAACATGTCAAAATATACGCGCAAATTTGTAGAGAATTGTATGACCTGTAAGATATCCAAACCTTCGTCGGGTAAAGTTCAAATGGAAATGCACTCAATTCCCAAAATCAAAATACCATGGCATACAATTCACATAGATATTAGCGGCAAATTAAGAAGGAATATGTCATAGTGCAGATTGATGGGTTTACAAAGTATGTTTATCTATACCATACTTTAAGTCTAGATTCCGAAAATTGCATTAAGGCGGTTAAATCAGGCATATCACTCTTCGGAGTACCAAATCGAATCATTGCAGATCAGGGCAGAAGCTTTGCCAGTAGTTCATTCCGTGAGTTTTGTCAGAACAATAAAATTGAATTGCATTTGATAGCCACGGGTGCAAGCCGTGCCAATGGACAGGTAGAGCGCGTGATGAGCACAATGAAAAACATGTTCACAGCAGTAGAGACAAGCAAGCGATCTTGGCAGGAGGCATTAGGAGATGTGCAATTAGCTATGAATTGTACTAGTAATAGGGTGACCAAGTTTAGCCCGCTAGAGGCCAGACCATTAGGCATGCTACCTTTAAACGAAAATGAAGAAGAAATTGATATAGATAAAATAAGAATACAGGCAAAAGAAAACATAGACAAAAATGCCATGTACGAAAAATGTCATAAAGATAAAAATAAGGCAAAAGTTGTAAAACATAAGGTTGGCGATCATGTCTTGCTTAAGTGCGAAGAACGACATCAGACAAAGTTGGATCCAAAGTTTAAAGGACCATTTGTTGTCATTGAATTGTTAGAAGGTGACCGATACCTCTTAAAAGAACGTACAAGTATGCCCATGAAAGTTTGCGAGGAATGCCCGATAAAGACATTGCCTCAGAAATTATTGAAAAAGATGGTCACGGTGAAAAAGACGTTGATCAACAGACGATCTCTGCTACCTAGGGTGCAGGGAACATCACACATGGGGGCTAGATCCAAACAGCAATAGTCATGCCAGCTATGGGTGATATTGTCTGTCGCGGATAGTTGATCTGGTGAAGGATCAAGGCACTGCAGGTGCATAGCGTCGCAGAGAGGCGGCAAGAGCCCGAGAACCATGTGGTGATAAAACCGAAAGCCAAGTGGTCGAGTTTCTATAAGAACTGACATTTGAAGAAATACGAGATATGATGTAAACTAAATTCAAGTTTAACTAACTAAGCAAGATATGATGTCAGACCTAATGTTATAATTGAAAACACACATTACACACGAGGACGCGTGCTAGTCAGGAAGGCCGTGTCGTAGATCACAGAAATCGTTTGTATTAATTTTGAATGTTAACTGTTAAGTCTCAATAATAAAGATGGTCATGTAATATAGTCGTCCCGTTCTGTTATACTAGGGTTACCACTGAAAGCAAGGTGTGAGGTAAGGATTGCCTCTGCCGAGCATGGCCCAGGGGTGTTGTTCAGTAATCAGTGTTGAAAGTATTCACTGACAGATGTGACAGACAGTGTCAAATATGACAGGAGACATTGACGAGTAAGAGGACAAGTGGAAAGTCATTCTCTTTCCGGTTTTGCGGTCGTGGTGTGTAGACGTGTTGCCTCACTGTTTTCTTAAAACTGAACAATAACCTTATCGGGACTTGCTGTGCGGTCAGTGTAACATAAAGTAAATACAATGAGCATAAGTCCCTCTCTCCGACATCAGAAGTGGGATCGCCACGTCCACAGGAGTATCGTGATACCGCGTTAGAGGCGTTTTTGGAATCGCAAAACCAAAAATTCATGCAATTGCTGAAAGCAATGCAGAATCCGGCAGCAACAAAAACAACACGCGAAATCTCTGTGTCGCTGCCTATATACAATCCGGAAGCCGCTGGTGCCGACGCCGCTGCATGGTGTAAGACTGCGGACATGATTCGCTAGCAGAACAACAACGTGATCAGGACATAGTCAAGATTGTAGCACAGCTGAAAAGCGGTGAGATGCAGGAAAACATAGCGAATACGTATGAGACGAGACGCGGATTATTATATCGTAAAATTCAAAGAAATGGGAAAACTCGCTGTTTGCCTGTCATTCCGCGAGCATTTAGATGGTCCGTTATTAATCATGTCCATGAGTCGATAATGCATCTCGGCTGGCAAAAGACATTAGACAAAGTTTACGAGCAATATTGGTTTGAAAACATGTCAAAATATAAGCGCAAATTTGTAGAGAATTGTATGACCTGTAAGATATCCAAACCTTCGTCGGTTAAAGTTCAAATGGAAATGCACTCAATTCCCAAAATCAAAATACCATGGCATACAACATCACACATGGGGGCTAGATCCAAACAGCAATAGTCATGCCAGCTATGGGTGATATTGTCTATCGCGGATGGTTGATCTGGTGAAGGATCAAGGCACTGCAGGTGCATAGCGTCGCAGAGAGGCGGCAAGAGCCCGAGAACCATGTGGTGATAAAACCGAAAGCCAAGTGGTCGAGTTTCTATAAGAACTGACATTTGAAGAAATACGAGATATGATGTAAACTAAATTCAAGTTTAACTAACTAAGCAAGATATGATGCCAGACCTAATGTTATAATTGAAAACACACATTACACACGAGGACGCGTGCTAGTCAGGAAGGCCGTGTCGTAGATCACAGAAATCGTTTGTATTAATTTTGAATGTTAACTGTTAAGTCTCAATAATAAAGATGGTCATGTAATATAGTCGTCCCGTTCTGTTATACTAGGGTTACCACTGAAAGCAAGGTGTGAGGTAAGGATTGCCTCTGCCGAGCATGGCCCAGGGGTGTTGTTCAGTAATCAGTGTTGAAAGTATTCACTGACAGATGTGACAGACAGTGTCAAATATGACAGGAGACATTGACGAGTAAGAGGACAAGTGGAAAGTCATTCTCTTTCCGGTTTTGCGGTCGTGGTGTGTAGACGTGTTGCCTCACTGTTTTCTTAAAACTGAACAATAACCTTATCGGGACTTGCTGTGCGGTCAGTGTAACATAAAGTAAATACAATGAGCATAAGTCCCTCTCTCCGACATCAGAAGTGGGATCGCCACGTCCACAGGAGTATCGTGATACCGCGTTAGAGGCGTTTTTGGAATCGCAAAACCAAAAATTCATGCAATTGCTGAAAGCAATGCAGAATCCGGCAGCAACAAAAACAACACGCGAAATCTCTGTGTCGCTGCCTATATACAATCCGGAAGCCGCTGGTGCCGACGCCGCTGCATGGTGTAAGACTGCGGACATGATTTTGACTGAGCATGGCACTAATGGCACTGAGCAAATCACTATCTGGCACCGCATCCCAGTGGTTATCGCAAATTTGCTTTCCCGGTATGTCTTGGCCGCAATTTCAAGAATTGTTCATGCACAGATATGAGGCAGTAGAGACGCCGGCCGCCATCTTGTTCAACATACTAAATGGACGGCCAAATAATAATGAGTGCCTGTCTGTGTATGGCAGCCGTCTAGTGACCTCCCTGACGACGAAATGGCAATCGATGACTATAGAAGAAGTAGCAGTTTCATTTGTAATGGCACACGCATCGCAAATCGACACACGGCTGCAGCGTCTCCTATATACCACATCAATAAAGACGCGCAGCGAAATGCAGCAACAATTAAAGGCGTACGCATTTGCTAAGCGGACCGAACATTCTGGACCAGACCTCGGCCCAGAAAGAAAGAAACTCAAGATGCAAGGTCCAACTAAATGCCATTACTGTGGCAAACTCGGGCACAAAATGGTGGAATGCCGTAAGCGATAAGCAGACGATAGACGTGAGCCAAAGGCAATCTCATCTTATGGCAAACCTACAGCTGGACGAGCGGAAGTGAAGTGCTACAGGTGCGGCAATCTTGGGCACATTGCGTCTTCTTGCACGAGGGGTGCAGCTACTGCGAATAAGAACGAGAAGCGAGTAGATTTGTGTGCAGTACTGGAGCCCACAGGAACAATGTATCAAAATGGTGAGCCGTATCGATTCTTTTTTGACTCTGGTGCCGAATGCTCACTGATTAAGGAGAAATTATGCAATAAGATAGCTGGTAAAAGATTTAACAATATTGTAGTGTTAAGAGGAATAGGAGAAAATGTCGTAAAAAGTATTTTGCAAATATTGTCTAAAATTCAAATATCACAATTTAATTTAGAGGTACTTTTTCATGTTGTAACGGATAATCATTTAAAGCATGATATCTTGATTGGCCGCGAAGTACTTAGACTTGGTTTTGGCATTACAATAGATTCCGATAATTTAGATATGTTCAAAACTAAAAATGTGAATGTGGTACATGATGAGTCCACAACAAATATTATGATGAAATCTATTGATGATAATAAAGACCTCCAAGAATCAGAAAAGTATATGCTAAAAGACATATTAAATGAATATTCAGGTAGTTTCATAGATGGCATGCCAAAAAAACGTATCACAACTGGTGCCTTAAAGATTCGTTTATTGGACAATAATAAATCTGTACAACGGCGTCCATACAAATTAAGTGAAGGCGAAAAGAAATTAGTAAGAACCAAAATACAACAGATGTTAGAAGCTGGTAAAGAAAAAAGATGGCAGTGACAGGCTATGCATAGATTATAGGGAATTGAATGCAAATACAGTGTCAGACAAATATCCGTTGCCACTAATTACTGACCAAATAGCTAGACTGCGCGACGGAAGATATTTTTCTAGTATAGACATGGCCAGTGGATTCTATCAGGTCCCAATTGAAGTTGAATCGATCGAAAGAACTGCATTTGTAACGCCAGACGGGCAGTACGAATTCCTTGCCATGCCTTTCGGACTGAAGAACGCATCTTCAGTTTTCCAGCGTGCAATTGTACGAGCTTTAGGAGAACTGGCATACTCATATGCAATAGTCTACATTGACGACGTGTTGATTGTAGCCAAATCAAAAGAGGAAGCTTATGATAGGCTGGCAATCGTGCTGAGGACTTTATCAAGTGCAGGGTTCTCTTTTAATATCAAAAAATGCAACTTTCTTCAAACTGAAATTGAATATCTCGGGTTTCTCATCAAAAATGGTGAAATCAAACCTAACCCTAGAAAGATAGAGGCATTGTCTGCTCTAAATCAACCAGTTTCCGTTACACAATTAAGACAATTCTTAGGACTAGCATCTTACTTTAGACAGTTTGTGCCGCGATTTTCTGAACAAATGAAGCCTCTATATAAATTCACCTCCAAAAACAGTGGTTTCATTTGAAATGAGCAGCATGAACTAGTACGTCAAAAGATTATACGAGCACTGACTAGTGATCCGATATTAATCATCTTTGATCCACAATGCCCTATCGAACTGCACACGGACGCAAGTGCAGATGGATATGGTGCAATGCTAGTGCATAGAGTTGACGGGAAATGCAGGGTGGTAGAGTATTACAGCAAATGTACGACAGCAACAGAATCCAAGTACCATTCTTATGAGTTGGAAACTCTGGCTGTGTACAATGCTGTAAAACATTTCCGCCATTACCTGCATGACCGAAAATTTATAGTCTACTGCAATTCGTTGAAGGCGAGTCGAACAAAAATCGAGTTGACTGCAAGGGTGCATCGCTGGTGGGCTTACCTACAATCGTTCGATTTCGATGTGGAGTATCGAAAAGGAAGTCAGATGGCACATGTAGATTTTCTGTCCAGAAACCCAATCCCAACAAGACCTAATTATACAAATAGAACGATTGAGGCGCGCATTGATTTGGCAGAGATAACGGATAATTGGTTAATAGCAGAACAACAACGTGATCAGGACATAGTCAAGATTGTAGCACAGCTGAAAAGCGGTGAGATGCAGGAAAACATAGCGAATACGTATGAGACGAGACGCGGATTATTATATCGTAAAATTCAAAGAAATGGGAAAACTCGCTGTTTGCCTGTCATTCCGCGAGCATTTAGATGGTCCGTTATTAATCATGTCCATGAGTCGATAATGCATCTCGGCTGGCAAAAGACATTAGACAAAGTTTACGAGCAATATTGGTTTGAAAACATGTCAAAATATACGCGCAAATTTGTAGAGAATTGTATGACCTGTAAGATATCCAAACCTTCGTCGGGTAAAGTTCAAATGGAAATGCACTCAATTCCCAAAATCAAAATACCATGGCATACAATTCACATAGATATTAGCGGCAAATTAAGAAGGAATATGTCATAGTGCAGATTGATGGGTTTACAAAGTATGTTTATCTATACCATACTTTAAGTCTAGATTCCGAAAATTGCATTAAGGCGGTTAAATCAGGCATATCACTCTTCGGAGTACCAAATCGAATCATTGCAGATCAGGGCAGAAGCTTTGCCAGTAGTTCATTCCGTGAGTTTTGTCAGAACAATAAAATTGAATTGCATTTGATAGCCACGGGTGCAAGCCGTGCCAATGGACAGGTAGAGCGCGTGATGAGCACAATGAAAAACATGTTCACAGCAGTAGAGACAAGCAAGCGATCTTGGCAGGAAGCATTAGGAGATGTGCAATTAGCTATGAATTGTACTAGTAATAGGGTGACCAAGTTTAGCCCGCTAGAGGCCAGACCATTAGGCATGCTACCTTTAAACGAAAATGAAGAAGAAATTGATATAGATAAAATAAGAATACAGGCAAAAGAAAACATAGACAAAAATGCCATGTACGAAAAATGTCATAAAGATAAAAATAAGGCAAAAGTTGTAAAACATAAGGTTGGCGATCATGTCTTGCTTAAGTGCGAAGAACGACATCAGACAAAGTTGGATCCAAAGTTTAAAGGACCATTTGTTGTCATTGAATTGTTAGAAGGTGACCGATACCTCTTAAAAGAACGTGCAAGTATGCCCATGAAAGTTTGCGAGGAATGCCCGATAAAGACATTGCCTCAGAAATTATTGAAAAAGATGGTCACGGTGAAAAAGACGTTGATCAACAGACGATCTCTGCTACCTAGGGTGCAGGGAACATCACACATGGGGGCTAGATCCAAACAGCAATAGTCATGCCAGCTATGGGTGATATTGTCTGTCGCGGATGGTTGATCTGGTGAAGGATCAAGGCACTGCAGGTGCATAGCGTCGCAGAGAGGCGGCAAGAGCCCGAGAACCATGTGGTGATAAAACCGAAAGCCAAGTGGTCGAGTTTCTATAAGAACTGACATTTGAAGAAATACGAGATATGATGTAAACTAAATTCAAGTTTAACTAACTAAGCAAGATATGATGCCAGACCTAATGTTATAATTGAAAACACACATTACACACGAGGACGCGTGCTAGTCAGGAAGGCCGTGTCGTAGATCACAGAAATCGTTTGTATTAATTTTGAATGTTAACTGTTAAGTCTCAATAATAAAGATGGTCATGTAATATAGTCGTCCCGTTCTGTTATACTAGGGTTACCACTGAAAGCAAGGTGTGAGGTAAGGATTGCCTCTGCCGAGCATGGCCCAGGGGTGTTGTTCAGTAATCAGTGTTGAAAGTATTCACTGACAGATGTGACAGACAGTGTCAAATATGACAGGAGACATTGACGAGTAAGAGGACAAGTGGAAAGTCATTCTCTTTCCGGTTTTGCGGTCGTGGTGTGTAGACGTGTTGCCTCACTGTTTTCTTAAAACTGAACAATAACCTTATCGGGACTTGCTGTGCGGTCAGTGTAACATAAAGTAAATACAATGAGCAGAAGTCCCTCTCTCCGACATCAGAAGTGGGATCGCCACGTCCACAGGAGTATCGTGATACCGCGTTAGAGGCGTTTTTGGAATCGCAAAACCAAAAATTCATGCAATTGCTGAAAGCAATGCAGAATCCGGCAGCAACAAAAACAACACGCGAAATCTCTGTGTCGCTGCCTATATACAATCCGGAAGCCGCTGGTGCCGACGCCGCTGCATGGTGTAAGACTGCGGACATGATTTTGACTGAGCATGGCACTAATGGCACTGAGCAATTCAATATCTGGCACCGCATCCCAGTGGTTATCGCAAATTTGCTTTCCCGGTATGTCTTGGCCGCAATTTCAAGAATTGTTCATGCACAGATATGAGGCAGTAGAGACGCCGGCCGCCATCTTGTTCAACATACTAAATGGACGGCCAAATAATAATGAGTGCCTGTCTGTGTATGGCAGCCGTCTAGTGACCTCCCTGACGACGAAATGGCAATCGATGACTATAGAAGAAGTAGCAGTTTCATTTGTAATGGCACACGCATCGCAAATCGACACACGGCTGCAGCGTCTCCTATATACCACATCAATAAAGACGCGCAGCAAAATGCAGCAACAATTAAAGGCGTACGCATTTGCTAAGCGGACCGAACATTCTGGACCAGACCTCGGCCCAGAAAGAAAGAAACCCAAGATGCAAGGTCCAACTAAATGCCATTACTGTGGCAAACTCGGGCACAAAATGGTGGAATGCCGTAAGCGATAAGCAGACGATAGACGTGAGCCAAAGGCAATCTCATCTTATGGCAAACCTACAGCTGGACGAGCGGAAGTGAAGTGCTACAGGTGCGGCAATCTTGGGCACATTGCGTCTTCTTGCACGAGGGGTGCAGCTACTGCGAATAAGAACGAGAAGCGAGTAGATTTGTGTGCAGTACTGGAGCCCACAGGAACAATGTATCAAAATGGTGAGCCGTATCGATTCTTTTTTGACTCTGGTGCCGAATGCTCACTGATTAAGGAGAAATTATGCAATAAGATAGCTGGTAAAAGATTTAACAATATTGTAGTGTTAAGAGGAATAGGAGAAAATGTCGTAAAAAGTAATTTGCAAATATTGTCTAAAATTCAAATATCACAATTTAATTTAGAAGTACTTTTTCATGTTGTAACGGATAATCATTTAAAGCATGATATCTTGATTGGCCGCGAAGTACTTAGACTTGGTTTTGGCATTACAATAGATTCCGATAATTTAGATATGTTCAAAACTAAAAATGTGAATGTGGTACATGATGAGTCCACAACAAATATTATGATGAAATCTATTGATGATAATAAAGACCTCCAAGAATCAGAAAAGTATATGCTAAAAGACATATTAAATGAATATTCAGGTAGTTTCATAGATGGCATGCCAAAAAAACGTATCACAACTGGTGCCTTAAAGATTCGTTTATTGGACAATAATAAAACTGTACAACGGCGTCCATACAAATTAAGTGAAGGCGAAAAGAAATTAGTAAGAACCAAAATACAACAGATGTTAGAAGCTGGTAAAGAAAAAAGATGGCAGTGACAGGCTATGCATAGATTATAGGGAATTGAATGCAAATACAGTGTCAGACAAATATCCGTTGCCACTAATTACTGACCAAATAGCTAGACTGCGCGACGGAAGATATTTTTCTAGTATAGACATGGCCAGTGGATTCTATCAGGTCCCAATTGAAGTTGAATCGATCGAAAGAACTGCATTTGTAACGCCAGACGGGCAGTACGAATTCCTTGCCATGCCTTTCGGACTGAAGAACGCATCTTCAGTTTTCCAGCGTGCAATTGTACGAGCTTTAGGAGAACCTGCATACTCATATGCAATAGTCTACATTGACGACGTGTTGATTGTAGCCAAATCAAAAGAGGAAGCTTATGATAGGCTGGCAATCGTGCTGAGGACTTTATCAAGTGCAGGGTTCTCTTTTAATATCAAAAAATGCAACTTTCTTCAAACTGAAATTGAATATCTCGGGTTTCTCATCAAAAATGGTGAAATCAAACCTAACCCTAGAAAGATAGAGGCATTGTCTGCTCTAAATCAACCAGTTTCCGTTACACAATTAAGACAATTCTTAGGACTAGCATCTTACTAGTGATCCGATATTAATCATCTTTGCCCTATCGAACTGCACACGGACGCAAGTGCAGATGGATATGGTGAAATGCTAGTGCATAGAGTTGACGGGAAATGCAGGGTGGTAGAGTATTACAGCAAATGTACGACAGCAACAGAATCCAAGTACCATTCTTATGAGTTGGAAACTCTGGCTGTGTACAATGCTGTAAAACATTTCCGCCATTACCTGCATGACCGAAAATTTATAGTCTACTGCAATTCGTTGAAGGCGAGTCGAACAAAAATCGAGTTGACTGCAAGGGTGCATCGCTGGTGGGCTTACCTACAATCGTTCGATTTCGATGTCGAGTATCGAAAAGGAAGTCAGATGGCACATGTAGATTTTCTGTCCAGAAACCCAATCCCAACAAGACCTAATTATACAAATAGAACGGTTGAGGCGCGCATTGATTTGGCAGAGATAACGGATAATTGGTTAATAGCAGAACAACAACGTGATCAGGACATAGTCAAGATTGTAGCACAGCTGAAAAGCGGTGAGATGCAGGAAAACATAGCGAAAACGTATGAGACGAGACGCGGATTATTATATCGTAAAATTCAAAGAAATGGGAAAACTCGCTGTTTGCCTGTCATTCCGCGAGCATTTAGATGGTCCGTTATTAATCATGTCCATGAGTCGATAATGCATCTCGGCTGGCAAAAGACATTAGACAAAGTTTACGAGCAATATTGGTTTGAAAACATGTCAAAATATACGCGCAAATTTGTAGAGAATTGTATGACCTGTAAGATATCCAAACCTTCGTCGGGTAAAGTTCAAATGGAAATGCACTCAATTCCCAAAATCAAAATACCATGGCATACAATTCATATAGATATTAGCGGCAAATTAAGAAGGAATATGTCATAGTGCAGATTGATGTGTTTACAAAGTATGTTTATCTATACCATACTTTAAGTCTAGATTCCGAAAATTGCATTAAGGCGGTTAAATCAGGCATATCACTCTTCGGAGTACCAAATCGAATCATTGCAGATCAGGGTAGAAGCTTTGCCAGTAGTTCATTCCGTGAGTTTTGTCAGAACAATAAAATTGAATTGCATTTGATAGCCACGGGTGCAAGCCGTGCCAATGGACAGGTAGAGCGCGTGATGAGCACAATGAAAAACATGTTCACAGCAGTAGAGACAAGCAAGCGATCTTGGCAGGAGGCATTAGGAGATGTGCAATTAGCTATGAATTGTACTAGTAATAGGGTGACCAAGTTTAGCCCGCTAGAGGCCAGACCATTAGGCATGCTACCTTTAAACGAAAATGAAGAAGAAATTGATATAGATAAAATAAGAATACAGGAAAAAGAAAACATAGACAAAAATGCCATGTACGAAAAATGTCATAAAGATAAAAATAAGGCAAAAGTTGTAAAACATAAGGTTGGCGATCATGTCTTGCTTAAGTGCGAAGAACGACATCAGACAAAGTTGGATCCAAAGTTTAAAGGACCATTTGTTGTCATTGAATTGTTAGAAGGTGACCGATACCTCTTAAAAGAACGTACAAGTATGCCCATGAAAGTTTGCGAGGAATGCCCGATAAAGACATTGCCTCAGAAATTATTGAAAAAGATGGTCACGGTGAAAAAGACGTTGATCAACAGACGATCTCTGCTACCTAGGGTGCAGGGAACATCACACATGGGGGCTAGATCCAAACAGCAATAGTCATGCCAGCTATGGGTGATATTGTCTGTCGCGGATGGTTGATCTGGTGAAGGATCAAGGCACTGCAGGTGCATAGCGTCGCAGAGAGGCGGCAAGAGCCCGAGAACCATGTGGTGATAAAACCGAAAGCCAAGTGGTCGAGTTTCTATAAGAACTGACATTTGAAGAAATACGAGATATGATGTAAACTAAATTCAAGTTTAACTAACTAAGCAAGATATGATGCCAGACCTAATGTTATAATTGAAAACACACATTACACACGAGGACGCGTGCTAGTCAGGAAGGCCGTGTCGTAGATCACAGAAATCGTTTGTATTAATTTTGAATGTTAACTGTTAAGTCTCAATAATAAAGATGGTCATGTAATATAGTCGTCCCGTTCTGTTATACTAGGGTTACCACTGAAAGCAAGGTGTGAGGTAAGGATTGCCTCTGCCGAGCATGGCCCAGGGGTGTTGTTCAGTAATCAGTGTTGAAAGTATTCACTGACAGATGTGACAGACAGTGTCAAATATGACAGGAGACATTGACGAGTAAGAGGACAAGTGGAAAGTCATTCTCTTTCCGGTTTTGCGGTCGTGGTGTGTAGACGTGTTGCCTCACTGTTTTCTTAAAACTGAACAATAACCTTATCGGGACTTGCTGTGCGGTCAGTGTAACATAAAGTAAATACAATGAGCAGAAGTCCCTCTCCGACATATTTATATATTTATATATTTGAGAGAGGGCCGCTGGATCAAGGTCTTTCCATAGTTTTAAGAGTAGATTTAAGTTAAAAGAGGCAACACAAGGAAGAAAGCGCCCCGTTCGATCGTCACTTAGCGTGGGGAATTCGGGAGCGAAGGGCTTCGACGCTAAGCGACGAACGAATTGCGGATCAATTAGAGCGAGGAAGCGAACAAGAAAAGTCGACAAACTGTGTGAAAAAAGTGAAGTGACAGAAATAAAGCCTTTTTGATTTTGAAGAGACGATTGGTATTTTATTCTGACGAGAGCGTTTTTGTGTAACAAGTGAGTATTGGCTATAATTTACATTGGCAATTTGGTTGGTGATGGCAAGCGATTGTTCCGTTATAAGCAATAACTGGCATTGCACAGTCAATCTTTGTTTTGACGAAATCGTGAAGTGGCCAACATGAGAGTTTTTCATGCGCCGACGATAAAATACCCTGTTGCGTGGAGAGTTAACTTCGTTCGGCAGAGATGAGCGCGAAATGTGTTTAATTTATGGTCTGTTTGTGAGATTCGTGAGTGAGTTTGAGCATAAAAAGTGAGGTTTGCAGATTTTCCCACTTTTCGCTGTTGAGGCGGGTCAGGGTCATGTGAGAGGGAAGCAGTTCTCTTGTTTTTCTTGTGTGGCGGCGTAGTGAAAATATCTCGTTTTGCAAGGTCTCACAAATATAAATTTCTTGTGGAGAAACCTTGGTCACGGCTGAGTATATTACCCTGGCTGGGAAGCCTCAAAGCCTTTTACATCTACTCTGCAAATTACCCTTACAATGAAAGACGCGGAGGGGGGCGTGGCTTAAATTTGAAACAAACTTGATCTGCGTGGGGTATATAGAATCTTTTAGTGAAAGTTTGGTATCTCTATCTCTTATGGTCTCTGAAACTCATCTAATAAATACTGACTCTATTAACCCGAATCTTCCCATAGGCATTTACTAAAACTTAATTTTTAGACAACATATTAACGTTAGATTAACTTTTATAAGATATTCTAAGAGTAAATTGTTGTCTCTAACTGATAAAAAGTTGATTGAAACAATCTCTTGAAGTTAGCTGATCGAAAAATGAGCTTTAAGTTGCTCATTATATTCTGCAGTGCAAAAAAACGGCATTTGGCAATTCGTCGCAAGTAAATTTAAATCGTTAACTAATTTTAGTACTGAACTATATGAAATGCACCCATCATTACAAAGGTAAAAGAGTGCTCTTTTTAATTATGAAACAATTTATAAATAAAAAACACTTTTTTAAAGTTAATTTACGCTTTTAATTTTCGTGTTACCATACGGTAACGCTGGGAAGTACAGGGTACAGGTTTTTTCCATACATTTTATTCGCGTTTCGCACTGTTTTGTTCATAAAATATGATTGCTCCTATGGCAGCTATATGATATAGTGGTCCGATTTGAACCAAATTTGGTCAGGATGTGTAGCAACATATAAGTCACATATTCTAAGAGTTTGGTTGAGATATCTCAGAATAGAAAAAAGTTTTCCATACTAAAGGTGAATTTGACCCCGATTAGTACTATGACAGTTGTGTTATATATACGTTATACTGCACCGATTTGACCCAAATTTTGTCCTATAAATCAAGGAAGAGCCCCCCTGTTGGATTAAGTTGTGTTTATTAGACTTTTTCTCAAACATTTGTATTTTGTAGCATTATGAAAACCTGTACCCTGTACTTCCCAGCGTTACCATATGGTAACAGCCGAAAAAATTGTCCTGTCGATTATCCTGACAAGGACGAACAAAATGAATGTGTTTTTCGGATTCAGCGAACTCAAATTTATCAGTCCTGAAATTTTCATTAAGAAATTCGAAAAAATGTTGCCCAGGACGATTCGGGTTAAAGTCAAAGGCTTTTACATCTACTCTGCAAATTACCCTTACAATGAAAGACGCGGAGGCTCCGCTATAATGATTTACCAAAAAATTGAACACATGGCACTTCCAACAATCAATACGGAAGCAATCCAATGTACGCCTATTATCATAACTCTTCCTAATTAACCACGTTTGAATCTAGTTGCCATATACAGCCCACCAATCGCTGGCCTTACAACTAAATACTTCAACTACTTTTGTGAGACTTTTACACCACGATTCCTAATTGCTGGTGACTGGAATGCTAAACATCAATGGTGGCAAATGAGCTTATAGCATGTATGAGATCCCAGCAATATAATGTTTTAGCCACTGGCTCATCGACTCACTTTCCACACTTTCAACTAAAGAGCCAGTCTGATTGCTTCTTTACTTTGCTGTATACTCCGGAATACAAGAAAACAACAAATCCCCTGTATTGATAACAAAACTATTAAATCCTTACCAGACTCCGCCCTCTTATACCTAATACTAATCTTTAATAACTCACTGAAACTATGATATTTTCCTCAACAATGGAATTAGCAGTGGTCTCTATTATCCCTAAACCTTGCAAACCCACCATAGAACTCTCCTCCTATAGACCAATAAGTCTCCTATCCGGCCTCTCTAAAATACTAGAACGTGTTCTACTCAACCGCATGTTTGAATCAAGAGATTTCCTAACTCTATCCCTAATCCCCAGATTGGTTTTCGGTACCAACTGAAAAGCGACTTGGGCGTGTCACCCAATTTATACTTAGAGCCTATGAACGAAGTCAATACTGTTCCGCTGTTAATTTATGTTCAAGAAGCCTTTGACAGAGTATGGCACCAAGGATTATTCTATAAACTTAAAACAATCCTTCCACCTACTTTATACAGTATCATCCGCCACTACTTATCAAATCGTACGTTCATGGTTGAAAATATCATGGCTGGTGTCCCCCAGGGTAGTGTCCTGGGCCCCATCCTATACACAATATATACCTCTGATCTTCCTACTCCAGATACTCCCCTTACTAACCCCTTCGTAATACCACAGCTCTATTAGCCACCTATGCTTCTGAATCTCCTACTACTGCTATTCAACAAGTGGACATCATGCTTGACACACTTACTGACTGGACAAATAAATGGTGCATCAAAATTAATGCAAAAACGGCTCATGTTTTATATACCCTTAGAGATGATAGTGCAATCAGCATTAATCGGTCAATCAATTGCAACTAAAGACTTTCACACTTACCAAGGCGTTAATCTAGACAAAAAACTAAGCTTCATCACACACATTAGATCCCCAGTCTGCAAATTAAGAGCCCGAAGATCTAAAGTTATTTGGCTGATAAACAAAAAAAGCAAACTCGCTTTAAACTGTAAAGCTCTTCTTTACAATCCACTCATAGCTCCTGTCTGGTATACCGCTCTCCCTGACTGGGGCTCCCTCACTAGCCAGATGCAAATTAATAAAGTCACCATCTTCCAAAATATAACACTTAGAACAATCACTAATGCCCCTGAACGAACTACTACCTCCTCTATTCAAAACAATATTAATATTGAATCAGTTGAAGACACCTATGATAAATTCTTATCAAATTATGCCACAAGATTAAGCGTACACTCTAATATTGAGGCTTAAAGACTTATCGACACCCCTTATGTCCCTAGATCTAGATATATCCAGCAAATTGACAAACACATTAAACCTATCCAACAACACATGCCTCCTATACCCCTTCCAAATTTAAGGAGACAACCTTCACCTCCACCCAATCTTCATAACCTTCTCAGCAGAAACAAGTTATTTTGGAAAAAATTTCAGACCTTCGCTCTAGACTCCCATACGACCCTGATTCCTCTGCACGCACCTTCAGACTTCGATTTCCTATATCTGCTGAACAACTCAATAATATCTCAAAAGAGCTTCGCTTCCTTAATAATGAACTCCAAATTACTGAAAGACAAATTGCTACTGCACAGTCGCAACCAAATCCTATTGTGCAGTCAGCTCCGTTTACACAACCAAATTAACCTAATACCTCTTTCACCCAACCAAAACAGCATAACTTTCCTCCTCCATCCCCATTTGTCCCATATACAGTTAGAAGACGTAGCCTATATCAGCTGTCCCAAAGAAGAGAAGCCCTACTCCAAAGAATGAGAGAACTTCGAGCTGCTTTTCCTTATGACCCTGACACGGCAGAAACAACCTTAACGCTCCGCTTCCCATCCACTGCCACCCGATTGACCCAAATCATCAGAAATATTCGCCGCTTAAACACTGAACTTTTAGAAACCAACCGCCTAATAGACATCACCGGCTCTAGCTCAAATTTTAATCATCATTTCTTACCTTCAACTCAACCAGATCTCATTACAACACATAATCCATCTAATCCACAACATGATACTCACCCTTCATCATTACCCCTCTTAATATATCCGTTTCGTCTTAATTAACCTACTACTACAACAAATATATCAAACACCTATAAAGATGAAGCCAGACAAAATCTTAATCCTATTATTATATCTACCAAACCCAAACCAAGACTCAGAGTCATCTTACTATTGAAAGTGCACGTACATCAATATCCAAACTCGAAATCCAAAACCAAAACAAAAAAAAAAAATAAACAAAACTAGATGGACGGAGCTACAGTCGAGCGTACTCGACTGTCAGAGACCCCGTACCCCGTAAATAATATTTAAAATAAACTCTTATAGTTTATATGCCTTCTTTGGGTCTTCTGTTAAACACTATTTAAGAACACTAGTCTCACTTTTAAACATATAAACTTATAGTTTATATGCCTTCCTAGGGTCTTATGTTAAACACTATTCAAGAACACTGTCACACCGTTTAACTAATTAAGTAACACTTGTCAAATCGCAAAATTAATTTTTCGAATCACTCGAACACAACGCGCACAAAAAGAATTGAAGAAGAGTCAATGTAAAGTCAAAAAGACATACATATGGGTTAAGCATTAGGGAGAGCGGGACAGCCATATATGCAATTCTAAGATCTGTTAAGTGCACACATACATACATATGTAAGCACATGCCAGAACAAAAGAAGTTTCTAGGTTAACATTTACATACATATTTGGTAATGTTAAGCATTTGTAAGCCCTTAACAGAGATTAAACTAAAACTACATTTCCAATATGCAAAATATTAAAATAAATAAATTATCCAACACTTAATTCATATAGTAACATAACTGAAACTCAAAAATTATTTAAATAATATAATTGAATCAATATAAGTAAAAAGATAAATTTATTAAAAACATAAATTTACATTGTCAATTTATAAAGAACTTTTACATAACATTTATATGAATGCCACAGTAAAATAATTTTAATAAAATGATTATAAATAAAATGATTTAAACAATTTCTTAACAATATGTATTCAATATAATATGTCAACACAACATTTATAATTAAAAATTTAATAATTAATAATAAAAATTATAAAAAAACTAAGATTTAGATGAAAAAAGTTGTCCCAGCCGGGAATCGAACCCGCGTTCGATTTCCAAAAAACTTATGTGACAGAGGCTCAACATACTGAGCCATCCTTGCACTTTGTAGTTTGGTCTCCCAAATTGTCATATTACTTGTTTTAGTACTCAATTGCAAAATTAAAAAAAACTTTTATTTCAACATTTTTAAAGAAATACTGATTTTTAATATAAAATCAAAATTAATAAATTAAAAGTCTTTCGCCCACGGCAGGACTCGAACCTACGTACATTGCCTGACTCCGCAACTCAGAACACTGCGCCACAGAAGCCCATGACTGATTGGACGCCAATTTGATATATGTTAACACACTTTTCATGTTATCAAGTTATTCATTTATGTTTAAATTACTGCCCACGCTCATCGAGTCGAACAGCAATATTTATTATTTGAATATTTGGCTATTTACAGTCCGATCGGAATAAAATTTTCAGCAATAATCTAGGACACTTTTTTTTATGTCTGTGCAAAATCTTGAATCTCTAGGTTTTAATTTGCTCTTATAATTTGGGTATGAAATTTTTTTTGTCAATTTGTGGGCGATAAAGGGGGCGTGGCCAAATTTTGAAACATTGATCTGCTTGCAATATAGAGGAACCTATATACCAAGTTTGGTGTCTTTAGCTCTTATAGTCTCTGAGATTTAGGTGTTCATACAGAAGGACGGACAGACAGACAGACGGACAGACGGACATTGCTATATCGACTAGGCTATTGATGCTGATCAAGAATATATGTAGTTTATAGGGTCTGCCACGCCTCCTTATGCCTGTTACGCACATTTTCGTTAAAACAAACCCAATAGTATTTTTTTTAAGTACGGGGTCTAAGAAAAGTAAATGTTATTATGTAAATATATTAACAGATTTGTACATACATACGTACAGTAAAATTTTTTTTATAAGAAAGAAAACAAAAAATTATTTTTGGAAAGGTGTACCGAAAGCGTACCGGTACAAACGTTTCGGTTTTAGGTTCTAATAAACAAGTTTATTTCGGTTACCGTTTCGGTTCCGGTGCTCACAATGAAACGGTTAATTTCGGTTAACGGTTCCGATAACCGACAGAGGACCCAACTTGAAATCTGCATTCAAAGATTTCAATAATATTCATTGCGTCGATCCCCTTTTGCACAACATATTTGAAAGCACTGTAAAAAGAGACCACGAGTTGCTGGACATGGTAAGCCAGTGCAGTAAATTGGTCAAATATTTTAAGAAATCCGGCTTAAATGCAAACTTACCAATTTCTTTAAAGAGCTCGGTGGAATACCGTGTACTATTTATTAAATTTGATTAAAGAAAATTTGAAACGATTTATCATCAATTGTTTCCCTATATGTACTGTTGTGAAGGTTTTTATTTACGACGTTAATAATTTGAAAATTTTAATTTCTTGTTATCGATTTATAATTTATAACTTTATCGCCAGTAAGTCTGGCAGCCCCGTTTGAAACATCGGGTACATATCGATAAGTGACCAAAATATATAGAATTAGAGAATTTATGCGAAACTGAACGGACGCGACGAAGCGTACCACGTTGCTACGGAGTCAGTCTTTTCGATGGCTCAACAGAATTGCACATATTTGCTGACGCAAGTGAGGCCGCTTATGCAGCTGTCGGGTATTGGCGTATGAAATTTCATGATCTTTGGAAAACTGCGTTTATCATGGGGAAAACGAAGTGTGCTCCAATGAAACAATCGACAGTTCCAAGGCTGGAGCTGCAAGCGGCTGTTATGGCAACACGACTACGGAAGCACATATTGGAAGGTCACAATCTTATTCCCAGGTATACTGGAGTTGGTCAGCGACAGTGACCTGAATTTCGAACCTGGAAGAAAGGGGTATCTTCCGCATTTCGGAGTCTCCAACCCTAACAAACCAGGAAAACTGCGCATTGTATTTGATGCAGCAGCAGAAGTACACGACGTATCTTTGAATTCGGCATTAATGAGTGGACCAGACAATCTGCAAAATCTAACTCACGTGTTGATGAAGTTCCGACAGAAGCAGATTGGGATATGCGCAGACATTAAGGAAATGTTTCATCAAGTCCATGTGAGACAGGAGGATCGGTGCGCTCAGCGACTACTTTGGCGCATAAATCTCAGCGAAGATATGAAAACATATCAGATGAAGGTGATGACCTTTGGGGCAAAATGCTCACCCGCTTCTGCTGAATTTGTTAAGAATCATTACGCACTTCGATTTAAGGAAACGTGCCCGGAGGCGGTTAGTGCCATCATAAATAACCATTACGTAGATGATTACGTACATTGTTTTGAAAATGAGGAACAAGCAATACAGACCACAAAAGAAGTTATCGAAATCCATAAGAAAGGTGGCTTTGAGCTCAGGGGATTTATATCCAACTCGCAGGCATGGCAAACTGCATTTGCAAATGATGAATCTGCCTCGATCGTAAACCTAGACAAAGATATTGGAATGCAGTACCAGAAGGTGTTGGGAATGATCTGGCATACTTTGTCCGACGAGATTTGTTTTATATTGTCATTTGCTAAAATTGATAAATCTTTACTTGCATCTAACAGGGTACCGACTAAAAGAGAAATTCTGAAAATTGTGATGTCAATTTTTGACCCCGTTGGGATACTGGCGGAGCATTCACTTATGGCCAAGTTGCTCCTACAATTAATATGGCGCAAGAAAACTAAATGGGATCAGTATGTCGACAGCGAAGACCACGCGATATGGAGAAAATGGCTGGATAGTTTGAATGAGATGTCGTCTATTCGCATACCACGTTGCTACGGAGTCAGTCTTTTCGATGGCTCAACAGAATTGTACATATTTGCTGACGCAAGTGAGGCCGCTTATGCAGCTGTCGGGTATTGGCGTATGAAATTTCATGATCTTTGGAAAACTGCGTTTATCATGGGGAAAACGAAGTGTGCTCCAATGAAACAATCGACAGTTCCAAGGCTGGAGCTGCAAGCGGCTGTTACACAATCACAATCAATTACACGGTCACAATCTTATTCCCAGTCGCGTCCAGATGTGGACCGACTCGAGCACTGTGCTAGGATGGATCAAGTCAGACCACAGAATGTACAAACCGTTTGTTGCGCACCGAATAAATGAAATTTTGGAAACGACAGCCATCAACGAGTGGCGTTGGGTATCTGGCAAGGATAACCCAGCTGACTGCGGCACGAAAATCAGAAATCATAAAAACCAATCCTCTTGGCTGAGAGGACCACGGTTCCTGTTAAGCGACGAAAATGAATGGCCCAACCAGAGTGCGCCAAGTCCACCACTGATGGGTCAATTAACGGAAGATAGATTAACGCCAAGACCGTTGACTCATATTGCGCTAGATTCCCCAACAGATAAACCACTAACACCCAATCATTTTATCTTAGGCACTTCTAATTCCAGCCAGACTCCGCACCCTGACGAAGAAGAGTATGAACCGACGGCGAAGGACTGGAGGAAGGTACAACAGCTGTCGCATTCCTTCTGGAAAAAATGTAGGAGATATTGTCTTGATGGGTCAGTTACCGGAAGATAGATTAACGCCATTTGTGCGGCCATTTACATACGTCGGCGTAGATTATATGGGACCGTTTACAATTGTTAAAGGAAGATCAACGTAGAAACGCTGGATCTGCATATTTACATGCCTGACAGTACGAGCCATTCATTTGGAGATTGCAAAGGACTTAAGCACCGATACGTGTTTAAGGGCTCTCCGAAATTTTAGGGCACGGCGAGGAAGACCTAAGCGAATCCGCTCCGACAACGGAACAAATTTTATAGGAGCCAACAATGAATTGAAGCGCGAATATGATAAGATTGATCAGGAAAGGATGGCGAGTGAATTGGCAAATGATAAGATTGAGTGGTTGTTTAACTGCCCATTGAATCCCCACGCTGGTGGATGCTGGGAGCGCTTGGTCCGCATCTAACAGGGTACCGACTAAAAGAGAAATTCTGAAAATTGTGATGTTAATTTTTGACCCCTTTGGGATACTGGCGGAGCATTCACTTATGGCCAAGTTGCTCCTACAATTAATATGGCGCAAGAAAACTAAATGGGATCAGTATGTCGACAGCGAAGACCACGCGATATGGAGAAAATGGCTGGATAGTTTGAATGAGATGTCGTCTATTCGCATACCACGTTGCTACGGAGTCAGTCTTTTCGATGGCTCAACAGAATTGTACATATTTGCTGACGCAAGTGAGGCGTATGAAATTTCATGATCTTTGGAAAACTGCGTTTATCATGGGGAAAACGAAGTGTGCTCCAATGAAACAATCGACAGTTCCAAGGCTGGAGCTGCAAGCGGCTGTTACACAATCACAATCAATTACACGGTCACAATCTTATTCCCAGTCGCGTCCAGATGTGGACCGACTCGAGCACTGTGCTAGGATGGATCAAGTCAGACCACAGAATGTACAAACCGTTTGTTGCGCACCGAATAAATGAAATTTTGGAAACGACAGCCATCAACGAGTGGCGTTGGGTATCTGGCAAGGATAACCCAGCTGACTGCGGCACGAAAATCAGAAATCATAAAAACCAATCCTCTTGGCTGAGAGGACCACGGTTCCTGTTAAGCGACGAAAATGAATGGCCCAACCAGAGTGCGCCAAGTCCACCACTGATGGGTCAATTAACGGAAGATAGATTAACGCCAAGACCGTTGACTCATATTGCGCTAGATTCCCCAACAGATAAACCACTAACACCCAATCATTTTATCTTAGGCACTTCTAATTCCAGCGAGACTCCGCACCCTGACGAAGAAGAGTATGAACCGACGGCGAAGGACTGGAGGAAGGTACAACAGCTGTCGCATTCCTTCTGGAAAAAATGTAGGAGATATTGTCTTGATGGGTCAGTTACCGGAAGATAGATTAACGCCATTTGTGCGGCCATTTACATACGTCGGCGTAGATTATATGGGACCGTTTACAATTGTTAAAGGAAGATCAACTTAGAAACGCTGGATCTGCATATTTACATGCCTGACAGTACGAGCCATTCATTTGGAGATTGCAAAGGACTTAAGCACCGATACGTGTTTAAGGGCTCTCCGAAATTTTAGGGCACGGCGAGGAAGACCTAAGCGAATCCGCTCCGACAACGGAACAAATTTTATAGGAGCCAACAATGAATTGAAGCGCGAATATGATAAGATTGATCAGGAAAGGATGGCGAGTGAATTGGCAAATGATAAGATTGAGTGGTTGTTTAACTGCCCATTGAATCCCCACGCTGGATGCTGGGAGCGTTTGGTCCGCAGCGAAAAGAGAGCCATTGGCCAAGAGAGCTTAGCACAGCGTAAGCAAGAATTTGAAGGAGGACGTGCTATATAGCCTTATGTGTGACGCAGAGAACATCGTTAATGCAGACCTTTGACTCATTTTATCTTAGGCACTTCTAATTCCAGCCAGACTCCGCACCCTGACGAAGAAGAGTATCAACCGACGGCGAAGGACTGGAGGAAGGTACAACAGCTGTCGCATTCCTTCTGGAAAAATGCCTTAATGAATATTTGCCAGAACTTGGTCGTCGCACAAAATGGCACCGACCGGTGAAACCATTAGCTGTAGGAGATCTTGTCTTGATCTGCGATGGAGCTACGCACAGATCAACCTGGAAAAAGGGAGTGATAGACGCAGTCACACCTGGGAAAGACGGTCAAGTGCGAATGGCAAAAGTGAGAACTGAAAATGGTGTATTTCAACGTCCAGCCTGTATGCTAGCTTAGTTAGACTTAAGTGAATCCGAGCCCTGCTGAATTCACGGTGGCGGGGATGTTGTGAAGGTTTTTATTTACGACGTTAATAATTTGAAAATTTTAATTTCTTGTTATCGATTTATAATTTATAACTTTATCGCCAGTAATTCTGGCAGCCCCGTTTGAAACATCGGGTACATATCGATAAGTGACCAAAATATATAGAATTAGAGAATTTATGCGAAACTGAACGGACGCGACGAAGCGTACCACGTTTCTACGGAGTCAGTCTTTTCGATGGCTCAACAGAATTGCACATATTTGCTGACGCAAGTGAGGCCGCTTATGCAGCTGTCGGGTACTGGCGTATGAAATTTCATGATCTTTGGAAAACTGAGTTTATCATGGGAAGTGTGCTCCAATGAAACAATCGACAGTTCCAAGGCTGGAGCTGCGAGCGGCTGTTACACAATCACAATCAATTACACGGTCACAATCTTATTCCCAGTCGCGTCCAGATGTGGACCGACTCGAGCACTGTGCTAGGATGGATCAAGTCAGACCACAGAATGTACAAACCGTTTGTTGCGCACCGAATAAATGAAATTTTGGAAACGACAGCCATCAACGAGCGGCGTTGGGTATCTGGCAAGGATAACCCAGCTGACTGCGGCACGAAAATCAGAAATCATAAAAACCAATCCTCTTGGCTGAGAGGACCACGGTTCCTGTTAAGCGACGAAAATGAATGGCCCAGCCAGAGTGCGTCCAAGTCCACCACTGATGGGTCAGTTACCGGAAGATAGATTAACGCCATTTGTGCGGCCATTTACATACGTCGGCGTAGATTATATGGGACCGTTTACAATTGTTAAAGGAAGATCAACGGAGAAACGCTGGATCTGCATATTTACATGCCTGACAGTACGAGCCATTCATTTGGAGATTGCAAAGGATTTAAGCACCGATACGTGTTTAAGGGCTCTCCGAAATTTTAGGGCACGGCGAGGAAGACCTAAGCGAATCCGCTCCGACAACGGAACAAATTTTATAGGAGCCAACAATGAATTGAAGCGCGAATATGATAAGATTGATCAGGAAAGGATGGCGAGTGAATTGGCAAATGATAAGATTGAGTGGTTGTTTAACTGCCCATTGAATCCCCACGCTGGTGGATGCTGGGAGCGCTTGGTCCGCAGCGTAAAGAGAGCCATGGGACACGCTGTGCTAAGCAAGAATTTGAAGGAGGACGTGCTATATAGCCTTATGTGTGACGCAGAGAACATCGATAATGCAAGACCGTTGACTCATATTGCGCTAGATTCCCCAACAGATAAACCACTAACACCCAATCATTTTATCTTAGGCACTTCTAATTCCAGCCAGACTCCGCACCCTGACGAAGAAGAGTATGAACCGACGGCGAAGGACTGGAGGAAGGTACAACAGCTGTCGCATTCCTTCTGGAAAAAATGTAGGAGATCTTGTCTTGTTTTAATACGAGGATTGGTTAAAAACGAAATCTCTGTGTATGTGTGAGCACATGCAGAATTCGGAGAAGTGGTGAAATTCGTGTTGGAAGTAAGTGCCTTTGTTTTGTGATTTTGTTGTTGTGGTTTTCTGTTCAATGGGGCGCAAGGGTCGTAATACGAAGGATCAGAATGATCAAGCAGATACTGACTTGCTGGAATCTACACCATCAAGGCGCACCAGAAACGAAAACGCAAGTGGTGAAACTGGGCTGTTGGATTTGATGCGTTTCATGCAAGAGAGTCAACACAATAGTACGTCGCAAATGCAAGCATTTCAGATGGAAATCTTGCGCATGAATGAAATTCAAATGGAGAAGACAAATATATTGATTCAGTCATTAACACCGAAAACTAGCTTGACTGAGTATACCAGAATTGATCAAGTTGAAGCAGGAGCAGCAGCAAGCCTTACACCTGAGAACATTCCGTTAGAGACAACTAGAAACTTTCAGCGTGAACCATTTGTGAAGCTATACGACCTTCCCGAGTTTAATGGAACTCCAGAAACCTGGCCGATGTTCAAAGAAGCGTTTGTCATGACCACCGAGGAGTATATTTATAGCGAAAGGCAGAATCTACTGCGTTTGCAAAAAGCTGTAAAAGGCAAATCACGAGAGGTAGTTGAGAGTTTGTTAATTCACAGTCGAAACGTACCGGACATAATAGAAGCTCTTAAGCAAAACTTTGGTAGACCAGACAAACTGGTAAAAAGTCAAATTGCACTGGTGAGAAAGTTCCCGGAATTAAAGGAGGGAATGTTGGCAGAGTTGATAGATTTCAAGAATAAAGCTCGCAATCTGACCGCATTTCTGAAAGCTGCCGACGGGCACCGACACCTTTATAACCCAACATTGATGGAAGAACTGATTTTAAAACTGCCCCCACAACAGCGTCTTGAATGGACGCGCCATCTTCGAGGTTCGAATATGGATGCTGGCATTAAAGAATTTGGTAAATGGTTGCAGGACATGTCAGAGGATATACAAAATGCTGGACTGGCTGATTCTCCGACATTTGTGAAGGCTAGAAATCAGAAATCCAGATTTTTGCATGCAAATGACGTTGCTAAGAACGACAGAATGTCAAAGGCGTGTGTTGTTTGTACGGACCAACATAACATTGAGAAGTGTGACCAATTCGTGAATCTCGAACTTGAAAAGAAATGGAAAATTGTCAGAGTAAACAAGCTATGTTTTAATTGTCTACAGTAGCAATGCATGTACCTTTCAGCACAAATGTGACAGGAATGATTGTGACAAAAAGTTGAATCAGTTGTTGCATACCGTCAAGAACGATACCGAGTCATCTGTGGGTGGTGCGTTCACTGGAACAGCTTCTCAAGTAGCTGAATCTGGAATCCTTTTTAAAATCTTGCCTGTAAATCTGCATGCGAATGGGAAAACGTTGGCTTGTTATGCCTTTCTAGACGAAGGCTCAGCAGTATCGTTGATGAACGAGAGGCTGGCCGAAGCCCTGGTCTTAAAAGGCCCTAAAGAAAATCTCGTTCTACAGTGGTTCGGGAACAGAAAGACTACAGAACTCGTCAACCGATTTGATGTTGGCATATCTGGCAGTGAGGGCGGAAAAATATTCTCATTGAAAGGAATCCGAACCGTTAAGAATCTGCAGCTACCCAGACAGTCAATCTGTATCTCGAAGCTGCGCTCGAGATATCCTCATCTGAAGAACCTTCCCGTACAAAGTTATTCAAATGCTGTTCCGGAAATTATCTTTGGACTAGATAATGCATTCTTGGGGATGCCAAAAACAGTTCGTACAATCGGTTACGATGGTCCAATAATTGCATCTACCAAACTTGGTTGGATATGCTACGGTGGATGTCAAGTAAACAGCACTGCGGTCAAGGAGTTATACTTTATTGACCAGGAACATGACACGATGGTCGATAAATTAGTGATGGACTACATTACAGACTCAGAAATGGGTGTTCGAGAAGTGAAGGTTAACCGCATCGGGAAAGAGGAAGAGAGATCTAAGGAACTTTTGAAGATGAAAACACAGTGCGTTGGCGAACGTTTTGAAACTGGACTCCTATGGAAAACGGATAATATCGTTTTTCCCGAAAGTAAGGAGATAGCATTTAATATACAACTCTCTCTCGAGCGGAAGTTCCAACGGGAGCCGGAGTTTTCTAAGGAATATTGCAGAATAATGATCGAATACGAAAAGAAGGGATACTGGAGTTGGTCAGCGACAGTGACCTGAATTTCGAACCTGGAAGAAAGGGGTATCTTCCGCATTTCGGAGTCTCCAACCCTAACAAACCAGGAAAACTGCGCATTGTATTTGATGCAGCAGCAGAAGTACACGGCGTATCTTTGAGTTCGGCATTAATGAGTGGACCAGACAATCTGCAAAATCTAACTCACTTGTTGATGAAGTTCCGACAGAAGCAGATTGGGATATGAGCAGACATTAAGGAAATGTTTCATCAAGTCCAAGTGAGACAGGAGGATCGGTGCGCTCAGCGACTACTTTGGCGCATAAATCTCAGCGAAGATATGAAAACATATCAGATGAAGGTGATGACCTTTGGGGCAAAATGCTCACCCGCTTCTGCTGAATTTGTTAAGAATCATTACGCACTTCGATTTAAGGAAACGTGCCCGGATGCGGTTAGTGCCATTATAAATAACCATTACGTAGATGATTACGTACATTGTTTTGAAAATGAGGAACAAGCAATACAGACCACAAAAGAAGTTATCGAAATCCATAAGAAAGGTGGCTTTGAGCTCAGGGGATTTATATCCAACTCGCAGGCATGGCAAACTGCATTTGCAAATAATGAATCTGCCTCGATCGTAAACCTAGACAAAGATATTGGAATGCAGTACCAGAAGGTGTTGGGAATGATTAATCAATTACACGGTCACAATCTTATTCCCAGTCGCGTCCAGATGTGGACCGACTCGAGCACTGTGCTAGGATGGATCAAGTCAGACCACAGAATGTACAAACCGTTTGTTGCGCACCGAATAAATGAAATTTTGGAAACGACAGCCATCAACGAGTGGCGTTGGGTATCTGGCAAGGATAACCCAGCTGACTGCGGCACGAAAATCAGAAATCATAAAAACCAATCCTCTTGGCTGAGAGGACCACGGTTCCTGTTAAGCGACGAAAATGAATGGCCCAATCATGACTTACTTGACGAAGATACTGAACTTGAATTACGAACTTAATTTGTATTTCTTGCAGATAATGCACCGGATGATTTATTTACGAAGTTTTCGTCATTCAAAAGACTGATTCGTGTAGTTGCATGGATGCTGCGAATATTCAATCGTGCCAACAGAGGATCAAATTACTTAAGAGCGAACGAGATTGACTATTCGGAACATGTCGTGTGTCGTTATGTGCAGTCGTTTGCATATGAAGATGAAATTCAGGCACTGGCCGACGGGAAGACTGTGGCAAAGGGAAGCAAGATTTGGAAACTGTGTCCACTTCTCGACAGAAACGGGCTTATTCGTATGAATAGTAGAATCGGAAATGCGATCTCCGTAGGCCACGATGTAAAGCAACCGATCATTATGCCACAACGACACCACGTAACGAAACTTCTGGTCGAGCGTTATCACCAGGAATGGAAGCACCAGAATGAAAATACAATAATGGCGGAAATTCGGCGACGATACTGGATACCACATTGTCGTGAAGAAGTACGACGAGTCGCGCGCAAATGCCAAGTGTGTATGACCGCCAGAGTGCGTCCAAGTCCACCACTGATGGGTCAGTTACCGGAAGATAGATTAACGCCATTTGTGCGGCCATTTACATACGTCGGCGTAGATTATATGGGACCGTTTACAATTGTTAAAGGAAGATCAACGTAGAAACGCTGGATCTGCATATTTACATGCCTGACAGTACGAGCCATTCATTTGGAGATTGCAAAGGACTTAAGCACCGATACGTGTTTAAGGGCTCTCCGAAATTTTAGGGCACGGCGAGGAAGACCTAAGCGAATCCGCTCCGACAACGGAACAAATTTTATAGGAGCCAACAATGAATTGAAGCGCGAATATGATAAGATTGATCAGGAAAGGATGGCGAGTGAATTGGCAAATGATAAGATTGAGTGGTTGTTTAACTGCCCATTGAATCCCCACCCTGGATGCTGGGAGCGTTTGGTCCGCAGCGAAAAGAGAGCCATTGGCCAAGAGAGCTTAGCACAGCGTAAGCAAGAATTTGAAGGAGGACGTGCTATATAGCCTTATGTGTGACGCAGAGAACATCGTTAATGCAGACCTTTGACTCATTTTATCTTAGGCACTTCTAATTCCAGCCAGACTCCGCACCCTGACGAAGAAGAGTATCAACCAACGGCGAAGGACTGGAGGAAGGTACAACAGCTGTCGCATTCCTTCTGGAAAAATGCCTTAATGAATATTTGCCAGAACTTGGTCGTCGCACAAAATGGCACCGACCGGTGAAACCATTAGCTGTAGGAGATCTTGTCTTGATCTGCGATGGAGCTACGCACAGATCAACCTGGAAAAAGGGAGTGATAGACGCAGTCACACCTGGGAAAGACGGTCAAGTGCGAATGGCAAAAGTGAGAACTGAAAATTGTGTATTTCAACGTCCAGCCTGTATGCTAGCTAAGTTAGACTTAAGTGAATCCGAGCCCTGCTGAATTCACGGTGCCGGGGATGTTGTGAAGGTTTTTATTTACGACGTTAATAATTTGAAAATTTTAATTTCTTGTTATCGATTTATAATTTATAACTTTATCGCCAGTAAGTCTGGCAGCCCCGTTTGAAACATCGGGTACATATCGATAAGTGACCAAAATATATAGAATTAGAGAATTTATGCGAAACTGAACGGACGCGACGAAGCGTACCACGTTGCTACGGAGTCAGTCTTTTCGATGGCTCAACAGAATTGCACATATTTGCTGACGCAAGTGAGGCCGCTTATGCAGCTGTCGGGTATTGGCGTATGAAATTTCATGATCTTTGGAAAACTGCGTTTATCATGGGGAAAACGAAGTGTGCTCCAATGAAACAATCGACAGTTCCAAGGCTGGAGCTGCAAGCGGCTGTTACACAATCACAATCAATTACACGGTCACAATCTTATTCCCAGTCGCGTCCAGATGTGGACCGACTCGAGCACTGTGCTAGGATGGATCAAGTCAGACCACAGAATGTACAAACCGTTTGTTGCGCACCGAATAAATGAAATTTTGGAAACGACAGCCATCAACGAGTGGCGTTGGGTATCTGGCAAGGATAACCCAGCTGACTGCGGCACGAAAATCAGAAATCATAAAAACCAATCCTCTTGGCTGAGAGGATCACGGTTCCTGTTAAGCGACGAAAATGAATGGCCCAATCATGACTTACTTGACGAAGATACTGAACTTGAATTACGAACTTAATTTGTATTTCTTGCAGATAATGTACCGGATGATTTATTTACGAAGTTTTCGTCATTCAAAAGACTGATTCGTGTAGTTGCATGGATGCTGCGAATATTCAATCGTGCCAACAGAGGATCAAATTACTTAAGAGCGAACGAGATTGACTATTCGGAACATGTCGTGTGTCGTTATGTGCAGTCGTTTGCATATGAAGATGAAATTCAGGCACTGGCCGACGGGAAGACTGTGGCAAAGGGAAGCAAGATTTGGAAACTGTGTCCACTTCTCGACAGAAACGGGCTTATTCGTATGAATAGTAGAATCGGAAATGCGATCTCCGTAGGCCACGATGTAAAGCAACCGATCATTATGCCACAACGACACCACGTAACGAAACTTCTGGTCGAGCGTTATCACCAGGAATGGAAGCACCAGAATGAAAATACAATAATGGCGGAAATTCGGCGACGATACTGGATACCACATTGTCGTGAAGAAGTACGACGAGTCGCGCGCAAATGCCAAGTGTGTATGACCGCCAGAGTGCGTCCAAGTCCACCACTGATGGGTCAGTTACCGGAAGATAGATTAACGCCATTTGTGCGGCCATTTACATACGTCGGCGTAGATTATATGGGACCGTTTACAATTGTTAAAGGAAGATCAACGTAGAAACGCTGGATCTGCATATTTACATGCCTGACAGTACGAGCCATTCATTTGGAGATTGCAAAGGACTTAAGCACCGATACGTGTTTAAGGGCGAGGAAGACCTAAGCGAATCCACTCCGACAACGGAACAAATTTTATAGGAGCCAACAATGAATTGAAGCGCGAATACTGAATAGGGCGCAAGGGTCGTAATACGAAGGATCAGAATGATCAAGAAGATACTGACTTGCTGGAATCTACACCATCAAGGCGCACCAGAAACGAAAACGCAAGTGGTGAAACTGGGCTGTTGGATTTGATGCGTTTCATGCAAGAGAGTCAACACAATAGATCGTCGCAAATGCAAGCATTTCAGATGGAAATCTTGCGCATGAATGAAATTCAAATGGAGAAGACAAATATATTGATTCAGTCATTAACACCGAAAACTAGCTTGACTGAGTATACCAGAATTGATCAAGTTGAAGCAGGAGCAGCAGCAAGCCTTACACCTGAGAACATTCCGTTAGAGACAACTAGAAACTTTCAGCGTGAACCATTTGTGAAGCTATACGACCTTCCCGAGTTTAATGGAACTCCAGAAACCTGGCCGATGTTCAAAGAAGCGTTTGTCATGACCACCGAGGAGTATGGTTATAGCGAAAGGCAGAATCTACTGCGTTTGCAAAAAGCTGTAAAAGGCAAAGCACGAGAGGTAGTTGAGAGTTTGTTAATTCACAGTCGAAACGTACCGGACATAATAGAAGCTCTTAAGCAAAACTTTGGTAGAGTTGATAGATTTCAAGAATAAAGCTCGCAATCTGACCGCATTTCTGAAAGCTGCTGACGGGCACCGACTCCTTTATAACCCAACATTGATGGAAGAAATATATAGCATTAGAGAATTTGTGCGAACATATATTAACATAACACATAACACATATAAACCATTTAAAACTAGGGGGCACGCCCCCAGCTCGCTTCGCTCGCGGTGCTACAGTCGAGCATACTCGACTGTCGGAGACCCCGTACTAACTATTAAAATAGGAAATACTGCAAAAATTAAAAAAAATTTTTGCTCGCTTGATGCTGTTGCAGAGCGTTGTATTTTCTATATTCTATAAATATGGTTGAGATATTTTATAAAACATAAAATATTTTCATACTACAACTTGATTTTCTCCCGATCGGTCAGCTAAATGATATAGTGGTCCGATTTGAACCAACTTTGGACATGATATAAAAATCCAAGTTATATGCATTAGGGTGGAGTGAATTCAACTTTTTTTCGATTTTCGAAAACGCTGTATCATTAATGGATGATACGGTATAAATGCAATATCTGTAAAAAAAATAAATTTTTTTGGAGGTCATCCTGAGGTGGCGCATCGACGATCTATTTTGGGAAATCGGTCAAAAAATTCAAAAAATCCAATATAACTGAAATTTAACCCCAAAAGATAATGATTTAAAAAACTAATTCTATTTTTCTTAGTTAGCCCTAACTGTTAGCTTTCTAAACCCATTTCAACTTTAAAGATCGGTGGAAAAATATCGAACTTACAGATTTTTTAAGAATAGCAAAATTGTCAAAAAGCCGTTACATTTGGGGCGGACACGTTCTTTTGGAATGTGTAGAATGTATGAAGCAGGCACGTAATTTTTGGCAAATTTTTTAATGAATTTTTTGGGTTGCTGAATTATATAATATGGGCGTGTGAAAACCACAAAAGGGTGTTAAATACCCTAAAACTATACTAGGTACAAGTACCTGCCAAAAAATGGTGTGGTACAAGTACCTGTCATAAAAAAAGAACGGTTATTTCACAATTATTTCTTTCAGTAAAGAGTTCAACGTGAAAACCATTAATTTATGATCGCAGCTGCTAAAAGTTTATGATTGAACTTCCAAAAATACAAAATCAGGCACCTGTTTACCAAAATTAGGTTTTTAGGTCTTATGTCCAATAGAATACACAGAGTAAAATCTTTGGTTGCTATTTTTTGCATATATCAGTTTTATTATGTAACGAAAAATATACTAAATTATAGAATTTCATAAATCAAGGTTGGAAAAAATGAGCTTTGCTTTCGAAACGTGGAATCATCTGCCTGGCTTTTATCTGGGTACGAATAAACCCATCCCTAGCTTCTGGTCCACAAACAGATAAGAAAGCCTCTGTCACAAGCTTTACACATCTTTCTACAGCTTGAGAATGGCAAGGAAACATCTTGGTTTCCACGATATTATTTCCCGACAAAATCAAGTTAGTAATATCGGCATTTGTAACCTTCATTGTCAATGGAGGTTCTGTAATAATTTCTGTCCTCCAATCTATTAAATCATAATAGTTTGACGCATGAGCTTGCAATTTTGGCAGTCGAAATTCACGAACTTATGATTTTTTTGTCATCTTTCGCGCATTCAATATGTTTTGCAAAGCCAGTTGTCTAATATGAGACGCATCATCTAATAACATGGCCAACAACATATTTGCTAGATGTGCAAAGAATGAATTTCTCTGTATGGTTTTCAGAACAATGCACTTCAAATCGTCTCTTAAATATAAACTTCTTTTAACCATGCTAAAAACGTGAATCGGACCATATTTACAAGAAGACCTTGTTTTAATATCAAACCAGGTTGGAGCGTATACTTTCATGATGAAAGTAGCTAGCTCATTTAAGCTATCGTATTGTACAACACCATTTTTTGTCAGGTTCTTGTACCTAGTATAGTTTTAGGGTATTTAACACCCTTTTGTGGTTTTCACACGCCCATATTATATAATTCAGCAACCCAAAAAATTCATTAAAAAATTTGCCAAAAATTACGTGCCTGCTTCATACATTCTACACATTCCAAAAGAACGTGTCCGCCCCAAATGTAACGGCTTTTTGACAATTTTGCTATTCTTAAAAAATCTGTATGTTCGATATTTTTCCACCGATCTTTAAAGTTGAAATGGGTTTAGACAGCTAACAGTTAGGGCTAACTAAGAAAAATAGAATTAGTTTTTTAAATCATTATCTTTTGGTGTTAAATTTCAGTTATATTGGATTTTTTGAATTTTTTGACCGATTTCTCAAAATAGATCGTCGATGCGCCACCTCAGGATGACCTCCAAAAAAATTGATTTTTTTTTGCAGATATTGCTCTTATACCGTATCATCCATAAATGATACAGCATTTTCGAAAATCGAAAAAAAGCGGAATTCACTCCACCCTAATATGCATATTATATTACTATGGTTGAGATATTGCATAAAACAAAAAAGTTTTTCTTACTAAGACTTGATTTTCGATCGGTCCTATGGCAGCTATATGATATAGTGGTCCGATTTGAACCAACTTTGGACAGGATATATAAGCCCAAATCTTATGCATATTGTATCACATTGGTTGAGATATCTCATAAAACAAAAAAGTTTTTCTTACTAAAACATGATTTTCGACCGAATGTTCCTATAGGCGCTATATAATATAGTGGTCCGATCCAAAAAAGAATTGGACTTAATATGCCTGCAATATAGGGGAATCTACATACTTATATTGGAGTCACTAGCTTTTAAATTGTTCATATAAATTGGATATGAAATTTTTTTTTCGATTCGTGGGCGATAAAGCGGGTGTGGCCAAATTTTGAAACAAGCTTGATCCGCTTGCAGTATAGGCGAACCTACTTACCAAGTTTGGTGGCTCTAGCTCTATTTATTATTTATTTATCTATTTATTTATTTATTTATTAATGCACGACTATACGCAGTCGGCAAAGAAAAAATTATTATATATAAAAATTAACATTAAAATTTAAAATAAAATTAATATTAAATATAAATATAAGCAATATACTGTAAGGAAAAAAATAAAATTAGAATTATATCTGGCGTAAGCAAAAATTAATAATTAAAAATGATCCAACATTTGTTGCAAGGATTGGGGAAAACCCAGAAAAACCCAATCATAATAAATATTAGTGTTGTTGTTAGTGATTGATTGGTTTTTAAAATAATATAACATGTTATTAGTATTAGTAAGGTTAGGAATTTAACGATTTAAAATATTGGAAAAGTGCGGATTTTGGGAAGGAAGGGGGAGAGAGAGTTCTGAGTAAAAAACGTGAAAAATGCTATTATAATTAGTGCATAAAACACGGAATGAACCGTGAGAAGCGTAATCAGTTGTGCATGTAGGTAAAAATAAAGGCCTGTAATTCCCAGTAGACCTGCGGGGGACCGAAAATCTGAGGCGGCCCAAAAGGGAACTAGAATCGATGTCGCCATTAATCAATTTGTGAAGAAAAACCACACTAATAGTTTTCCTACGATTAATTAACGACGGAAGGTCAATAAGACGAAGCCTATGGGAGTACGGTGGTAAACGACGGTTGGGATCCAAGTTAAATCCACGTAAGGCGAAAAGCAATAATTACTTTTTAACTGATTCAATTCGATTCTGGTTTATTTGATACTGCGGGCTCCAAATGCACGAACAGTATTCAAGAATGGAACGAACTAAAGAGACGCAAGTACTCCATGTAGCATAATTTGCGACTAAATGTCATAAGCATACACTTTTGCTCAATTGAGATGCAACTTATTGACAGAGCACCAAAGTTGCATAGTGTTCAAATCGTCTTGCAAACGATTATGAAGCAGGGGATCCGTGTTTGAAAAAATGAGCTTAACATCATCTGCATACATTAAAATATAAGAATGGGACAGAATATTGGGTAGATCGTTAATGAACAGAGTTAAAAATAAAGGTCCTAAGTGACTACCTTGAGGTACACCAGAAGATGCACGCACCGAACTCGAAATGGTTGACCTAAGAAGCACTTTTTGGGTCATACCTTTTAAGTAAGTGGAAACCCTACGTAAAAAGGCGGGAGGGAAACCTATGCAGTTAAGTTTGAAAAGTAATAGGTCATGGTTCACAGAGTCAAAGGCTTTACTGAAGTCAGTATAAATGACATCAGTTTGCTGTTTTTCTGAAAATGCATCATTTACCAGGTAGCTAAATTCAAGTAAATTGGTCGTAGTAGACCGACCCTTAATAAAGCCGTGTTATGCAGGGGAAATTATCGATTTACAGAGATGCTGCAAAGAAGAAACAAGGATTTTTTCAAATAATTTAGGAATGGCTGATAGCTTTGCAATGCCTCTGTAATTAGAAATATCACACTTTTTGTGGAGGGGAATGATATAAGATTCTTTCCAAAGATATGGAAAGATTGATGTTTCAAGGGATAAATTAAAAAGCTTATGCAACGGAGCAGCTAAAGAAGAACAGCATTCCTTAAGTAGACAACTAGGAATGTTGTCTGGCCCAGGAACGAAAGAAGATTTTAAAGAGCCAATAGAAGAGATTAAATTGTTATAGGAAATAGAGGTAGCAAACATAGTGTTAGATTGAAAAATAGAATAAGGATAAGATGAGTTGGAAGTGGAGATTGGAGAGTAGGTGGATTGAAAAAAGTTAGCAAATAGTTTAGCGGCTGCAGAGTCGTTGCCAGCAATATCTGTCCCAAGAAAAAAAGAGGAAGGTAAACGGGAGGATTTACGCTTCAAGTTAACAAATTTATAAAATTGTTTAGGGTCACGGGAAAACTGTCTTTTGCAACGAGTTAGATAGTTCTCGTAGCATAACGAGTTTAAATTGGCAAAGTCCGACTTGGCCACTGTGTACTTAGACCAGTCGAGACTTGAATCTGACTTCTTATATTTTTTAAAATATTAAGATTTAATATTCTATAAATAAGAAAGTCTTGGTGTAAACCAAGCTGGCTTTTTTGAACCAGACGAAGGAACATAATTTGGAATGCATACATCTAAGAGTGCATTTAGGGTCTCATAGAAAGAACTAAGAGCAATATCGATGTCAGTCGCTTTTTCTAAAAAGCACCAGTCGGTAGCAAGGATAAGTTCATTAAGCAATGAATAATTTCCCTTGCGAAAACAACGACAAGGTGATTTCTGACATAATAAAGGTTGACTAAAAGGTTTAGAGATTGAGATAGAAATTTCTATAGTAGGATGATGTAAGTCTTCAGGGATACTTAATGGGGATGACCTAGAGACGGCAGTATTTGCGAATAAATTAATAAAAACTAGACCGAGAATTCGATCATTATTATTTCTTATTGAGTTCATTTGAAACAACGAGAGATCAAGCATGTTATCTAAGAAAATATCTTGATTTAAGGGAATAAGGTAATTTGTGCTACTAAAAAGTGACCAAGAAATTTTAGGAAAATTAAAATCACCTAGCACAATAAATAAGTCGTTATCTTTAACTTTATGGTTAATTTCTTTAATACAGGCAAAATGTTGCAAGTAAACTGAAGGAGTAGCTCTTGGAGGGATAAAGGAGCAGGTGATAAAAATTGATCGAGTTGAAAAAGTTACTTTGACAGCAACAATTTCAATATCAGTAGTCACATTAAAAGAAATGCGTTCTGACTGAAGAGCCGAACTAGTAGCAATAAGAACGCCACCACTTCGAGTCTGTCGATCATATCTATATAAAAGGTAGTTACTTGACATAACTTCAGAATCAGACACTGTAGGAGTTAACCAAGTTTCTGACAATGCAATTATATCAGAATCAAAGGACATACTACTCAAATATAGATTAATACACATTAAAAGAAATGCGTTCTGACTGAAGAGCCGAACTAGTAGCAATAAGAACGCCACCACTTCGAGTCGGTCGATCATATCTATATAAAAGGTAGTTACTTGACATAACTTCAGAATCAGACACTGTAGGAGTTAACCAAGTTTCTGACAATGCAATTATATCAGAATCAAAGGACATACTACTCAAATATAGATTTTTAAGCTTGGTAATGAATACAGGCGAAATCGGGTCTAGTTTTTTGAAGCCGTACTGGCAGGGTCCTGTACGTTGGAGCTGCCGGCAGAAAGAGAAACAGGCAAGGGTTCACTACGCCTTTTGGGCTTAAACTCATGAACAATCATATGTTGTGGCCAAAATATTGGATCACAAATGACAGAAAATGAGTCATAAGGGACACTAATTTTAAAAGATGCTATTTCACGAGCAGTGGCAAAATTAAATTTAGTGATTGAGACACTAGCAGAAATTTTGCTTGAAATGTATGCCGCTACAGATTCACAAGTAGTGTCCGAGGATAACCCGGATACAAATACTTGTTTACGAGGAGCAACAACATTTAATATAGATACCTCAGATATAGATGCAGCTACGTTATTAGTAGTATTGTTAGGCGTTGCATTGCGAGGAGGACTACCCTTCCGACCCGATCCAGTCCGCACCGAAGACGCGATGACTTGGGCTGGTTCTAAAGTCTGAGTGATAGAATCACCTGCAGAAGGTGTAGGAGAATTGAATAGGTTAACAATACTCGGACTGGCCGATACGGACAACGTTGGGGACACATCTTGATAGTGACGAAATGCCAATGCAGTCACGGGAGGCTGATTAACTGGTATATTAGGGGAAACTGCTAAAAATTGAGGATCAGGTGGTGAGTTAAATTTATATTGGCTAAGCAGATCGAGACTAGAGTCAAAACATATTGGACAAAGACTTTGAAGACTTTTATTTTGATTAATAATATAAAAGTCTTTAAAAACTTTTACGATTCGAAAACTTTTGAATAAAAGTTTTTGTCAATATCTCCGCTTATACTCAAGATAAAAATTTCAAAATTACCACACCAGTAAAACCTACGACTTTTAATTCAATTTATCCTCTACCGACTAACTGCGCTCTTTTTCGGCGCACAGCGGGGTCAATTCTTAATTTTGTTGTTGCAAGAATTATAATATCCAAAAAAAGACATTTCAAAGTGGGATATTGGCGGATGAAGGCGTAATTAGTTATCTGCACCTTTTAAGTCACAAAGCAATTAGCTAACTAATTAATTAAGGTTTGTTTTAAAATATGTTCATTTTGTTATATTTTTATTTAATTGTAAAAAAATATTTTCTGTTTTTCCAACTACTTTAGTACTTTTTATTACAATGTGTTTGGAAATAATTTTTCAATGGTTTGTGTAGATAAAACAGAACCAAGAGTGTAATTATACCCGTTACTTATAAAAAATAAGTATAAGGGTATATTGTGTTCGTTGGAATGTATGTAACAGGGAGAAGGAGGCATCTCCGACCCTATAAAGTATATATATTCTTGATCAGCATCAATAGCCGAGTCGATATAGCCATGTCCGTCTGTCCGTCTGTATGAACAAAAGGATCTCAGAGACCATAAGAGATAGAGATACCAAACTTTCACTAAAAGACTTCTATATACCCCACGCAGATCAAGTTTGTTTCAAATTTAAGCCACGCCCCCCTCCGCCCCCGCAAATAGCGAAAAACAGTCTGAACAAAAAAATCTCAGAAACTAAAAGAGATAGAGTAACCAAATTTGGCACACAGATTTATATATACCTCACGCAGATCAAGTTTATTTCAAATTTAATCCACGCCCCCATCCGCCCCCGCAAATCGCGAAAAACCACAACACCCACAGTTTTTAAGATAATACGTTTTTTGTGATTATTACCGTTATCTATTAGCATTATCTATTATCCCACTGAATCGCATCAAGATCGGACATGTAGAACGACAGTTATGGCGAATTAAAGTTTTCAGAGCAAAACAAGTATTTTCTTTAAAGTACTTTTCAATATATTTAAGTAAGTAACGGGTATCATATAGTCGGGATCTCGACTACAGCCTTTCCCGCTTGTTTTTATCTTGATTATAAGCGGAGATATTCACAAAGACTTGTTTTCAAAAATTTTCATATGATAAAAGTCTTTAAAGACTTTTATTTTATTCCTCAAAAATAATGTCTTTTGAGACTTTTAAAATGTAAAAATCAGAAATAAGTCTTTACAGACTTTTATTTTATTCATCAAAAAAGACTTAAAAGACTTACAAAAGACTTATAAAGTAAAAATTAAAAATAATGATTAATTCTAATTTTTATTTTTTTTAAATTAAAGTAACGATTAATTAAAATTTATAAACTAAAAGTCTTAAAATAATCATTAAAAATGATTTTTTTGGATATTCCTCATAACAGTTATGGTCCCTGATCTTATCACATTGTGGACCTAAAAGTCCAGCACACTTGGCATCCATGAGATTATCACGCAGCCAACAATTAATAAATCTCGGTTGAAACTCCTGTGTGAGCGAGGTGTAAAGCAAAAGCCGAAATACACAAACAATCACACGGACAAGAATGTGAAGATTTAAGGGAAAATGCAAAACTAAGTTTAGCAAAAATGAAATGCTCTTTATTTTGATCACAATGCACAAATGATACAACTTACACAGCAAGTCGATAGCTAATTCACATTTGCAAAATTTTGGATGTAAAAATATTAAAACGGTGCGCTATTCACAAAAAATTATAAAAGTTTACGAGCCAAATTAAAACACGTCTGTTTCGCTTAAGCAAAGAACTCTCTCTCTGTTCATACAGACGTCAGGACAGACAGACATTGCTATATCGACTCGGCTATTGATGCTGATCAAGAATATATGTACTTTATGTGGTCGGAGATGCCTCCTTCTGCCTGTTACGCACATTCCAACGAACACAATATACCCTTATGCTGCATTTACACTAGTTGATGCTGCGTCAATTCTAGCTATATCAACAATTGATATCCAACGTCAACGCATTTGTTGTGTTTACATTAGTTGATTGAGTTGACAACAAAACCGGGTTGCCAACTAATTTTCGAGTTGAGCAACGCGCAAGATGCCAACGCGTTGATATTGAAGTTGAGAGTAATTTACACCAGTTGATATCCACATTCGTTGACATTCACGTTGCTTAGCATTTTTCGTTGACGTCGATATTGTGAATGTATCGAAACTGATTTTAATCGATATTGTGTTGTTTATTGCTTATTGTATACGCAAAACATTAATAAACATAAACATCAATATATCGTTAATCGATATCTATCGCCCGCAACCGAAGCAGGTCTACTTTCGATCACTGCGAACGGCAGTTCGCTCTAGTGACGAAAGCAGCACGAAGGGTGCGAAAGGCGACTAGCAATATATACAGCTAATTTGGAAAATTTGATACGACTGTCCGATCAGATCGAGTTATATACCGATCGAAAGGTTTAGACCTAATGCTGCATTTACACTAGTTGATGCTGCGTCAATTCTAGCTATATCAACAATTGATATCCAACGTCAACGCATTTGTTGTGTTTACATTAGTTGATTGAGTTGACAACAAAACCGGGCTGCCAACTAATTTTCGAGTTGAGCAACGCGCAAGATGCCAACGCGTTGATATTGAAGTTGAGAGTAATTTACACCAGTTGATATCCACATTCGTTGACATTCACGTTGCTTAGCATTTTTCGTTGACGTCGATATTGTGAATGTATCGAAACTGATTTTAATCGATATTGTGTTGTTTATTGCTTATTGTATACGCAAAACATTAATAAACATAAACATCAATATATCGTTAATCGATATCTATCGCCCGCAACCAAAGCAGGTCTACTTTCGATATTAAAATATCGTTTAATAAATATGCATATTAATAAATTAAAATGTATTTTAATATAGCTTTTTATTATTAATTATTATTTTTTATATACTGCACAGTTGAAAAAACAGACAACATTAATTAAATCGGATGGCGAGCGAAGTGTTGCCAGTCTAATCTGTACATAAAGTTTGTCAACACAAAGCAAAAGAATGAACACGAGCTCAACTCAATTTTGAGTTGTCAACGCGCCGATTGTGTCTTCAACTGTTGACACAAAGTGTTTACACTATGTTTACACTCAGAGCAACAATTGATGATTTTCGCATTGTCAATCTACTGTCAACGCAACAGTTGATCAAGTTGACAGCTGTTCACACTAGGATTGATAAAGTTGATATCAACGTTGACTTGTTTATTAACTAGTGTAAATGCACCATTATACTTATTATACCCTGAGCCCATTAAAAATGGGCAAAAAAGGGTATAATGCATTTGGCAGAATGTATGTAACAGGCAGAAGGGGGCGTGGCAGACCCCCAAAAGTATATATATTCTTGATCAGGATCAAAAGTCGAGTCGATTGAGCCATGTCCGTCTGTCTGTCCGTCTGTCCGTCTGTCTGTCCGTCTGTCTGTCCGTCTGTTTGAACGCGTCGATCTCAGAAACCATAAGAGCTAGAGACTTCAAACTTGGTATGTAGGTTCCTGGATACCGTACGCAGATCAAGTTTGTTTTTATTTTTGGATCGTACAACTATATCATATAGCTGTCATAGGAACGATACATCGATAATGAAGTTTTTGTATGAAAAGCTTCTTTAATTTTTGAGATATCTCAACCAATCTCACACGATATATATTTGGAGTGGTATTATACATCCTGACCAAATTTGGTCCAAATCGGCCCACTATATCATATAGCTGTCATACAGACGCTCTGCGAAAATCAAGTTTTAGTATGAAAAAGTTTTTTGTTTTTAGAGATTTCGTAACCAAACTGATAGAATATGTATCTGGGCTGGTATTATACATCCTGACCAAGTTTGGTCTAAATAGGCCCACTATATCATATAGCTGTCATACAGACGCTCTGCCGAAAATCAAGTTTTAGTATGAAAAAGTTTTTTGTTTTTTGACATATCTTAACCAAACTGATAGAATATGCATTTATGTTTGTTTTGTACATTCTGACCAGATTTGGTTCAAATCGGTTCCATATATCAAATAGCTGCCATAGGAATTATTGGTCGAAAATCAACTTTTATAAAAGAGTACCTGGGCTCAGGGTATCTTACTGTCGAGCGTGCACGACTGTAGCCGCACCTCACCGCGAGCGAAGCGAGCAGGGGGCGGAGCCCCCTTGTTTTTTTTGTTGTTGCTTGTGCAACTTGTCACTGATATGGCCCGTTTACCAACACTACTTTTCTTTGACTTGTCGCGCGATTTTTTTAAAAAAGATTTTTGTTTTTTATACCCTGAGCCCATTAAAAATGGGCAAAATAGGGTATAATGCATTTGACAGAATGTATGTAACAAGCATTAGGGGGCTCCGTACCCCGCTCGCTTCGCTCCCTATAAATTTGGTTTGAACCAAGTTTGGATAGGATATATAAAACCAAGTTATATGCATATTCTATTACTTTTGTTGAGATATCTCATAAAACAAAACAGTTTTTCTTACTATGACTTGATTTTCGCCCGATCGGTCCCATGGCAGCTATATGATATAGTGGTCCGATTTGAACCAACTTTGCACAGGATTTATAAATCTAAGTTATATGCATATTTAATTACTTTGGTTGACAAAAAAGTGTTTCTTACTAAGACTCGATTTTCGCCCGATCGTTCCTATGAAAGCTATATTATATAGTTGTCCGATTTGAACCAAATTTGGTCAAAATGTGTGAAATAATAACAAATTGATATTGTGTATTATTGGATAAGATATCTCAAAAATCACAAAAAAATTTCATACCAAAGGTTATGTTACTCTACAAGGAAGTCAAAAAAGTCGACAAAAATTATTATATCGTCGTTTCTTCACAGATTTTCATTAATCATATCTTAAACGAAGCGCAATTAATGCAGCTATGTAAATAAAATGGAACACAAAATGTAATAAATTTTTTTCGACTTTTCCTTGAATTTTAAAGTAAAAAAAGCATTAAAAAAATCATAATTTTCTTAATTTAAAACTAAATGTCTCTTAATCTACTGGCTTAAATCTAAAACTTTGTATAAACGAATTATAGATATATTCATTGACTTTCAAAAATAGTAAAGCTTTTGAAAAAAATTAAGAAAAAAAAGCCAATACTTAAAAAATTCTAAAAAAAAATTTCACCATAGAAAAAAAAAATGTTTTTCGTGGTTTTTGGCCCCAAATCTATCCAAAAAAGTGGGTTTGGTTCGTGTAATTTTTTTGCTATTGCCTAGTGTTATTTGTGATTAAAAAAATTTCAAATAATTATTAATTTTTGATTTATATTTTAATAATCTTTTATAAGAGTTTTAAATAAAAGTCTTTAAAGATTTTGAAGACTTTTAATTTGATAAATAAAATAAAAGTCTTTAAAGACTTTTACGATTCGAAAACTTTTGAATAAAAGTTTTTGTCAATATCTCCGCTTATACTCAAGATAAAAATTTCAAAATTACCACACCAGTAAAACCTACGACTTTTAATTCAATTTATCCTCTACCGACTAACTGCGCTCTTTTTCGGCGCACAGCGGGGTCAATTCTTAATTTTGTTGTTGCAAGAATTATAATATCCAAAAAAAGACATTTCAAAGTGGGATATTGGCGGATGAAGGCGTAATTAGTTATCTGCACCGTTTAAGTCACAAAGCAATTAGCTAACTAATTTATTAAGGTTTGTTTTAAAATATGTTCATTTTGTTATATTTTTATTTAATTGTAAAAACAATATTTTCTGTTTTTCCAACTACTTTAGTACTTTTTATTACAATGTGTTTGGAAATAATTTTTCAATGCTTTGTGTAGATAAAACAGAACCAAGAGTGTAATTTTTATCTAAATTATAAGCGGAGATATTCACAAAGACTTGTTTTCAAAAATTTTCATATGATAAAAGTCTTTAAAGACTTTTATTTTATTCCTCAAAAATAATGTCTTTTGAGACTTTTAAAATGTAAAAATCAGAAATAAGTCTTTACAGACTTTTATTTTATTCATCAAAAAAGACTTAAAAGACTTACAAAAGACTTATAAAGTAAAAATTAAAAATAATGATTAATTCTAATTTTTATTTTTTTAAAATTAAAGTAACGATTAATTTAAATTTATAAACTAAAAGTCTTAAAATAATCATTAAAAATGATTTTTTTGGATATTCCTCATAACAGTTATGGTCCCTGATCTTATCACATTGTGGACCTAAAAGTCCAGCACACTTGGCATGCATGAGATTATCACGCAGCCAACAATTAATAAATCTCGGTTGAAACTCCTGTGTGAGCGAGGTGTAAAGCAAAAGCCGAAATACACAAACAATCACACGGACAAGAATGTGAAGATTTAAGGGAAAATGCAAAACTAAGTTTAGCAAAAATGAAATGCTCTTTATTTTGATCACAATGCACAAATGATACAACTTACACAGCAAGTCGATAGCTAATTCACATTTGCAAAATTTTGGATGTAAAAATATTAAAACGGTGCGCTATTCACAAAAAATTATAAAAGTTTACGAGCCAAATTAAAACACGTCTGTTTCGCTTAAGCAAAGAACTCTCTCTCTGTTCATACAGACGTCAGGACAGACAGACATTGCTATATCGACTCGGCTATTGATGCTGATCAAGAATATATGTACTTTATGTGGTCGGAGATGCCTCCTTCTGCCTGTTACGCACATTCCAACGAACACAATATACCCTTATGCTGCATTTACACTAGTTGATGCTGCGTCAATTCTAGCTATATCAACAATTGATATCCAACGTCAACGCATTTGTTGTGTTTACATTAGTTGATTGAGTTGACAACAAAACCGGGTTGCCAACTAATTTTCGAGTTGAGCAACGCGCAAGATGCCAACGCGTTGATATTGAAGTTGAGAGTAATTTACACCAGTTGATATCCACATTCGTTGACATTCACGTTGCTTAGCATTTTTCGTTGACGTCGATATTGTGAATGTATCGAAACTGATTTTAATCGATATTGTGTTGTTTATTGCTTATTGTATACGCAAAACATTAATAAACATAAACATCAATATATCGTTAATCGATATCTATCGCCCGCAACCGAAGCAGGTCTACTTTCGATCACTGCGAACGGCAGTTCGCTCTAGTGACGAAAGCAGCACGAAGGGTGCGAAAGGCGACTAGCAATATATACAGCTAATTTGGAAAATTTGATACGACTGTCCGATCAGATCGAGTTATATACCGATCGAAAGGTTTAGACCTAATGCTGCATTTACACTAGTTGATGCTGCGTCAATTCTAGCTATATCAACAATTGATATCCAACGTCAACGCATTTGTTGTGTTTACATTAGTTGATTGAGTTGACAACAAAACCGGGCTGCCAACTAATTTTCGAGTTGAGCAACGCGCAAGATGCCAACGCGTTGATATTGAAGTTGAGAGTAATTTACACCAGTTGATATCCACATTCGTTGACATTCACGTTGCTTAGCATTTTTCGTTGACGTCGATATTGTGAATGTATCGAAACTGATTTTAATCGATATTGTGTTGTTTATTGCTTATTGTATACGCAAAACATTAATAAACATAAACATCAATATATCGTTAATCGATATCTATCGCCCGCAACCAAAGCAGGTCTACTTTCGATATTAAAATATCGTTTAATAAATATGCATATTAATAAATTAAAATGTATTTTAATATAGCTTTTTATTATTAATTATTATTTTTTATATACTGCACAGTTGAAAAAACAGACAACATTAATTAAATCGGATGGCGAGCGAAGTGTTGCCAGTCTAATCTGTACATAAAGTTTGTCAACACAAAGCAAAAGAATGAACACGAGCTCAACTCAATTTTGAGTTGTCAACGCGCCGATTGTGTCTTCAACTGTTGACACAAAGTGTTTACACTATGTTTACACTCAGAGCAACAATTGATGATTTTCGCATTGTCAATCTACTGTCAACGCAACAGTTGATCAAGTTGACAGCTGTTCACACTAGGATTGATAAAGTTGATATCAACGTTGACTTGTTTATTAACTAGTGTAAGTGCACCATTATACTTATTATACCCTGAGCCCATTAAAAATGGGCAAAAAAGGGTATAATGCATTTGGCAGAATGTATGTAACAGGCAGAAGGGGGCGTGGCAGACCCCCAAAAGTATATATATTCTTGATCAGGAACAACAGCCGAGTCGATTGAGACATGTCCGTCTGTCTGTCCGTCTGTCCGTCTGTCTGTCCGTCTGCCTGTCCGTCTGTTTGAACGCGTCGATCTCAGAAACCATAAGAGCTAGAGACTTCAAACTTGGAATGTAGGTTCCTGGATACCGTACGCAGATCAAATTTGTTTTTATTTTTGGATCGGACAACTATATAATATAGCTGCCATAGGAACGATACATCGAAAATTAAGTTTTAGTATGAAAAGCTTCTTTAATTTTTGAAATATCTCAACCAATCTCACACGATATACATTTGGGGTGGTATTATACATCCTGACCAAATTTGGTTAAAGTCGGCCCACTATATGATATAGCTGTCATAGAGACGCTCTGCCGAAAATCAAGCATATGTATGAAATAGTTTTTTGTTTTTTAAAATATCGTAACCAAACTGTTAGAATATGCATCTGGGCTGTTATTATACATCCTCAACGAATTTGGTCCAAATCGGAACACTATATCATATAGCTGCCATAGAGACGCTCAGTCGAAAATCAAGTTTAAGTAAGAAAAAGTTTTTTTTTTTAGAGATAGCCTCACCAAACTGATAGAATGAACATTTAAGTTCGTCTCATATATTCTGGCCAAATTTGGTTCAGATCGGACCACTATATCATATAGCTGCAATAGAGACGTTCAATCGAAAAGTAAGTGTTAGTATGAAAAATGTTTTGGTTTCTTGAGATATCTTAACCAAACTGATAGAATATGCATTTAGGTTGGTTTTGTACATTCTGACCAGATTTGGTTCAAATCGGTTCCATTTATCATATAGCTGCCACAGGAACAATTGGCCGAAAATCAACTTTTATAAAAGAGTACCTGGGCTCAGGGTATTCTACTGTCGAGCGTGCTCGACTGTAGCCGCACCTCACCGCGAGCGAAGCGAGCCGGGGGTAGGCGAGCGAAGCGAGCAGGGGGCGGAGCCCCCTTGTTTTTTATAAGTAACGGGTATAATAAAGGGAACACAAATTGTTACTGAGTGGGTCGTAAAAAATGGACGATCCTTTAACATTATCAATGACTCAGGTCTAAAGAAACTAGCTCAGTTCCTTATTACAGTTGGTGCAAATTTTGGCGAGAACATAAATATGGAACATTTATTGCCTTATCCAACTACGGTGTCACGAAACGTTTCACAATTATGTGCTTTCCACCTTGATGGTGTAAAAAAAGATGTGGAGAGGATTATAAATATTAGATACAGCCTTACCTTCGATATATGGACAGATAACTATTATATATATCGTACTTGTCATTAACAATGCATTGTATAACGGACGGTGCAATGACAAATCGCTTACTGGCAGTCAAATCAATGAAGGGAGTTTCATTTACCAGTAAATATACAAATCTGATTATTGACAGGCAATATTGAAAGAAAATATTTTTCAGAAGACAAGATCAAGGATAAAGTAAATAAAATTCTGAGTGAGTTCGGATGTAACATTGAAACTGATGACCCATTTATGGTGACCGACAGAGAATCCAACATAAAATCTGCATTCAAAGATATAAAATCTGTAAAAAGAGACAACGAGTTGCTGGACATGGTAAGCCAGTGCAGTAAATTGGTCAAATATTTTAAGAAATCCAGCTTAAATTTTCTTTAAAGAGCTACTGCCCAACTCGGTGCAATACCGTGTATAATTTATTAAATTCGATTAAAGATAATTGGATAGACATTTCAAACATGTTGCAAGCAAAGCAAGAAATTGACAGAATTCATTCTATCAAAAAATTCATATGTCAAGAATAGGCAAAATATAATTTTTCTCTAAAAATGCACCTCAAATCACCTATTCACCTCAGAAAAATTCAACAACATTTTATATCCCTACAATACACCTTTTAACTAATTCGCAATACCCTTTATACTAACCCCCAGTCTCTAATCCAGCTTATAACCTCTTTCTTAAAAAATTCATATTTCAAACCTGTTTAAAAAAAAAATCATTTGGCCCAATAATCCGCCTTAAATCTACACATTTGTTTTACTATAAATTAATAAACTTATTATATCTACACTATCTACCCTTAAGCCAACCCTCAATACTCTCATTTACCAATCTCCAGTCCTAAATCTCGTCTATAATCATTCTCTCATAAAATTCACATTTCAAGCATAGACAAAATTCAGTCTGCTCTAAAAATCCGCGTACAACTCACCTATTTACCTCAACAAAAATTTAACAACATATTATATCCCTATTATATACCTTTTAACTAATCCCTAATAGCCTTTATACTAACCTCCAGTCTCTGATCCAGCTTATAACCTTTCTATTAAAAAATTCATATTTCAAACCTGTTTAAAAAAAATCATTTGGCATAAAAATCCGCCTTAAATCTACCCATTTCATTCACCAAAAATTAAAAAAAAACTTATATCTACACTATCTACCCTTAACCCACTTCTCAAAACTCTCATTTACCAATTCCCTATCTTAAATCTCATTTATAATCATTCTTTCATAAAATTTTCATTAAAAACCTAGACAAAAACTCAGTCTGCTCTAAAAATCCGCCAACAAATCACCTATTTACCTCAACAAAAATTCAACAACAAATCTACCCATTTGTTTCATCAAAAACTAAAAAAACATCTTATAGATCCATTACCTACCTTTAATCATTCTTTCAAAAATTCACATGTCAAGCCTTGGCAAAATAAAATGCTGCTCTAAAAATGCACCTATATCTTACCTATTTACCCCAAAAACCCACCTATTTGTTTCATCAAAAACCAAAAAACTTATTATATCCCCATTACCAACCTTTACAGTTGGAATACATTACGTAGGTGAGTGGCAAATGTGTTGGCTCTGTCTTAGTCGCTACGGGCCCAGCAGCCTGAGGAGTTGGCGTTGGGTGAGCCCTCCACAAAGGATGCTTGGTACAGGTTGGTGATAATTGCTGTATGTATCGGCGTTGGACATCTGCTTCTTCATGCTATAGAGCTTTGCTGAGTCTGCGCGAAGCATCTTTAAAGCGTTGTTTGGTAGATGGCGACCGGTGGAACTGCCATGTGGCTACCCCAAAATGAGCCTTTCCATAACCATCGATAACGAGTCGATATTATAGTTGACTAGCGTGACACGTGTCTGACGCTTTCTTCTTCATCTTTATCTTCTTTATCATCATCGAGCTTTGACGACACGCATTTCAATTGAATTAAGATAATAATATATTTAGTAATCTGAATTACTAAACGTACGCAGCGTGCAATTTGTGCACAACGACGCCACGGCAATTTGCGCGCCAATTGTTGTTGCTTTTGATCTTGCGCTGTATTGTGAAATTCATGCCATACGATTTGCGATCTGGTCAATAGAGACCAAATAACGACGAAAGCGATCTGGAAACATTTTTCGGCAGCACCAAAGAAATGGCTGATGAGGATACGAAGGCGCAAATGGAGGCAATACAAAGAAGAGTACAATAATTGACTCAAGCGATGGCACTGCAAGCAAATGCGCACGAGTCCATGTGCCAAAATTTAATAAGGAAAACCCGCAACTTTGGTTCTCACAATTGGAACGTTCATTCCAGCTTAGCAACGTTAATGACGACACCCATCAGTTCAACCTGGTTGCAGTGTACTTGGAGGACGACGTAGGTCAGTCCGTCGAGGACTTGATCGCCACGCCTCCTTATATCCTTCGCAGAGTCTTCAGAGGCAAAGCTACGACGTTTGCTTCATGGAATCGATTCCACCGGCCTTCGCAAATGTTGACCCGTATGCGAAGCCTGGCCTCTGACACTGGTTGTGAGGCCATAATGCGAACACTCTTCATTGGTCAGATGCCGCAGTCGATACGAACACTGTTGTCCGTCTGGCAGGAGGATAATTTAACCACTCTAGCCAAAGTTGTTGACAAGATGATCAAAGCAGCCAACCCCAGTTGTGCATCTGATTACTCAACATCGCAGCAGTCGCCGTCTGCAGGCTCGAACAGCGTGATGCAGCTTCCACATCACGTCATTCCTCCGACTCGAACTCAACAATGAAGGCGCTTCTAGACGCAGAAAACAAACTCCAACGACAAATTCGCGTTCACGCTCATCTCAACGTGGCTCAGGCGATTCTGGAACCAATCAAAGAGAACTTTATTGGTATCACAAGGAGATCGGCACTGATGCGCGCAAATGTCGCGCTGGCTGTCCCAATTGGAAGTCGTCAAACTAAAGCAGCTGCCGACATCTCTGGTTGGCGGCAGCTGCATGACAACCAGCCACGACACGAGCGGCTCATTGCATGGCAAACGATGCCCGCAGCTTGAGCCTCCAACACACGATTTTTAGTTGATTCTGGTTCAGTGGTATCCGTGATTCCTCGAACATCAATTAAAATTAAAACTACGATCAACGACCTTTACTTGTTCGCAGCAAATCAATCGACAATAAATACCTATGGTACTCATGTCATGTATCTAGACCTGCGATTGCGACGCGCAATCAAATGGCCTTTTATCATTGCTGACTTGCAATCACCAATAATTGGAGCTGATCTTTTGACCCATTACAACTTGCTCATCGACCTCAACGCTTAACAGCTGATCGGCACAACCACGCAAGTTTGTACTCCGGGTACAATGCAGAGCACTCCAAGTGCATCTGTTTCAACACTGAACGATAATAATAATTTCGTAGCCGGCTGAAACAGTTTGTCACCGTGATTAACCACGATGTATCGCATCATATCGAGACTAGTGGAAATCCTGTCGCTGATCGCCCACGATGCCTGTTCGGAGAAAAACTTGCTATTGCAAAAAATGAAGTTAATTTCTTGCTCGACACAGGAATTTGCCGTCCGTCGAATAGCTCCTGGGCGAGTCAATTGCACATGGTGTCCAAACGAAGTGGGGGCTGTCGCGCATGCGGAGATTACCGAAAATTGAATTCGATCACTGTGCCAGATCGCTACCCCATTGGACACATTCACGACTTCGCTGAAAAACTACATGGAAAATCAATTTTCACTACTACAGATTCCTATGTCTGAAGGGGACGTCAAGAAAACTGCCGTGTGTACTCCTTTTGGATTGATTGAGTTTTTTGTTATGCCATTCGGGCTCAAAAATGCCACACAGACATTCCAGCGATTCATGGACGACATATTTAGAGGCATCGATTTTGTCTACTGTTACATTGACGATATATTAATAATGTCTGCCAATCCTGATGAGCACGAGGAACACTTAAGAGCAGTTCTTTTAATAATTCAAAAACATGGTCTAAGCACTTACGCCAATAAGTGTCAAATCGCTTAGCCGAAGTTCCTGAGCTATACGATAAATAACGAAGGGATACGACCACCAAATGATCGTATCAACGCCATCGTCGATTACAAACAACCAGACACACTATGGGAACTTGGTCGATTTCTCGGAATTATCAATTATTATCGTCGCTGCATTTCACACGCATCAGAGATTCAAGCTCCATACGAATCCATGTGCAAGGGAATCAAGAAGAACGACAAACGAAAGGTTGAGTGGACACTGGGGGCAACGAACGCGTTTGAGTTGTGTAAGCGTTCCGTTGCAAAAGCTGCTCTTGTTGCACATCCTGTGCTCGAACAACATGTAAATAGAGCATGGCGACCACTTGGATTCTACTCACGCAAATTATCCCAGACTGAGAAGAATTATAGCACGTATGAACGTGAACTTCTCGGAATATACGATTCCATACGATATTTCAAGCATATCCTGGAAGCCCGAGTCTTCGTAATTAAAACGGATCACAAGCCGAAAAAGCATCGCCCAGACAACTTCGTCACTTGGATTACATATCGCAGTTCTCTACAAACATATTGCATGTGGCAGGTCTCGACAATACAGTTGCAGACGCGTTATCTCGTATTAATGCAATAACAATGCCAAATGCAATTTCATTTTCGAAAATTCAAGACGCACAGAAGGAAGATACAGAATTGGCTCAGCTTTTGCAAAACAGTTCGTCCCTTCTGCTGGAACATGTTGAGCTCGGCGATGACATTACGATATATTGCGACGCGTCTTGTGAACCGAAACGTCCTTACATTCCAGAGGTGCTTCGTTATGATGTATTTGCCTCTGTTCACGGTCTATCTCACCCTAGTGAAAGATCTACCCTACGACAAATTTGACGAAAATAAGTTTGGCCTGCGATGAGAAAAGACGTTACTTCATGGGCTCGTAACTGTTTATCCTGTCAGCGGGCTAAAATACATCGGCATTATAATTTGACGCCTGAGAAAATCGGAATGCCTGACAATCGGTTCGATCACTTGGACATAGTCGTTATGCCCTAACGATGATTGATCGGTTTTCTCGATGGCCGGAGGCGATTCCTCTTAAGGAAATGTCAGCTGATACCGTAGCGTACATTGGATAACACGTTTCGGCTGACCACAAACCATAACCACTGACCAAGGATCTCAGTTCGAGTCTGCTCTTTTTGGAGCACTTTCTGATTTGGTGGGCAGCAAGGGTATACATACTACGGCTTATCATCCTCAATCAAATGGCATGATTGAGCGCTGGTACCGGTCATTTAAAGCAGCTCTCATGTGCCATCCACAAACACCCTGGGTCGAACTGATTCCGACACTACTGCTTGGCCTCAGAACGTGTTTTAAGGAGGATTTGGGTACTTCTGCGGCAGAAATGTTGTACGGAAGTCACGTGCGTCTTCCCAACGAGTTTTACGATGACATGTCAAAACCCATTCATCCTAAAAACTTCATTGAAAAGTTTCGAGAACAAATGCGATTCGTTCGATCACCATCTACAGCCCACCATAGAAGTACCAGCAAAAGCATGTTTGTTCTTAAACATATGAATGACTGTACTCATGTCATGTTGAGAGCTGACTCCGTACTGGGCCCTACGAAGTGGTCAAGCGATCAACGGATCGTGTATTTGTCATTAAAATAAATGGCAAAGAGATTGAGGTTTCAACGGAGCGCCTCAAGCCGGCATTTACGCTTAAGGATCAGGAAGCTGATGGCGACATCGTTCAACCTAAGATCATGCGCACCTACGAGAGACATCGTGGAAGAGTTCATTTCGCTCCCGACTTGGCCACTGAGGGGGGGGGGGGGGGGGGGTAGCTGTGGCAACACCAAAACGAGCCTTTCGATAACTATCGATAACAAGTCAATATTATATTTGAGTTGTAGAATTGCATGAATTTATCTTCAAAAATTGTAAAGCGGGGAGGACAGTATACAGCAGCAAATTAAGATTGTTGATGTCCGATTGTACAGTTATGGATGTGGCTTGTAGATAGTTTGTCGCATACCTTTTGTGGAATTGATGTTTGAAAAGGTGTTTTGATTTTGCATAGTTGATCTCATAAACGACATGAATTCTATCATACTTTGTTGTAGGGTGAAAATCATTGCTTCAATAGAGCTTTGTGACTGATGCATGGGCTGCTGAGCGTTATCCATACTCAAATCTTTTTGGATTACACTAGGAGGTGCTGCTGAGGGAGATAGTTTTTGCAAGCCAGATTTAAAAGCACTAGCGAAAGAAATGCCGTTGAAAGTGTTTGCGGGACCAAATGAGGACCTGGCTGTTTTGGCGAAAAAGACGTCGGGTGTAGTTTGGGATGCTATAACTGCAGCTGGCAGGTGCTGATGACGCGTTGTTGGTACTCGTCGGATACGGTTTTTTAGTTCCTTGTATTTTATTTTTATACCCCTTACTTATGTATAAGGGTATTGTAACGATCCTTAAAGCATCACCGGGCTAACTTGGTCGGCGTTGTGGGTTTCGTGCAACAAATTTATATTTTGCAGCACTTGCGAATAAATAAGAACTCAGATATATTTTCAATATTTCAACGATGTGGTTTATTTGCGACTTCAATGCCAACTCTTAATTGTACAATAAATGGCTATGTAAATTGATTATGCTGGTGTATCCTGCTTGGTCCGGTCGTCGTCCTGCCGAGTCGATCCTTGGTCGTCGGTTATAGTGCGGTTTGTTCCGCCGGCCCTGGGGGGGGGGAAAATCCTGGTAATACAACTCCGGAATGTCTTGACGGGGTCCTGGCAACGCGAGGACAATTGGCTGGGGATCCTGGCAACGCGAGGACAATTGGCTGGAGATCCTGGCAACGCGAGGATATTCTGAACTAGGTCCTGACAGCGATAGGACAATTGACTGGGGATCCTGGCAACGCGAGGATATCTAAACTGGGTCCTGACAGCGCGAGGACAATTGACTGGGGATCCTGGCAACGCGAGGATATTCTGAACTAGGTCCTGACAACGCGAGGACAATTGGCTGGTGATCCTGGCAACGCGAGGATATTCTAAGCTAGGTCCTGACAAACGCGAGGACAATTGGCTGGTGATCCTGGCAACGCGAGGATATTCTAAGCTAGGTCCTGACAAACGCGAGGACAATTGAATGGGGATCCTGGCAACGCGAGGATATCTAAACTGGGTCCTGACAGCGCGAGGACAATTGACTGGGGATCCTGGCAACGCGAGGATATTCTGAACTAGGTCCTGACAACGCGAGGACAATTGGCTGGTGATCCTGGCAACGCGAGGATATTCTAAGCTAGGTCCTGACAAACGCGAGGACAATTAGATCTCTACCTTCGAACTTCGCTACTTCTCAGAGACTGACTCGCATCTGTGACTGCATGCCCTTTTATAGTTTGTGAGCCGAAAACTAACGGCACATGCACTCACCAGTCAATCATTTGCGAGCCGAAAACTAACGGCACATGCACTCACCAGTCAATTGTTTGTGAGCCGAAAACTAACGGCACATCCGTCGCGAGCGTCGCTATAACGGTGACATGTTCCATGCGCGCCGTTGAAGGGGGTTCAAACCGTGGAAATAAGAACATGTATTTTGTGAGAAACAAATATGTTTCTCACACTCCCCTCTTTCTTCGGGAAGCGAATGAAAGTGAATGCCCGCGCAAGTATACACGTCATAAACGGTGGAAGGGGGTAAAAAGGGCAACTTCACTTCCGAAATGCATCAAAGAAAAATTGCATTTGTCCGACAGCGCGGGGGATCGAACCGCGGCCTACGGTTTGCAATTTCGGTTGACCGGCTGATCTCTGCACAGCGCCACGACAGACGGTCTCTTGCTGTATTGATAATGGCAAACATAATGCAGTTGCTCTGTCTGCTGACGTCACGACACATGTGTACAGTGGACTGACTCCTATGCTCCGTTGCTGAATTCACTTGTTCGTCTTGGCTTTATATATGTTTATATATATGCTCATATAAATATATATATTCCTTGTCCTTTGTGTACGAGCCAGCCGTGTATAACAAAAAAATTTTTGGGAGTGGTAGGGTTGTCACACAAAAAAAAATTATTTTTTTTAAAACAAATCCTTGTGTTTTGTGCATGTGTCCGCCATGAAAAAATTTAGTTGCTACTCTGACCTGCAGCGTGTGGTTTCAGGTCTCCCACGTGTGCTCTTCGTACTTTCTTGTCCACCTGGGATTGTAATTTACAAATTACTGGTGATATGAAGTCCACGATCTGATATGGTCCTCCAAACCTGGGTGCCAATTTTGCCGCGAATCCGTCCGCCGCGTTGGACAGATGGTGCTCCTTCAACCACACCTGCTCTCCCACGATGGGTTTCCATGGTCTCCTGAATGCATTATAATATCTGGTCTGGTCCTGTGCAACTTTCTCCAGGTTTCTGCGTACTATCTCGAAAATTTCCTTGAGTTTTCCAGCGTTTGCTCGGGGTCTTGGGATGTTTGTGCCGATGGCTACCTCATCGTACAATGCCTGTGGCAGTCGAGGTTCTCGACCCTGTGTTATAAATGCAGGGGTGTAGCCTGTCGATGCCGATACACTGGTGTTGACTGCCAAGGTGATCTCCGGCAATGCTTCATCCCAACACCGTTGATTTGTCCCCTCATATTGAGCTATCATCGTTTTTACGGTGCGATTTGCTCGTTCCGTTGGATTTTCCTGTGGTGTGTATGGTGCCGTATATTGATGTTTCACACCCAAATCCTGCAGGAAGTCCTTGAAAGCCTTGCTCGTAAACTGTGCGCCGTTGTCGGTGATGAGGACTTTTGGTACACCAAACCTTGCCAGTATTCTCTCCCTGAACGCCTTCTGTAGAGCTGCCGCCGTTGCACTCCGCAACGGTATCAGTTCGGTCCACTTCGAAAATCGGTCTATAAATACTAACAATGTCGTAATTCCGTGTTTTGACCGTGGTAATGGACCTTCGAAATCTGCGCACACCGTTGCCCATGGTTCCGCTGGAATCTGGGTTAGCATCTGGCCGGCTGCCTGTAACTGGTTCGGTTTGTATCGTTGACAGACCTCGCACCGTTGTACATAGTTGCGGACATCCCGGTGTAACCCTGGCCAATAGTATCGTGCCGCCACTCGAGCTATTGTTTTCCTTGTCCCTGTGTGTCCTGCTGCCACTGCATCATGATTTTCGTGCAATACCCGTTGCCTCTTCATCGTTGGTACGCATAATTTCCATGATGGCACATCCTCATGCCCGGCTCGGTGAGGGATGTGTCTATATAGATTGCCAGACTCCTCCAAGTAGTCTGGGAATTTTCTTGGGTCTTTGCCAATCTTATGTAGCATCTTCTGTACCCATTTGCAGTCCGTGCCGCCGATATTTGCTGTTTCATTTTGAGCATCGACTCGTGCGCAGATCACCTGTTCCAGTGGTTGCCTGGATAGCGCGTCTGCCACTACATTCAGCTTTCCTTTCCGATAAGCCACTTCGTAATCGTACTGTTGTAATTCAAACGGCCATCTGGCGATACGACCGGTGGGGCTGTCGATCGAATTTAACCATTTTAACGCCATGTGGTCTGTCACGACCGCGAAATGGTAACCCTCTAGATATGGTCTCATCTTTTGAATTGCCCAGACAATTGCCAGGCATTCTTTCTCTGTTGCTGAATAGTTTATCTCTGGGCCGTGGAGTGTTCTACTGGCATATGCGATCACCCGCTCTCCCTCGCTGTATTCCTGCGTGAGTATGGCTCCTAATCCATAGTTGCTAGCATCAGTTTGCAATGTGAACTGCTGGCTGAAATCGGGACACGTTAAGACTGGTGCCTTTGTCAGCTTCTCCTTCACCATCTCGAACGCCTGCTGATGCTGTTCGCTCCATACCCACTTTACGCCTTTCTTCAATAATCCGTTGAGGGGATGTACCGTGTTCGAAAAATCAGGAACAAATCGCCTATACCAAGATGCCACTCCAAGATATTGTCGCAGCTCCTTGACATTCGTGGGTAGTTTTAGTTGTGAAATTGCAGCCACTTTATCCGGGTCGGTGGATATTCCATGGTCGGTTACCAAGTGACCCAGATATTTTAATTCTTTCTTGATCCCGATCCAACGCACGCTGGAACGTTGCCGGCGCTGAATGAAGTCCGAATGGCATGACTTTCCAATGGAATAATCCTCTGCCTGGGACGGTGAATGCGGTCGATGGTCGACTTGATTTTTCTATTGGGATTTGCCAATAGCCGTCTTTCAAATCGAGGCTCGTTAAGTAGTGAGCTTCCCTCAGTTGATCCAAAATGTGGTGTACTCTGGGTAAAGGATATGCGTCCTTGACCGATCGACTGTTTAATTGCCGGAAGTCGACACACAGTCTCCATTTGCCCGTCTTTTTCTTGACCATCACTATCGGTGCGCTGTGTGGACTGTTAGAAGCCTCGATAAATCCTTTGGCGAGCAGTTCGTCGATCTGCTTGTTGATCTCCTCCTGCATTCTTGGATTCTTCGGGAAGTACCGTTGCTTAATCGGTCGGTCATCGTTCATCACAATTCGGTGTTCCGTAATTGGAGATGTGTCATTCATTACCGTGAATGCGGCTACTTCCTGCCGAAGAAATTCATCCACAGCTGCATCTGGATGTAAGGGTTCGCCACGTTCCCTGTTGATACTTGTTGTCTCCTTCACGATTGGTTCCTCTTCTTGTGTTACTTGTTCTTGTGTTACTTGCTCTTGTGTTACTTGTTCTTGTGTTACTTGCTCTTGTGTTACTTGTTCTTGTGTTACTTGCTCTTGTGTTACTTGCTCTTGTGTTACTTGTTCTTGTACGTGTGCCTTGGTGACCACCGAGAGTCTCTCCTCTCGTCCTTTGGTGCTTTGTCGACGAGTCGGGATACTGACTTCGATGCCGGCGCATTCAAAGATTGTTCCTATATTAGCCAGAAAATCCCATCCCAGCATCAATTCGTCGATGACTCCTGGTAGGATTAATAGCGGCATCTCCACCTTTTTGTTTCCTAGTTTGATCTGCACCTCCACTTGTCCCGTCACGACACCCGTTCGGCCATCTGCCAATCGCACCTGTTTTTGTGTTGCTCCCAATTCAAATCCTTCTTCTTCACACAACGTCACTGCTAACTGCTCGCTTATGAAACTGCTCGTTGCCCCCGTTGTAGAGGTTTTTGCCGATTTGAACTGTTGCCGACAGGCGTTGGCCCTCGTCCTTCAACATGCCGATTAATTGGAGCCGCTTCTATCGGCATCCGCTCGCTCCTGGGCGCTGGATGCCGTCGATCGATTCCCTGTCGGCAACACTGAACTGTGCGAACCCCTATTCGTCCACATATCCAACAGAATAGGAGACTCGGGTTTTGACATTCTCTCGCCCAATGTCCTTCATTTCCACATCTTCTACATGCCTGTGTTGGGTTTGGAATATGCGTTGGCTGTCCCGCAAATGATCTTGGTGTTGGTTGTGGTTGTGACCTTGCGTTGTCTGTACAACGAGGACATGGGCCTCTGCTTTCTGTTGGCCTGGTGTCTTCTATGGCCATTAGTCTGGGACGGTTTACACGAGTTTGTTGCCGCAATTTCTCCCTGTCTCGCTCCAGCTCTTCAAACTCTTCCGCTAGTTGCATTAGCTCGATCAAACTGCCGTTCTGATATGGTATTGCGAATGCTCGGAAGTCGGGAAGGCTGCTGTTGTAAATCTTTTCCCGTTCCCTCTCCTTTGAAAGCCTTAAAGGCCTCATCAAAGTCTGCATCTCTACCATGAACTTCTTGAACGGTTCATCCATGCCCTGCTTTCTCCGAGCAACCTCCTCCGCCAGCTTTGAAAAGTAGTCTCTCGGCAGGAAAAATTCCTGGAAGCTTATAGCGAACGATGTCCAGGTCCTCCAGTGCTCGTTATTCGCTATGTACCATTTGAGAGCCGTGTCTTTCAGGAGTTCTGGCATTGCTCGTGGGATCTGGTCCAGTTCTAAACCATAGGTTTCCGCCGACCATTCCACTTGCTCCAGAAATTCTGAGGTGCCATCAAATTTGAAGCTCCATTCCCTCACTTGTTTGGCTACTGCTGCATAATCCCGTGTTGGATTCCTTTCTGTGTATTGCCGGTAATCGTGGTTCATGGTTGATGTGTTCTGTCGTTGCGATTCTTGTTCTTCTCGTCTCTGTTGTTGTTCCCGTCGCTTCCGCGCTTATTGAAGCGACATCCGTGCTCTCCAAATCTGCCACCATTGTGTTTTTTTCTGTCTTTTCCCTTGTAGTGGTAGTCTCCCTAAATGGAGATGCGCGGGCGTGTTTCTTGGTCAATGTATCCAGCCGTACGGCGTGAGGCATCTGTCCTTCTTGTGTTTGGACCCATTCGCCGAAGTCCCTTCGCATCGCATCTACATTTCCGGTCAATGGGATCCCGAACTCGGTGCCATATTGCAGCAGTTCTTCCTTTTACAGGTTGTAAACCCATGCTCGTACCATCTTGAAATCTATCTGTTCTATTATTCGCAAAACCCTGCAAATTGGGCGCCAGTTGTAACGATCCTTAAAGCTTCACCGGGCTAACTCGGTCGGCGTTGTGGGTTTCGTGCAACAAATTTATATTTTGCAGCACTTGCGAATAAATAAGAACTCAGATATATTTTCAATATTTCAACGATGTGGTTTATTTTCGACTTTAATGCCGACTCTTAATTGTACAAGAAATGGTTATGTAAATTGATTATGCTGGTGTATCCTGCTTGGTCCGGTCGTCGTCCTGCCGAGTCGATCCTTGGTCGTCGGTTATAGTGCGGTGTGTTCCGCCGGCCCTGGGGGGGGGAAATCCTGGTAATACAACTCCGGAATGTCTTGACGGGGTCCTGGCAACGCGGGGACAATTGGCTGGGGATCCTGGCAACGCGAGGATATTCTGAGCTAGGTCCTGACAGCGCGAGGACAATTGACTGGGGATCCTGGCAACGCGAGGATATCTAAACTGGGTCCTGACAGCGCGAGGACAATTGACTGGGGATCCTGGCAACGCGAGGATATTCTGAACTAGGTCCTGACAACGCGAGGACAATTGGCTGGTGATCCTGGCAACGCGAGGATATTCTAAGCTAGGTCCTGACAAACGCGAGGACAATTGGCTGGTGATCCTGGCAACGCGAGGATATTCTAAGCTAGGTCCTGACAAACGCGAGGACAATTGACTGGGGATCCTGGCAACGCGAGGATATCTAAACTGGGTCCTGACAGCGCGAGGACAATTGACTGGGGATCCTGGCAACGCGAGGATATTCTGAACTAGGTCCTGACAACGCGAGGACAATTGGCTGGTGATCCTGGCAACGCGAGGATATTCTAAGCTAGGTCCTGACAAACGCGGGGACAATTAGATCTCCACCTTCGAACTTCGCTACTTCTCAAAGACTGACTCGCATCTGTGACTGCATGCCCTTTTATAGTTTGTGGGCCGAAAACTAACGGCACATGCACTCACCAGTCAATCATTTGCGAGCCGAAAACTAACGGCACATGCACTCACCAGTCAATTGTTTGTGAGCCGAAAACTAAAGGCACATCCGTCGCGAGCGTCGCTATAACGGTGACATGTTCCGCTGGGCGCCGCTGTAGGGGGTTCAAACCGGGGAAATAAGAACATGTATTTTGTGAGAAACAAATATGTTTCTCACAGTATATTGTGTTCGTTGAAATGTATGTAACAGGGAGAAGGAGACATCTCCGACCACATAAAGTATATATATTCTTGATCAGCATCAACAGCCGAGTCGATATAGCCATGTGTGTCTGTCCGTCCGTCCGTCTGTCCGTCTGTATGAACAAAAGGATCTAAGAGACCATAAGAGATAGAGATACTAAACTTTCACTAAAAGACTTCTATATACCTCACGCAGATCAAGTTTGTTTCAAATTTAATCCACGCCCCCCTTCCGCCCCCGCAAATCGCGAAAAACCACCACACCCACAGTTTTTAAGATAGTACGTTTTTTGTGATTATTAGCGTTATCTATAAGCATTATCTATTATCCTACTGAATCGCATTAAGATCGGAAATTTAGAACGACAGTTATGACGAATTAAAGTTCTCAGATCAAAACAAGTATTTTCTTTAAAGTACTTTTCAATATATTAAAGTAAGTAACGGGTATCATATGGTCGGGATCTCGACTATAGCCTTTCCCGCTTGTTTTTTATTATATTTATTATATTTCGAGAAAGCCCTTATCTTATAACGCACTTGCGATCTTGGAAGGGGGGACATCCGGTTCAATGCCTTTAAGAACCCCCTGCAGGCCGTTGCTGCTTTTTAGTTGATAAGTGTAGAATATTGTTTTTAGCTCTTACGGAAATGCTCCACGTCTTTTGTTTGTAGTTAAAAAAGCTTGTGCTTGGTCAGCAGAAGATGGTAAGACGACAGTTAAATTTGTTGTTACCGTAGCGTCAGGTGCAGCAACTTGTGAGGGCAAATTTGCTGGTGATAGTGGTTTTGCGCGGGGAGGCGGTCGGCATTTGAGAGGCACACTCTTCGCTCCATGTATTTGGAGTTGTAGTTGGTAAAGCAACCTTGTGTACAACCTTGTATATTATTCTGTTTCGCCTTGATTATATGTACCATGCAACAGGCAATTACATATTATGAAAAAAAAAAAATTTAAATCACAGGACTCCATGCCTCCCTCTGCACTGACTGGATACACGTACAAACACACCCACCAATTCATTTAGGGTGGAGCTACAACCGACTAAAGAAAATACTAAGATCCTCAAACTCACATCTTTGAGTACCATCCAGATCAAAATTACGCGAATGCAAATGCCTATCAAAATCTATCAATGCTACCGATGCCAAAAATTTGATCACCATGTAAGCAACTGTACGCACAATGGATTTATCTGTTTCAAATGCGCAGGCCCGTACTCTCATAAGCAGTGTACTAAGCCCAGCTCTGTACCGGGCAAATGCATTAACTGCATGGGGGGCCATATGGCGTCTTACCACCTATGCCCTGCTTATATACAAGCTGGAAACGGACGGGCACAAACAAGCTCAACTATGCGCGCAGAACGTGCACTACATTCGCTCGAATGGACCAATGAACCTATGTTTAACCAAACAAACAATCAAAACCACACATATGAAAAAACTTCGTGGCCCACCACTAGGCGCTACGGACCGGATCCCAGTCAGTCCGTACTTGACGCTCTTGTGACGCTAGAGCTCGCGTTTGTAGCTCTGCCCGTCCTTGTAGAAACAGAGCTCGCTTGGAAGCATCTGCTCGCTCTTGTAGCCCGCGATGCCTACAAAAAAAAAAATATTAAAAAGATGCGGATCTCTGTGCTCAAGGTGGAAAATTAATGGAAGAAAATTTGTCTCCAGGGTCCCTGCTCAGGCGCCATCTGTAACACAGTTTTTCCAGCCGAGGTCGACGTCTCAGTCCGGCCAGGGCCATATACAGAAAACATTTAAAATTACTGGGGCAACTGAGAGCTACGAGAGCGCAAGAGGGTATGCGTGCGCTCTCGTAAGGATCGGCATGATTCCCTATTCTCTTTTTCATTGGTGCAACTGGTCGACCCAGGTGGGCATGGCACCCTACCGTCGGGCGCAAGGGAGGATCCCTCGGACTTTAGTCCGTGGAGACACCCCATTGAGCCTGGTGCCCACGATGCATCCGGGGCAGGTCCCAGTCCGACAGGTACCAAAAGTGACCGCAGGGAGACGTAGGGGCAACGCCCTTTATTGTCCCGACCACGACACCCTTGGCGCCGCGTCAGAGTGAGCCCTGGACCGGACTCCACCAAAGGCTGATTTGCAAGATATCAGAGCTATCACAGGAGACGTAGGGGCAACGCCCTTTATAGTCTCGCCATGATGCTCCAGCCACCTTGCCCGATCCAGGCCAGACCACGCCTAATTGTCCTGCCACCTGAAAACCCAAAAATATATAGTATTTGCACGCATCGTTATAAATTTATTGTAACTAAGAGGGGGGTTCGCAGCGCATAGTTTTCTTTTTATTGCTCCAGATGCGAAAGGCCATGTTACTCTTCGATGTACAACCGCTTATCAAAGTTCAAAGGTTGCACTAGGGGCGGAGTTTCTACAAAATCTTCTCCGTTGCAGCACCAGCCACTGTGCCTCTCCTGGTACCACTCCCAACAAAAGCTGGCGCCGTAAGTAACGTCGCTCAGCAAGGCTGCCACCTTTAAAAATGAGCGAAAGGTGGACGATGATCTAAAAATCGAAAATGGGTCATCGTCCTAAATGTGGACGATGATCAAAAATGAACTATTGCCTCCGGGCCAAATGAACTGCAGCCAAAAATGTGAGGCAGCATCCTGCTGCTAGGGAGAAATCTCTGAGAGGGAATCGCAACGCATAGAGGTTTTCTTTATTTGTTGCTCCAGATGCGAAAGGCCATGTTTTACCGATGATCAAGGCGAAAAGCCTCTCAGTAACTTGCGGCAGAGTTATCGTTGATGTTGTTGTTGCTATTGCGGCGAAATGCCTGCAGAGGCTGTGTGGTGGTTGTCGCTGTGGCATTTGGAGCGGCAGCGGCGGCTCACATCAAGCACAAAATTTGGCGGGCAGCGGTGTCTCAGAAATCACACACACATACATGTACTTGCACTGCACCGACTGACGTCGTCTGGCTGCTCACTGTTGTTTGTTTCATCCTTGTGTCGTGTTGTTTCTTTTGTGTTTCCTTGTCGTTACGCTTTGTTTTCTGTCGCACACTTGTCGTTTGTTTCACTGTTGTTTTCTCCGCTTGCACGTCCGCACACTTAAAGCTCACCAGAAAGTCAACTTGTCCGCAGCTGGATGCTGCCTCACATCCCCCTCATACTTGGGGGGCGGAAAAAAAGCGTGATGTCTCCGGCGTAGGGCATCTGGACCCCTGGAACTCGGTCTTGTTTTCCCCCTGAAGCGGGCGGGGACTTTGAGATGGCACGCCATCTTTAAGTATGACCGAACTCAAGTTCGGTACATCAGAGTATCATCGTTGCTGCGCTGCTAGGGAGTGGTCATCAGTGCTATGGGGTGCTGTAAATATCAAGAGGAAATCAGTGCTTTGCGGCTCATGTAATCCTTGCTGTGATCTTCGCTAGGGTCATCGCTGTGGTCTCTGTAGTCTTTGCTGATCTTCTCTATTGTCATCGCTGTGGTCTCTGTAGTCTTTACAGTTAATTTGGCTAGGGTCCTTGTTGTGGTGGTCATCGTGTGGTTGGCGCTTGCCTTGCTGGAACCGCCCGTGGGTGTAGTATGCACACATAGCGAATACAAAAAAAAATTATGTATAAAATAAATTTTATCTTTAATATCATATACACATATATTAATACTATGAATTCATATTCATATAAAATAACTACACTATGTTACGTTATTTTTCAAAAGGTGGGAGATGTAGTAAGCACGCATAGAGAAAACACACTGTACTCAGTGTCGTTCATAACAAGCACATTGTAACTCTTTGTTGCAATGTTTACATATGCATAAGTCTCAAGCTTATTTCAAGTGCAATGTAATATGTTCGCAAAAGAATGCAATGGGCAGCATAAGCGCCGAACCGCATATTTGCTTTTCGCGCATGTCGCAGCTTTTAGCTATGTTAAGACTTAGAACGAATAATGAAATCAATTCAATAAAGGACCATGAACATAACAAGTCGATATATTTTGTGGTCTTACGATCGGACTTAATACATGGCGACCGTGCCAGTGATCTAAGTGAAATCAAAAATGAGGGGCCCCAGCTCGCTTCGTTCGCCAACCCCCGGCTCGATTCGCTCGCGGTACTCGACTGATGCTGTTGCAGAGCGTTGTAATACATTTTCGAATACTTTTTTCAACGACAGCTATAATATATAGTGGTCCGATTTAAATTAACTTCTGAGAGGATATATAAGACTAACTTAAATGCATCTATATATATAAAATTGCTTGACCTCATTCATTCATTCATTCACTGACTTAGCATTGCACAGGCCAAATGGCTAAAGATACAAGTCTGAAACTTGGCCAAAATAAACTTAAGATAATTTCATCGGCGTTTAAGACGCCATTTTGTAAAATTGTAAGTGGAAGTGCGTCAAAATCGAGGTCAAAGTTCGCGTTTATTTTGATTTATATATAGCAGCGTTTGGTCAGCCGGCAGGCGAAATGGTTAGGTAGTGCAGAGGATGGTGTGTTAGACCCAGGAGCGTGCAGGCACTGGTTCAAACCCCAGCAAGGGCAAGAATTTTTTTTTAATTTTTCTTTTTGAATTTAATTTTTTTAATACTTTTTTTAGTTTTACGATATTTTACAATTTAATAAAAGTCGGGTTACTATATAGTGTAGCTACATCGCGCTCACATTAATCTTCAGTATGAAAAACTTTTTTGTTTCTTCAGCTATCTCAGTGGCAGCGGGCAGCGTGAATATAATTATGTTTCTCATAAAAAAAAAATTTTACTTTGATTTATATATAACAGCGTTTGGTCAGCCGGCAGGCGAAATGGTTAGGTAGTGCAGAGGATAGTGTGTTAGACCCAGGTGCGTGCAGGCACTGGTTCAAATCCCAGCAAGGGCAAGAGCTTTTTTAAAATTTTTTTTTATCCTTTTTTTAATTTAACGATATTTTACAATTTGATAAAAGTCGGGTTACTATATAGTATAGCTACATCGGGCTCACATTAATCTTCAGTATGAAAAACTTTTTTGTTTCTTCAGCTATCTCAGTGGCAGCGGGCAGCGTGAATATAATTATTCGTTTCTTTTTTTTTTTAAATGTTACTTTGATTTATATATAGCAGCGTTTGGTGAGGCGGAGGACTAACATAAGTGAGTTGGTAGTGCAGAGGATGGTGTGTTAGACCGAGGCGTTCGCCGGCGCACGATCACACCCCAGCAAAGGCAAGAATTTACTTTTTCTTAAGTTCTTTTTTAAATTCAATAATATTTTACAATTTGGTGAAAATCGGGTTACAGTACAATATGGCTACACCCTGACCAAATTTGGTCATTATCGAGTAACTATATCATATAGCTGCCATTGGAACAATTGGATGGAAATTAACTTTTACTATGAAAATTATTTTCGTTTTGAGCTATCTCAACCAAACACTTTATTTACTAAATGTTAAACCCTGTTCAAATTTGGTCTAAGTCGGATGAGTTATAATATAGATGACATATGAACGTCGGTTTCAAAATAACCTTTAATATGAAAAATATTTTTAATTTTTGCAATTTCTTAACAAAACTCACAGATTTGCTTTTTGCACGCCAAATTTCTAACTTTTCTGTCAAATCTAGCAGCGTGCATACAATTGTTCGATTCTTTTACTTAAATTGTTATATTATATAATTTTATTGCTACTTATAACATTCAGAAGGGAATTTCCAACAACAAAAAATTTTTAATTCTTCTCTAAAACCTGATTACTGATAATAATTGCTTTGTACGAACGGTGAAAAAACGTGGTAGTCTAATATGTATAAGAAGGTATCATGTCATTTAGCAAGTACTGATAACTGATCCATCAGAATTAAAGAGAGATTACTGATTAAAAAATCTGATTAAATAAACCCAATGTTAGAGAGACGACCCTTTCCTATAAAATGACAGAAACTTTAGTTTTAATGCCTTCTCTTGCACATATTTTTGCTACTTTTATTCTTTTTTCTACACGCAAACACGTTAATGTGATCGGATTTCAGACTCAACAGATTTGTATGGTGCCTGGGCAACAGATTATTTTTATAGATAAAAAATTAATTCAAGACAAATATAAGAAATGCTTCGCTCTTTTACGCTTCAATTCCGCGAGCGAAGCGAGCCGGGGGTTGGTGAGCGAAGCGAGCATTGGGCGGAGCCCCCTAGTATTCTATAAATTTGGTTGAGATATCTCATAAAACATAAAATTTTTTCATCCTAAAACTTAATTTTCTCCCGATCGATCCTATGACAGCTATATGATATAGTGGTCCAATTTGAACCAAGTTTGGATAGGATATATAAAACCAAGTTATATGCATATTCTATTAATATTGTTGAGATATCTCATAAAACAAAACTGTTTTTCTTACTAAGACTTGATTTTCGTTTGATTTGAACCAACTTTGCACAGAATATATAAATCTAAGTTATATGCATATTTAATTACTGTGGTTGACAAAAAAGTTCATCTTACTAAGAAGCTATGTGAAAGCTATGTGATATAGTTGTATAGTTATAAATCTAAGATATATGCATATTTAATTACTTTGGTTGACAAAAAAGTTTTTCTTACTAAGAAGCTATGTGAAAGCTATGTGATACAGTTGTCCGATTTGAACCAACTTCGGTCAGGATATATAAAACCAATTTATATGCTAAGATAAGGATCAAAACACAAAAATTGCAGGCTCAGTAGAACGTTACATGGTATCATGATACTAATGTAACTTGAAATACTTAACAAAAATAAAAAAAATGTTAGTTTTTTCTTAAGAAGCCCTGTATTAAAAATATATTTTGTATCTTGCATACAAAGACATGGATATCCGAAAAGTTCTTCAAAGCATCATAGATCTTCGTAATGACTTTATTTATTTAATTTTACTTATTTATGCACGACTAAAAGCAGTCGGCAAAGAAAAAAATAATTAAATATAAAATAATGTTTAGAATTAAAAAATACAATTAATATTAAATATAAATAATGACTGTAAAGAAAATAAAAAAATTAAAATTATAATTAGATCTGGGGTAAGAAAAAATTTAAAATTATCCAACATTCGTTGCAAGGATTGGGGAAAACCCAGAAAAGCCCAATCAGATCAATAAAGATAAGTGTTTGTATTAGTAATAGAATAAATGTTTGGATATTTAAATGTCAGAGATTTAACGAAAAATATTGGAAAAGTGCGGATTTAAGGGAAGGGAGAGGGAGAGAGAGTTCTGAGTAGAAAACGTGAAAGATGCTAATGTAGTTAGTGCATAAAACACGAAACGAACCGTGTGAAGCGTAATCAGTTGTGCATGTAGGTAAGAATATGGGCCCGTAATTCCTAGTTAACCTGCGGGGGACCGAAAAGCTGAGGCGGCCCAGAAGGGAACAAGAATCGATCTCGCCAATAATCAATTTATAAAGAAAAACAACACCAAGAGTTTTCCTACGAGTAATTAAAGACGGAAGGTTAAGAAGACGAGGCCTATGGGAGTACGGTGGTAAACGACGGTTGGGATCCCAGTTAAAACCACGTAAGGCGAAAAGCAAGAATTGCTTTTGAACTGATTCAATTCGATTCTGATTTATTTTATACTGCGGGCTCCAAATGCACGAACAGTATTCAAGGATGGGACGAACTAAAGAGACGTAAAGGAGCTTAGTGGTGAAAGGATCGTTAAATTCTTTCGACTAACGTTTAATGAAACCAAGTACTCCTTTGGCATCATTAACTATAGTGGAGATGTGCAAATTGAAGCATAATTTGCAATCAAACAAATCGCCAAGATTCTTTAAAGTTTTTATACGTTGCAAAGGGAAATTGTCAATCGTATAAGAACCTAAGTAGGGCCTAGAACGACTAAATGTCATAAACAAAACACTTTGAACAACTGAGATGCAACTTATTGGCCGAGCACAATAGTTTATTTATTTATTTATTGTCAAGCTATAAGCAGCCGACATATAACTATACATTTAAATTAAAATATAAATTTAATTATTACAGTGTAATGTAAATGTAATTATAAATATATATTTTATATTCTGGGGGTATCTAAAATGAAAAAGAAAAAGATTGGTCCAACATTTGTTGCTTGGATTGGGGAAAGCCCAGAAAAACCCAATCAGACCAAGATAAAATTAGAGATGAGTTAGTTAGTTAGATTAGTTAGAAACAATAATATAGAGGCTTTAATAGTAGGCGAAGAACGCTCGAATCTAATCGTACGGTACAGATTGTTATAGTCAGCACACAGATTACGATAAGGTTCATGCAAAGCCCAGTTAGTGGTGCAATGCTGAAGATAAAGGGAATTAAAGTTACGAGTTAATCCAAAAGGTATGTTGAAAGTTATTTCGTCCATCAAACTAGGCAACTGTATTTCTGAGTTCCAGTTCAAGCCTCGAAGAGCAAATATTAAAAATGGTTTTTGAACCGATTCTATTCTGGCACGATGTGATTCGTATTGAGGAGACCAAATGCATGACCAATACTCAAGAATCGGACGAACAAGAGATGTATATAAAAGCCTAGTAATATAAGGATCATCAAATTCCTTTGACCATCGCTTAATAAACCCAAGAACTCCCATTGCATTATTGACTGCAACAGCAATATGTTTATCGAACTTCAGTTTATAATCTACAGTTATACCCAAACCTTATTAACTGAGCCTTCGTTATCAATTAAACATTCCAAGATAATGCCATTTAGTGAATACTGACAAATTTGTCGAAAGGATCTGTAGAAAGTCATTACTTTACATTTTGAGCTATTTAAATTAAGCAAGTTGGCTTGACATCATAACGATGAGAAAGATCTACATGATCCGACAATTCCAGCGGGATCAACACAGCCAAAATTGTCTGAATCTTCTGTCACTAATACAAACCCAAGCGTAATAGAGCAAAAACCTATTACAATGGCTGAAGAACCAGCCCAAGGGGCAGGGAATACCAGAATTCGATGGAAAGAAAATCCATCTACAAAGATTTATGACTGCAATTATATTGGTGAACCTAACGAAGGGACCTTTTGAAGCAATTGCAATCGAAGTAATTAAATGCAAGATCATTGGTTCAACCCTCTAAAAAATCCAAGACGATACAACAATCAATGCAATAATTACGAAATTGCAAGAAACAATTGTCGGTGAAACATCCGATGTAGTAAAAGCGAAGTTGGCAAATGTACACCAAAAGGGAAAAACAGCGACGCAATTCTCAAATGATATCGATAATTTACGAAAGTTGCTTGAATCTTCGTATATCAATGAGGGATTGAATTCAGAACATGCTGATAAATTTAGCACCAAGAAAGTCATTAGTGTCATGATTAAAAATTGTGAACATGACAAGTTAAAGACTATATTGGAAGCTGGCACATTCAAAACAATGATTGAAGCCATTGGCAAGTACATCCATTGCAGTACAGAAATGACAGGCAATGCAAGTTCAGTGCTATACAGGGTTTGCCTTTACTACTCCATAGCAGCGGGCGCAGTACAAAAATTGCTAAGCTATTGCTACTTACTCTGACTTTGTTAGAGCAGTAGCAGAGCACATAGCACAATATTCGAATAGTATATGATATGCTATGCTCCCTGCTATGTCTCGTATTAGAGCAGAGCAATAGCAGTAGCAAAAAAAATCATCATATGCTATTTGTAGTTATAGCAATATATATTAAAAGAAAATTCTGATGTCTATCACGACATTCAAGCCAATCATACAATAGACATTCAAGGCATAGGGGAAGGTATAATAAAATCTAAAGGCCTAGCCTCAATAGAACTACAAGTAAATAAATATATAATTCCACACGATTTTCACATACTCAATTTAAATTCACAATGTGATGGAATAATAGGCATTGACTTCATTAAAAAATTCAATTGCCAAATAGATCTTAACCCATCGGAAGATTGGTTTATACTTACACCCAATAACTTAAATTTCCCAATTTATGTTCCCATAACATACAGCTCTGCTAACAACTCAATACTTCTACCAGCAAGATCCCAAGTGGTTCGAAAAATACAAATTAATTCAAAGGAGGAAATATATTGATTCCTAACCAGGAAATTCAATCCGGTGTATTTGTTGCAAATACAGTCGCAACACACCAAAATACATTTGTCCGTTTACTTAATAAAACAAGTTCCGATCAAGTAATCAATATTGATCAATTACAATTTGAACCACTTTCAAACTACCATGTAGTCCAAACTAATCAAGAAACTAGAGAAAAAACTTTTGTAGCTCAATTAGTTGAAAATTCTCCAAAACAATTCAAAACGCAGTTAGTAAATCTATGCACCAAATATAGTGATATATTCGATATTTTAGATCAACTAGGCAGAGCTACAAGTTTTTCATGCCTCGATTTAATGTCAGGTTTTCACCAAATTGAACTTGAATTAAATTCAAGACATATAACGTATTTTTCTACGAGAAATGGCTCTTATCGCTTCACGCGATTACCATTTGGTTTAAAAATAGCGCCAAATTAATTTCAAAGAATGATGACCATAGCATTTTCTGGTCTTGAACCCTCTCAAGCATTCCTTTATATGGATGATTTAATAGTCATTGGTTGTTCCGAAAAACATAAGTTTAAATAATTAACTGATGTTTTGAAATATAATATAAAAATGCGCATTTTTTATGCATGAAGTGACTTTTCTTGGTCATAGATGCACTGATAAAGGAATCTGGCCAGATGACAAGAAATATGACGTCATAAAAAATTACCCAGTCCCACACGATGCGGAAGGCGCTAGACGTTTCATTGAATTTGTCAACTAATTTAGAAGATTTATAAAAAACTTTGCGGATCATTCTCGCCATATAAGAAACTTATGTAACAAGAACGTAGAATTTGAATGGACACCCCAATGTCAACAATCTTTCAACTACTTGAAATAAAATTTAATGAGTCCAACATTATTACAACACCCAGATTTCAGCAAAGAATTTTGCATAATCACGGATGCAAGCAAACAAGCGTGTGGAGCGGTTTTAACTCAAAACCATAAAGGACTCCAACTTCCAATTGCATATGCATCACGAGCATTTACAAAGGGTTAAAGTAATAAAAGTACAACAGAACAGGAATTAGCAGCAATTCATTGGGCAATTACTCATTTTCGACCATATATATATGGCAAACATTTCTTAGTTAAAACAGACCACAGACCATTAACTTATTTATTTTCTATGATAAATCCAAGTTCCAAATTAACACGCATGCGGCTCGAATTAGAAGAGTACGATTTCACAGTAGAGTATCTAAAGGGTAAAGATAATTTCGTAAATAAACCCTGCGCAGAGAATGAAAAAGAACTTTTGTCAAGGCAAAGTCTTCAAAAAGCTTCTAAGTCCAACGTATATGAAGTCATCAAAAATCATCATATAACAAATAAAATATGTTTTCTAAAACATGGAAATAAAGTTATTGCAAGAATTGATGTTAGCGATCTGTACACCAATGGAACTCTTGATTTAGGTCAGTTTATCCAAAGGCTTGAAATACAAGCCGGTATACACGAGATCAGCCAACTCAAAGTGGCACCGAGCGAAAAGTTCTTTGAATTAGTTTCAATAGATACTTTTCATACTATGGGCAATAATATATTAAAATCATTAAGAGTAGCGCTACTCCAGCCGGTGACCCTAATTAATAATGAAAAAGAAAAAGAAGCAATACTGTCTACATTTCATGACGATCCCATACAAGGAGGTCATACAGGCATTACTAAAACGCTAGCAAAAATCAAAAGACACTACTATTGGAAAAACATGACTCGTCATGTCAAAGAGTACATACGTAGATGCCATAAATGCCTAACATATAGACAATATAACGTCTACAGCACACCACCACCAAACTGTTGGAACCGTCGAAAGAAGTCATAGAACCTTTAATGAATACATCCGTTCATATATATCTGTTGATAAAACAGATTGGGATGTATGGCTTCAATATTTTGTTTACTGTTTCAACACGACTCCCTCTATGGCACATGACTATTGTCCATATGAGCTAATTTTCGGCAAACAAAGCAATTTGCCAAAATATTTTAATACAATAGATAAGATTAATCCATTATACAACATAGAAGATTACGCTAAGGAATCTAAGTTTAGGTTGGAACAGGCCTATAAAAGAGCCAGAATAATGTTAGAACAACATAAAGCTAAAAATAAGGAATATTATGATAGAAAAGTAATAAATATCGAATTAAAAATAGGAGATAAAGTTTTACTAAGAAATGAAGTAGGTCACAAATTAGACCCAGTATATTTAGGTATATGGTCCTAGTAGAGCAAATAGAAGATAATGACAATATTTTTATTAAGGATAGTAAAAATAAGAAACAAAAGGTACATAAAGATAGGTTAAAAGTTTATAATACTTAAATTGAAAATTTTCATATAAAAAAAAAATAATAAATAAAATTGTTCGAACAAATAATAAAATGACAATAATAAAAGAAAAGCAGAGTTTAAATAAGAAACAATTTAAAAAAAAAAAAAAAGAGAGACGCAATTTTTTTTAATTTTCTCATACACATATTTACATTTATCAGTATAAAAATAATATTAACACAAAAAAATTAATATTAATATTAAGAATTAAAATAACTACATTTAATTACGTTATTTTTTAAAAAGGGGGAGATGTAGCATGTACACATATGTATATTAAAGAATATTACATATATCTTAGGCAGCAACACTTTGTTGCTATATCAACACAAAATACACTTAGCGACGACTTTGTCGCAGCGTAGCCTAACGTCAGTACCCTCTGCACATTTCAAGTGCAGACAAAATATGATCGCCCTTGATAACGGCGACCGCCTTAATAGCCGAGTCAGCATGGTTCCCATGCTTGACCACTATATATATATGTACATGCATAACATTCTCAGCCCGCTTTACATATTTACTTATATATGTATACATTATGTCAAAACGGCTGCAATGTCGTTGCTTCTCAGCGCTCAGCTTTAAAGTTAAGATTCAATCTAATAAAGACACTTAACAGATGAAGACGTGTATTCAATAATTTCCATAAAAACGAAATTTAAATGTTACAGTTTTTATGTATTAATATTAATTAATTAATTTCAGAGAATGAAGACTATAGCATTTTCTGGTCTTGAACCTTCTCAAGCATTCCTTTATATGGATGATTTAATAGTCATTGGTTGTTCCGGAAAACATATGTTTAAGAACTTAACCGATGTTTTTGACAAATGTAGGAAATATAACCTGAAATTACATTCTCAAAAATGTTCATTTTTTATGCATGAAGTGACTTTTCTTGGTCATAAATGCACGGACAAAGGAATCTTGCCAGATGACAAGAAATACAACGTGCATTTTGCAACTATTATAGAAGATTTATTAAAAACTTCGCGGATCATTGCCGCTATATTAAAAATTTATGTAAAAAGAACGTAGAATACTTAAAAGAAAATTTAATGAGTCCAACATTATTACAATACCCAGATTTTAGCAAAGAATTTTGCATACGCATCACGAGCATTTACAAAGGGTAAAAGTAATAAAAGTACAACAGAACAGGAATTAGCAGCAATTCATTGGGCAATTACTCATTTTCGACCATATATATATGGCAAACATTTTATAGTTAAAACAGACCACAGACCATTAACTTATTTATTTTCTATGATCAATACAAGTTCCAAATTAACACGCATGAGGCTCGAATTAGAAGAGTACGATTTCACAGTAGAGTATCTAAAGGGAAAAGATAATACGTAGATGCCATAAATGCCTAACATCAAAAACGATGACCCATACAAAGACACCAATGACAATAACTGACACACCAATAAGCGCTTTTGTCAGAGTGATAGCGGATACTATAGGTCCGCTACCTAAATCTGAAAATAACAACGATTACGCAATTACATTGTTATGCGATTTAACGAAATATCTTGTAGCTATTCCAGTACCAAACAAAAATGCTAATACAGTTGCAAAAGCAATATTCGAATCTTTTATACTGAAGTTCGGTCCAATGAAGACGTTCATTTCGGACATGGGAACTGAATATAGAAATTCCATAATTAGCGATTTGTGCAAATACCTAAAAATAGACAATATAACGTCTACAGCACACCACCACCAAACTGTTGGAACAGTCGAAAGAAGTCATAGAACCTTTATTGAATACATCCGTTCATATATATCTGTTGATAAAACAGATTGGGATGTATGGCTTCAATATTTTGTTTACTGTTTCAACACGACCCCCTCTATGGCAAATGACTATTGTCCATATGAGCTAGTTTTCGGCAAACAAAGCAATTTGCCAAAATATTTTAATACAATAGATAAAATTAATCCATTATACAATAAAGAAGATTACGCTAAGGAATCTAAGTTTAGGTTAGAACAGGCCTATAAAAGAGCCAGAATAATGTTAGAACAACATAAAGCTAAAAATAAGGAATATTATGATAGAAAAGTAATAAATATCGAATTAAAAATAGGAGATAAAGTTTTACTAAGAAATGAAGTAGGTCACAAATTAGACCCAGTATATTTAGGTATATGGTCCTAGTAGAGCAAATAGAAGATAATGACAATATTTTTATTAAGGATAGTAAAAATAAGAAACAAAAGGTACATAAAGATAGGTTAAAAGTTTATAATACTTAAATTGAAAATTTGCATATAAAAAAAAAATAATAAATAAAATTGTTCGAACAAATAATAAAATGACAATAATAAAAGAAAAGCAGAGTTTAAATAAGAAACAATTTAAAAAAAAAAAAAAGAGAGACGCAATTTTTTTTAATTTTCTCATACACATATTTACATTTATCAGTATAAAAATAATATTAACACAAAAAAATTAATATTAATATTAAGAATTAAAATAACTACATTTAATTACGTTATTTTTTAAAAAGGGGGAGATGTAGCATGTACACATATGTATATTAAAGAATATTACATATATCTTAGGCAGCAACACTTTGTTGCTATATCAACACAAAATACACTTAGCGACGACTTTGTCGCAGCGTAGCCTAACGTCAGTACCCTCTGCACATTTCAAGTGCAGACAAAATATGATCGCCCTTGATAACGGCGACCGCCTTAATAGCCGAGTCAGCATGGTTCCCATGCTTGACCACTATATATATATGTACATGCATAACATTCTCAGCCCGCTTTACATATTTACTTATATATGTATACATTATGTCAAAACGGCTGCAATGTCGTTGCTTCTCAGCGCTCAGCTTTTAAGTTAAGATTCAATCTAATAAAGACACTTAACAGATGAAGACGTGTATTCAATAATTTCCATAAAAACGAAATTTAAATGTTACAGTTTTTATGTATTAATATTAATTAATTAATTTCAGAGAATGAAGACTATAGCATTTTCTGGTCTTGAACCTTCTCAAGCATTCCTTTATATGGATGATTTAATAGTCATTGGTTGTTCCGGAAAACATATGTTTAAGAACTTAACCGATGTTTTTGACAAATGTAGGAAATATAACCTGAAATTACATTCTCAAAAATGTTCATTTTTTATGCATGAAGTGACTTTTCTTGGTCATAAATGCACGGACAAAGGAATCTTGCCAGATGACAAGAAATACAACGTGCATTTTGCAACTATTATAGAAGATTTATTAAAAACTTCGCGGATCATTGCCGCTATATTAAAAATTTATGTAAAAAGAACGTAGAATACTTAAAAGAAAATTTAATGAGTCCAACATTATTACAATACCCAGATTTTAGCAAAGAATTTTGCATACGCATCACGAGCATTTACAAAGGGTAAAAGTAATAAAAGTACAACAGAACAGGAATTAGCAGCAATTCATTGGGCAATTACTCATTTTCGACCATATATATATGGCAAACATTTTATAGTTAAAACAGACCACAGACCATTAACTTATTTATTTTCTATGATCAATACAAGTTCCAAATTAACACGCATGAGGCTCGAATTAGAAGAGTACGATTTCACAGTAGAGTATCTAAAGGGAAAAGATAATACGTAGATGCCATAAATGCCTAACATCAAAAACGATGACCCATACAAAGACACCAATGACAATAACTGACACACCAATAAGCGCTTTTGTCAGAGTGATAGCGGATACTATAGGTCCGCTACCTAAATCTGAAAATAACAACGATTACGCAATTACATTGTTATGCGATTTAACGAAATATCTTGTAGCTATTCCAGTACCAAACAAAAATGCTAATACAGTTGCAAAAGCAATATTCGAATCTTTTATACTGAAGTTCGGTCCAATGAAGACGTTCATTTCGGACATGGGAACTGAATATAGAAATTCCATAATTAGCGATTTGTGCAAATACCTAAAAATAGACAATATAACGTCTACAGCACACCACCACCAAACTGTTGGAGCAGTCGAAAGAAGTCATAGAACCTTTATTGAATACATCCGTTCATATATATCTGTTGATAAAACAGATTGGGATGTATGGCTTCAATATTTTGTTTACTGTTTCAACACGACCCCCTCTATGGCAAATGACTATTGTCCATATGAGCTAGTTTTCGGCAAACAAAGCAATTTGCCAAAATATTTTAATACAATAGATAAAATTAATCCATTATACAATAAAGAAGATTACGCTAAGGAATCTAAGTTTAGGTTAGAACAGGCCTATAAAAGAGCAAGCATAATGTTAGAACAACAAAAAGGGCATGCAGTCACAGATGCGGGTGAGTCTTTTGAGAAGTGGCGAAGCTCTAAGGTAAAGATTTAATTGTCCTCGCGTTGCCAGGACCCAGCTTAGTATATCCTCGTGTTGCCAGGATCCCAGTTAGTCGTCCTCGTGTTGCCAGGACCCCGTCAGTATATCCTCGCGTTGCCAGGATCCCAGTTAGTCGTCCTCGCGTTGCCAGGACTCCGTCAGTATATCCTCGCGTTGCCAGGACCCCGTCAGTATATCCTCGCGTTGCCAGGATCCCCGCCACGATATCCTTGCGTTGCCAGGATCCCCGTCGGTATATCCTCGCGTTGCCAGGAACCCCGCCACGATATCCTCGCGTTGCCAGGATCCCCATAGTATATCCTCGCGTTGCCAGGATCCCCGCCACGATATCCTCGCGTTGCCAGGATCCCCGTCAGCATATCCTCGCGTTGCCAGGATCCCCATAGTATATCCTCGCGTTGCCAGGATCCCCGTCAGTAAATCCTCGCGTTGCCAGGATTCCATTTAATTGTTCTCGCGCTGCCAGGACCCACGTCAAGATATCCTCGCGTTGCAAGGATCCCAGTTAGTTGTCCTCGCGCTGCCAGGACCCACGTCAAGATATCCTCGCGTTGCCAGGATCCCAGTTAGTTGTCCTCGCGTTGCCAGGACCCCCACAGATATCCTCGCGTTGCCTGGATCCCAGTTAGTTGTCCTCGCGTTGCCAGGACCCCGTCAGCATATCCTCGCGTTGCCAGGATCCCCGCCACGATATCTACATTTTGGTATATGTATCGTGTACTAAAACTCAATAGCTGGTTAACACAATCAAAAAAACTTACAAAAAAGGTGGACAAAATTTGGTTTTCTGAACATATGGAGCTCAAACAGCTCCAAAACGACATTTTTGCGAATCGACTTGTTCGTAAAACTTGTAGCTTGTAAGATTCCAAGAAACTTTTCTGAAAAAGGTTTACCAAAAAAATTAATACTTTGGAAGTTAGACACCGAACACAAATGCCCTATTTTCTTAAAAGTGCCTAAATCACTAAAAAACTTAAATAAAAAATTTGGTATGAAACGATGATTATATCTCAAAAAAGTAATGATGCAGTTCGATTCCTAAAACCCGAAATAGGGGGAAACCGTTGAGTTTGGTCACGTCTTTTTTTCGACTTGCACAGAATTTTAGTACTAAAACGAAACAAATCGTTTTAATTTTACATTCTACTTTAACAAACTACAACAATTTTACTTACATTTTCTTTAGAACTCATTGTTGCATCCGCCTTTAAAATTTTTTGCACCCGCTTCACTTTACTTATTTCGTTTCGCTGTATACTTCGTTTTATTTCGTATGCACTTCATTTCAGTCCATGTACACCACGCTTTGAATGCTATACAAGCATTGGGGTGAATAGCAAACACAAGTACACCACACGCATAGTGTTCCCATTTTGGTGTTCCTATTCTCCTTCTTTTTATACCCTGAGCCCATTGAAAATGGGCAAATAAGGGTATAATGCATTTGGCAGAATGTATGTAACAGGCAGAAGGGGGCGTGGCAGACCCCCAAAAGTATATATATTCTTGATCAGGATTAACAGCCGAGTCGATTGAGCCATGTCCGTCTGTCCGTCTGTCTGTCCGTCTGTCCGTCCGTCCCTCTGCTTGAACGCGTCGATCCCAGAAATCATAAGAGCTAGAGACTTCAAACTTGGTATGTAGGTTTCTGGATACCGTACGCAGATCAAGTTTGTTTTTATTTTTGGATCGGACAACTATATCATATAGCTGCCATAGAAACGATACATCGAAAATGAAGTTTTAGTATGAAAAGCTTCTTCGATTTTTGAAATATCTCAACCATTCTCACACGATATACAATTGGGGTGATATTATACATCCTGACCAAATTTGGTCCAAGTCGGCCCATTATATCATATAGCTGTCATTGAGACGGTCTGCCGATAATCAAGTTTTAGTATTAAAAAGTTTTTTGTTTTTAGAGATATCGTAACCAAACTTAAAGAATATGCATTTATATTGGTGTTTTATATTCTGGCCAAATTCGTTTCAAATCGGTCCACTATATCATATAGCTGCAATAGAGACGCTCAATCGAAAAGTAAGTTTTAAGATATCTTAACCAAACTGATTGAATATGTATTTATGTTGGTAGCCGCATCTCACCGCGAGCGAAGCGAGCAGGGGGCGGACCCCCTTGTTTTGTATAAATAGTGCAAAGAGAAGCGTGTACACTATTTTAGCTAACATAACTATACCATAGTAGTGTACACTACTATGATTCGTATTATGAATGTAGTACCCATTTTACACATCAGCCACTAACAGGTCACTAACGAGAAAATCTAGTGGCAGTCACAAATTCAGTCGCTGCTCATACAAAAACATGACAGTTCATGACAGTTGAGTTTAAAATAGTGACTGCCTCTGTTGTTAGCGACTGTCGTAGCGACTGCCGGAACCAGTGTTGGTAATTAAAATGTTATAAATAGAGTGATAACATTGTTAATTTTATATTTTGCAACACTGGAAGTTCGAAGCGCCAATTTTGAAAATCTCTTTTTCGACATGTGAATAATTTCCTTAATTTTATTAGTAAACAATGGTAAGAAGCGCAAAAAGTTGACGGAGGATCTGGAACATATACTTATAGACGAATGGTCTGATCGGATCGGGGAGATGCGCGGCCAGAGAAAAAATCTGCATGTATTATTGCCTATTGCTATAAGTTTTTTCAATGGGATGCTGGGGCGAAAGTTCGTTTATTTTTGCTCCAATTGTGGTAGCGTCTTCACTTTCTCCTCAAAAATATGGTGCTCCACTTTAAAATTCTGCATGAACATAGCTTCGTTAATGTTGGACACTTCTATCCCTCAGAAGCATCCGCGCCGTTTCTATGCAAAAAAAACTTTAGTTCCACCTAACTATGTACATCAATTTTCCCTCCAACTGACTCTTTCCACTGATATCAATGCATTTAAAGTTGGTTGTTGTACAATGTAACGGGCCTCTCATCCTCATCGCTCGCCAGAGTTTTAACGCATTAAAGCACGGTCAGAGCCTCGAAAATCCCAATATTGACTTCGTTAATTTTATATAAATTTTTAATTGTGAAACTACACACGTTTGTCAAAACAACTCAGCTGTCAGTTAGTGACTACTTTCTAGTGACTGATGCAATGTGAACGAACTTTTTGTTGCAGCTAGCGACTTTGCTTAGTGACTCCAGTGTAAAATGGGTATAATGCTTGCAATTTGCAAGCATATTTTAATACGATAGATAAAATAAATCCATTATACAATATAGAAGATTACGCTAAGGAATCTAAGTTTATATTGGAACAGGCTTACAAAAGAGCCAGAATAATGTTAGAAGAGCTTAAGGCTAAAAAAAGGAATATTATGATAGGAAAGTAATAAATTTTGAATTAAAAATAGGAGATAAGGTTCTTGTCGAGTCACGAGTCGACAAAACTTAACGAAACTTAAAACTCGCTCCGATTGCGATTATGCGGTGCACATTTCATGAAAAGTCGAAAAAAATGTGTGATAAATCTATAAAGTCAAAATTTTAAAATCAACATTCGTATTCATGATATGATTTTCTAAAGGGGTGTTCCAGAAATGTAAACCAACCGAAAACCAAGCAACTGTATAGGTTTTTGATTGGTTCTTGAGCACAAATGTTAAATTAAAATTTTTAAATTTTTTTGAAATATTTTAGTAAGACCCATAAAAAATTATCGCATCTAATATTAACGCAAAGCTGCATATTTTCAATATTTTTTTAAGGGTTCTAAGTTGCTTCAACCTTTGTTCAATTTTATACCAAAAAAATTACTATATATTCTCAATAATATTTAATTTTTCAAAAGAAATTGTTAATTTATTTTATTATTATAATCAATAAAAACGTGCAATGACAATGAGTTGTAATTAAAAAGTTGAATGCAACTAATAATTGATAGTGTTAAATATATTAAAAAAAATATTGTGTTCCTCTGAACTTCTCGGATGGATTCTCTTGCCATTGAGGAATACTCGTACAATACCATCGGAATGGAATCTAGGGGACATACCGCCAACACTTATTCTTTTGTAACCACCAATTCCACCTCGAACTTGACCTACTCCTCTCTTTAACGCTCGTCGTCGTTTTTGTCGTCTTCGTTCTCCATCCCATACCTCGAATACTCCTCCACCTTCTCCTTCTTCCCATCCTTCTCCGTTTCGCCCGTCTGCTCCTCCTACTTGCCAGTCTCCACTTTCTTCTCTTCTTTCCCATCCTCCATCTCCACCTCCTGCTCTTTCCCATCTTGATGCTTCCCATCCTCCATTTCCTCCTTCCTGCCAGTCTCCTCTTTCATCTCCAACTCCCGCTCCTTCCCATCCTGCTCCTTCCCATCCTCCTTCTTCCAATTCGCCTCCTCTTCGTACTTCCCAGTCTTATCTTTCTTCTCCTCTTCTCCATCCTTCCCCTTCTCCTCTTCCACCTCCGGCTGCTTTCCATTCTCCTATTTCTCCTCCACTGTTGTCACCGCCTTCGAATATACTTGCTAAATACTCCAATTCTGGATTGACCAACTGTTTGTGGAAAATCAAAGTTAATCACATATTGAATGCCCGGAATGTCAAGACCCCGTGCCGCCAAATCCGTGGCCACCAAAATCTTGACGCGTCCGCTGCGAAAATCGTTGATCGACCTGTCGCGATCCATTTGGGATTTGTTGCCATGTATGGAGGCGATTCCAATGTCAAAGTTAAGATTAGTAATAATAAAATTCGTCAAATTGTCAACCATCCTTTTGGTAGCTACAAATATAATGATCCTGCCCTGTAGATAACCATGGCATAACATTGATAGCACTTTCCTCAAATTCTCAACCTTCTGGTGCTCAAAGCAAACAACCACATGTTGTACTATATGATTTGCCGACAATTCCAAAGATCCAATATTGATGTGTATATGATGGCCAAGAAAATCTTCCGCCAGTTGACGCACCTCTTTTGGCCAAGTTGCACTCCACATGAGTATCTGACGATCGGGTCGAATTTGTTCAATTATTTGATTTAGATTTTAGATTTTTGATTTATATTGTTGCTCTTGAGCAAATCAAGTAATCTACCCGGCGTGGCAATTACAATCTCAACACCAAGTCTTAAATTTTGAACTTGCTTTGAACGAGAGGTACCGCCAAAGATACATGTACTCTTGGAGCCAAATTCATTTGCCACCGTTTGAATCTGTTGAGCCAGTTCACGTGTCGGTGTGAGAATGAGTGCAATGGGTCCATTTCCAGATGCAAAACCCTCCTGACCCTTGATGTGCACAATGGCGGGCAGTACGAAGGCCAACGGCTTTCCCGATCCTGTTTCGGCAATGCCAACAAGATTGTGACCCGACATAATAATAGGCCAGCATTGTGATTGAATTGGTGTGGGTGCCGTATAACCCAAAAGTTGCATTTTATTCATGCAAATGTCCGGAAAACACGCCTCATTAAAATATAGTATGGGATTTGGTGCATAACCATCTATTGTAATCCGATGCTTGAAACGAAACCGTTGAATCTCCTCGGGCGAACGATTCTGAGTGTTAGGATGCTCCTGATAAAAGTTCTTTCGAAACGGCTGCAGTCGCATATCCGACCGGTTCACATTATGCAAGTTGCGGTTAAATCCGCCAGTGCGACGCTGATGACGGCTCTCAACCCTACCGGAACGCACTCCACCGTTGACGCTACCAAAACCACCGAAATCGCCAAAACCAGAACGTCCACCAAATGCACCACTGTATCGAGGTAGCGCCATTATTTACTATCTTAAAACAATTGCTTTACAGCTTTCGTTAGTATCTATTAAAAATTTGACAATATTTTATAGATGCTTATAGCTTGAAAGTTTAGAATTCAAATTGATTATATTTTCTGTGGTAGCTTTGACAGAAATTTGTAAAGCTCAGTGTTTGAGATAGTTGTCAAGTTCTTCTGCATCTCTTTGTGGCACCGTTGTAGAACTTATTGTGAGGCAGCATTCCGCTGACCCCACAAATTTGATTTTTTAAAGGCACGAAGCCACACATTATTTTTATGGCATGAAGCCACTCACATTTAATTTCGGCACGGAGCCAATAGTTCGTAGGAAACGAACTATAATCGAGAACTAGTCATTCGGCATGGAGCCGATAGTTCATTTCGATCTTTAGGTCATCGTCCACCTTTAGGACGATGAGCCACATTTCGCTCATTTTGCAAGGGTGGCAACCTTGATAACATTATCGATATCAGGAGGGTTGATATCGGCGATCGGCGGCCATCATGCGGCGGGAGCGTCACTTTTTCTGGCGGACTCGGCAAGTGCAGACGCATCGTGCTGAAAAATTACAAGTGGCAGTGAAAACAAAACCGACAAGTGGTGCAGGACAAACAACAGTGAAAAACAGAAGAAACGTACAAGTGTGCGGTGGCAGTGCAAACAAAAAGTGAAAACAACGACTGCGGCGAGGGAGATAAGAAAGTGCAAGTGTGTGTGAGTGACTGTGCGTTTTGAGAGACGCCGTTGTCTGACAAGACAGCACGCCGTCTCGACACGTAAGTGCGTGTGTGTTGGCTTGGTGGCAGCCGCATCTGCAACAGCAACAACAACAGCTAACCGCACGGTTCACCGCCAACGCGACGACCGCCCCGCGCCGCACAACAACCAGAGAGGCACAGTGGCTGGTGCTGCCACGGAGAAGTTTGTGAGAAGTATTTCCCGCCCCTAGGGCAAATTCGATCTGCGGTAAGCGTGTGTAAATTCGAAATCAACCTGGCCTTTTCGCATCGGGAGCACCAAAAGAAAAACCCCCATGCGCTGCGATCTCCCTGACTCACTTTCCTAGACGAATAAAATTTATAACGATGCGTGCAAATATTTTCAATTCTTGGGTTTAGGGGATTTCAGGTGGCAGAACAATGGAGCACGACCTGGCCGGGATCGGGCAAGGTGGTCGCGGCATCATGGCGAGATTATAAAGGGCATTGCCCCTACGTCTCCCGTGATAGTCCTACCACCCTGCCGGATCTTGGCCAGCACTCGGAGGCATCCGGTCCAGAGCTCAATCTGACATGGCGCCAGGGGTGTCGTGGTCGGGACAATAAAGGGCGTTGCCCCTACGTCCCTCTACGGTCGCCTCCTGGCACCGGTCGGACTGGGACCTGGCCCGGATGCAACGGGTGTGTGCCCTGCCGGGAGGTTCAATGGGGTGTCTCCACGGACTCGAGTCTGGGGGATCCTCCCTTGCGCCCGACGGTAGGCTTCGGTAGGACCACTGGGCCAGCCTTCGGAGGAGTCCGGTCAGGAGCCCGGCCTGACACGGCGCTGAGGGTGTCGTGGTCGGGACAATAAAGGGCGTTGCCCCTACGTCCCTCCACGGTCATCCTTGGTACCGGTCGGACCGGGACCTGGGCCGGATGCAGCGTGCGTGCCCTGCCGGGAGGCTCAATGGGGTGTCTCCACGGACTCAAGTCTGGGGGATCCTCCCTTGCGCCCGACGGTAGGGTACCGCGCCCATCCGGGCCAACCAGTGGTGATAGGGCAAATACAAATAGGGAACTATGCCGATCCTTACGAGAGCGCACGCATACCCTCTTGCGCTCCCGTAGCTCCTCTAGTGTTCCAGAAATTTACAAATTTTCTGTAAATGGCCCTGGACAGACTGAGACGTCGACCTCGGCTGGAAAAGCTTCGTTACAGATGGCGCCCGAGCAGGGACACTGGAGACAGAATTATCCATCATGAGCATAAAGATCGGCATTTTTTTTATTTTTGCTATAGACCAGAGATACCAAAGCCACGCCCCGCACGCATCGTTAATATTCCTTTCTTAGCTCAGATTTTGTTATATGGCTAATATATATATATATATATATTATAATTTTCGATTTTTTTTTGATTGCATATATATTCCCACCTACGCATAGGAAAATACCTATATATATATATTTTCCCGAATTCGGCATTTTTTTACTAACAAGATTTGGAGCTTAGATAGGGAGCCGCCAGAAAAGTCACAACCACCCCGATCTCGTCCAGAAAAGTCCAAGACGCGGCACGACGCCAACAAAAGAACTGTCCTAGGTAGCTACGGGGAAACATTAAATCCCGTAGAGATTGCATCCGAGCACGCAACCAGAATTTTTTTTGACCCAATAGGTATATTTTTATATAGCCACGTGCTCGGCGTTTTCGTTTGGGGATCGCATCTTGGGGCATATATTTTTTTGTTGTTTCCATCGAAAACGAAGGAGCAGAGCGACAAATACAACGGCAGCAGAGAAGCAGCAAGTACAACGTGGCTACAAAGCTACATCACGGGCTAAGAACGCGAGCAGAGCTACAAGCGAACTCTGTCGCTACAAGGACGGGCAGAGCTACAAACGCGAGCTCTGGCGTCACAAGAGCGAGCAGAGCTACAAGCGAACTCTGTCGCTACAAGGGCGGGCAGAACTACATACGCGAGTTCTGGCGTCACAAGAGCGAGCAGAGCTACAAGCGAACTCTGTCGCTACAAGGGCGGGCAGAACTACATACGCGAGTTCTGGCGTCACAAGAGCGAGCAGAGCTACAAGCGAACTCCGTCGCTACAAGGGCGGGCAGCGCAGCCAACAACCTCTGCCGACGTCGACGCTTGCGAGGATAGTTATAAAAGCGTCACGCGAGGACAACGAGGGTCAGTCACGCATAGACCTTCAAAGCGATCGAACCTACATAGCTAAGCTTAAATAACAGTCACGCATAGACCTTCAACGCGATCGAACCTACATAGCTGAGCCTAAGTGAGAGTTACGCATAGACCTTCAACGCGATCGAACCTACATAGCTGAGCCTAAGTGAGAGTGACGCATAGACCTTCAACCATAGCGGAACCTACATAGCTAAGCTGAAGTGACACTTCGGTACAGACCGTCAACGATCCGTCCTACAGAATTAAACCAAAGCGGCATTTAGTGAAAAGTTTCGAAGTACAGTTTCCACACCGAAGAACAATCCCCGCGCACATTTTTTTGAGTGCACACCTCCTATCGTCTTTCGCTGCGACAGTTTCCGCCCAAATAGTTACCGAGCAATTTCGAGTTGGGTTGTCTTATAGATTTTCAATAACAACATGGTTGGGGTCAGTTGGGTCTACTACCGGAAGAAGGAGGAGTTGTTGCCCATACTCGGCGAGTTTGGCCTCGACACAGACGGCACGGTAGTACAGCTTCGGAGCCGCTTGGCGTCTTTCGTTTCGCAGAGCGCGCATGCCGATCATGTCAGGGAAAAGTTGGCCGAGTTGGAGCAAAAATTCGCCGATGGTTCCGGGTCCGAACAAGGCGATCGAGAGCCGAAACCACGTTCGCGTAGCGGTTCACCGAAAACCGGTGGTACTCCTCAAGTAGTCATTACGGCCCCGGGAGAGAAGCCGCCAGACACTTCGGCAGTTACCCGAGACTCACGAGGAAATCGTAGCCCGTCCCCCACCGCTAACGTCACGGTCCGCACAGAAGCACCCTATCGTACCATCGCGGAGAAAGTGCATCGTTGGGGAATTCTTTTTGACGGCGAGTCTGACCCCTTAAGTTTTATTGAGCGCGTGGAGGAGAGAGCAGCTGCCCATGTAATCGACTTGGCCCACCTGTCAAAAGCTATTCCAGAACTACTCACAGGGAGTGCTAGTGACTGGTTCCGGGTTAGTCGACTGCAAGGGGCGAGTTGGGCCAAATTTAAAAGGGAATTCTTCGATTTCTTTTTACCCCCTCGATATTTCCAACGGCTCGAAGACCAAATACGAGCAAGACAACAGAGACCCGGCGAGCCATTCAAGACTTACATCGTGGAGCTGCGCTTGCTTATGAAGCGAGCAGAATACACAGGAGCACAGGAACTGGACCGAGCCTACGAAAACTTGTTGCCAGAATATCAGCTGTATATTCGCCGACACGAGGCGATTTCTCTAAACCAGTTGATGCAGTTCGCCACGAGTTTCGAGTTCGTACGGGATCGGGAGCGTCAAAGCCTTCAACCTAAATCCGCGGCGCCAGCTTTCACAGCAACCTCGCCAGGGGCTATGGCAGCCAATGCGCAGTCGACGACCAGGCCGCGTAACCCCTTCCGGGACCAACCGACCGGCCCCCGCTCTGGTGAAGCACCTGTAGTCAACCGAATGATGCAAGAAACCGGACCTCCGATCGACGTGCAACGGGCTTGCAGGCGGTGTGCTGAGGTCGGTCATATGATGCGGGAGTGTCGGAACAGACAGGTTTATTTCTGCTGGCGTTGTGGTAAGAGAGACGTGAGGACAATCCACTGTTGCGGTCTGCCATCGGGAAACGGACAACGGCCCCACTTGCCCCAGGACCAGGTGGGAACAGCCGGCAACCAGTCCCGGGATTAGGTCCAGCTATGAGAGTGGAGCGGGCGCGCATCGTGGCAAGAGTCGTAATCGAGGGACAGGAGAGACTAGCTACCATCGACACTGGAGCGACTAGGAGTTTCATCAGCGAGGGGGTAGTTGGTCAGCTCGGCGATTCATGCCTTCGGGATGTGCGCGCTAGAGTCAGGATGGCGGATGGAAGTCACACTACGGTCTGCAAGTCACTTATCGCGGCGGTGCAATTGGGTGAGAAGGTTGCGTGTATACCTTTCCTAGTATTGCCTACCGTCGTCGATGACGTGATTTTGGGTATCGACTTCTTGTGTGCCATCCAAGCCGCCCTACACTGCGGCACCGACTTTTTGCAATTGTCCCCATCTTCTTTAACCAGTCCCACAGGTCGTCGGTCCACCATCCGCGCCACAACGGCGGGGCAGGATGCATTTCCCGGATGTAGGACAGCGACTAGCGAAGTGGACAACGTTAATACTCCACGAACGATGACGAGGACCGCGGCCACGGGCGGTTCAGGAGAGGTCGACGTTCTCCCGACCGCGACCACGGGCGGTGCCGACGAGGCACGCGTCCCATCAGCGAGGACCCCAGGCGATGCCGACGAGGCATGCGCTAAGCATACGAAGACCCAGCAGAGATCCACAGGCGGTGCCGACGAGGCACGCGTCTCATCAGCAATGACCCCAGGCGATGCCGACGAGGCATGCGTCAAGCATACGAAGACCCAACAGAGATCCACAGGCGGTGCCGACGAGGCACGCGTCTCATCAGCGAGGACCCCAGGCGATGCCGACGAGGCATGCGTCAAGCATACGAAGACCCAACAGAGATCCACAGGCGGTGCCGACGAGGCACGCGTCTCATCAGCAATGACCCCAGGCGATGCCGACGAGGCATGCGTCAACGACAGGACGAAGACTGCGACCACGGGCGGTTCCGGAGAAGTCGGCGTCTTCCCGACCGCGACCACGGGCAGTGCTATGGAGCAAAAGGCCAACGAAACCCAGGAAGATGTCCAGCGATGTTCATGGGGGCCACTTGAAGATGGCGTGCCATCTCAACGTCCCCACCCCTTCGGGGGAAACATCCTAATGACCAACCAGACCAATTTTGCGACCACGGGCAGTACACAGGAGACGGAGGAGCATGCCCAGCTATGTTCACGAGGGCCACTTGAAGATGGCGTGCCATCTCAACGTCCTCGCCCCTTCGGGGGAACTACAACAGAGGTCTGTGGCATAACAAAGGCACCGGAGCAGATTCTTCACGTCAATGAGGCCGAGGACGACGGCTTTGACGAAGGCAAAGATAGCCAGGAGGTGGAAACCGATCTGGAACCTTGGGTACAGGAGTTCCTAGACCGGGAACTGGCAGGTTTTGACACCTTGTCGGGGGTCACCCACATCGCCGAGCACGTGATCACCATGAAGGATGACCGTCCAATCAAGCAGAGGTACTTTCCGAAGAACCCGGCCATGCAGCGGATAATCGACGAGCAAGTCGATGAGCTGTTAAGGAACGATTGCATCGAACCGTCCAAAAGTCCCCATAGCGCTCCTATCGTGCTCGTGGGAAAGAAGACTGGTGACGTTCGGATGTGCATCGATTACCGACAGCTGAACGCGAATTCGATCCCCGACGCGTATCCATTGCCCCGGATCCATCACATACTGGAACGGCTCCGTAACGCTCGATACATATCGACGTTGGACTTGAAGAGCGGATATTGGCAGATCCCCATGGCCGCTAGCAGCAGGAATTTTACAGCGTTCACAGTACCCGGGAGGGGACTGTTTCATTGGAAAGTCATGCCCTTTGGCCTTCATTCGGCTCCCGCCACATTTCAGAGGGCATTGGATAGCGTGATTGGGCCCGAAATGGAACCATTCGCCTTTGCATACTTGGACGACATTGTCGTTATCGGGTCTACTCTGGAGGAGCACGTACACAACTTGGGGGAGGTGCTACGAAGACTAAGGCAGGCGAACCTACGCCTCAACAAAGCGAAGTGCAAATTCTTTCGGCGTCGGTTGGCGTATCTTGGCCATGTAGTCAGTGGAGAAGGGATCCACACAGACCCGGATAAAATCGCAGCCGTACGGGAGTTACAGCCACCTACGTCGTGCCGAGAGCTCCGTCGTTGTCTGGGGATCGCTTCCTGGTATCGTCGCTTCGTGCCGAACTTCGCAGCCATCGTTCAACCCATGTCGACGTTGCTCAAGAAAGGCCAGAAGTGGGAATGGAAGCCCGAGCAACAGAGTGCATTCGAGGAGCTGAAGAAACGATTGACCGAGGCCCCCGTTCTGGCTTGCCCAGATTTTAACTCGAAGTTCGCGTTACAGACCGACGCCAGTGACTGCGGACTAGGAGCAGTTCTCACCCAGGAACACGAAGGAGCCGAGCGAGTCATCGCCTACGTGAGCCGCCGGTTGGACAAGGCTGAAGCGAATTATTCCGCTACCGAAAAGGAGTGCCTGGCAATAGTCTGGGCTATTCGAAAACTTCGTTGTTACTTGGAAGGCTACCGGTTCGACGTAATAACCGATCATCTTGCTCTGAAGTGGCTTAATAGCATCGATAATCCGACCGGACGGATCGCACGCTGGGCACTGGAACTACAGCAGTACCAGTTCGACGTGCACTACCGCCGTGGGAAGCAAAATATCGTGGCAGACGCCTTATCTCGCCAGCCAATGGAGGTCATCGCACAGCTTACACAGGAGGAGGCAACACAGTGCAGATGGATCGCTCGCCTTAGCAAACGAATCCTCGAGGCACCGGACCAGTTTCCGGATTTCACCATCGAAGGAGGCCAAGTGTACCGGCACTTGGGCCACCGCCCGGAGGAAGAGGAGTACGTGCCGTGGAAACTGTGCGTCGGACTGGACTACCGACCAAGGGTCTTAGCCGAATGTCACGACCACCCGACTGCAGGACACTTGGGTATCCGGAAAACCATAGCGCGGATAACCCAACGCTACTATTGGCCTGGTTTATTCCGCGACGTAGCCCGTTACGTCAAGAAGTGTGAGACGTGCCAAAAGTTCAAGGTGAGCCAACTGAAACCGGCTGGAAAGATGCTGACGCGGCAGGTGGACGAGCCGTTCGGTACACTTTGCTCGGATTTCATCGGCCCGCTACCACGTTCCAAGCATGGAAACACGATGCTACTCGTGTTCTTCGACGCTTTCACCAAGTGGGTCGAGCTCGTCCCGTTGAGGAAAGCCACAGCCGCACATCTGGAGCGAGCCTTCCGCGAGACCATCTTGTGTCGGTTTGGAGTACCACAGCGCTTTGTCTGTGACAACGGAACGCAGTTTACCAGCCGCTCTTTCCGTACCTTCTGCCAGACCGCAGGTATGGATCTTCAGCACACCGCACCTTACAGTCCACAACAAAACCCGACGGAGCGAGCTAACCGGACGATCAAGACGATGCTGGCACAGGGAATCCAAGGAAATCAAAACACTTGGGATGAGTTGCTGCCTGAGATGATGCTCGCCATAAACACCAGCATCTCAGACACAACAGGATTCAGCCCGGCATTCCTCGTCCAAGGCCGAGAACCTCGGTTACCAGGAGCACTCTACGACGAAGTCACCCCGAGCATCGGAAGAGAACCCGCAGCGCCCGACGATAAGGCGAAACAGCTGCTGGATATCTTCAAGATCGTCAAAGAAAATACTCAACGTGCCACGATCGACCAAGCTCGGCATTACAACCTCCGACGGCGCGAGTGGCGCCCGGAGTTACAAAGCCTCGTCCTCGTCAAAAACCACGTTCTGTCCAATGCTGCTGAGGGTTTCGCCGCGAAACTAGCGCCGAAGTATGAAGGCCCCTACGTTGTTCGGAAATTCATCTCTCCGAACGTGGTACGACTACAACGCCTGGACTCAACTCGACGGCGGGTTGCCAACCTCGCAGACCTCAAAGCTTTCCATGCGGAGTCTGAGAGCGAAGACCCAGGGAAGAGAAAGCCCGAAACTAACGAGCATTCCCTTGATCCGTCTCCGTCCGAAATCATTACGTCTCCAGATACTAAAACCTAAGTATCCGCAAGCGGTGCGTAAGCTCGACGATTAAACCTGCGTTCCTTTTGTTTCCTTATTTTTCCACAGACGAACCCACGATGGACCAAGGGCGATTGTTCTTCCCGCAGCCGCGAGACCGGAACGATCCGTTCCAACCCCGCCATGCAGAAATTTATGACCCCTCCGAGGCAGAAGGCATCATCTTGGGGGACCGCGCTGGCCATAGCCAAAAATATCCTCGGCGTCCCCGGAATGCGCGTTACGTGGTGCACAGCCCATACAATTCCGACGACAGCGATGCAACGGACCCACGAGGCGACATCGACGAGGACGCACCTTCCTCGAGCGGCATCCGCGCTATTTTGAACGACGCGTTGGACGTCGAGGTTTGGGATGAGGTGCTCTCAATGGCGAGCGAAGTCGACGTCGAGGAGGACGAGCTCCCCCTATACCAAATTGATTGGGTGGAGGCACCAGTTCACTGGACGTTGCGCGGGTTGTCCGGGCGATTGCCCCAGGCGGTGATAGACGCGGTAAATTGGAGCCCGTCTATCGTACAAACCACAACGAAGTTTCTCGTGGAGGCCGACAACAAACGTTTCCACGTCAAGATTTCCCGGGCGGGGAACATCCGGGTCTCTTTTTCTCCCCCGAAGTAAGAGGGGGATGTGAGGCAGCATTCCGCTGACCCCACAAATTTGATTTTTTAAAGGCACGAAGCCACACATTATTTTTATGGCATGAAGCCACTCACATTTAATTTCGGCACGGAGCCAATAGTTCGTAGGAAACGAACTATAATCGAGAACTAGTCATTCGGCATGGAGCCGATAGTTCATTTCGATCTTTAGGTCATCGTCCACCTTTAGGACGATGAGCCACATTTCGCTCATTTTGCAAGGGTGGCAACCTTGATAACATTATCGATATCAGGAGGGTTGATATCGGCGATCGGCGGCCATCATGCGGCGGGAGCGTCACTTTTTCTGGCGGACTCGGCAAGTGCAGACGCATCGTGCTGAAAAATTACAAGTGGCAGTGAAAACAAAACCGACAAGTGGTGCAGGACAAACAACAGTGAAAAACAGAAGAAACGTACAAGTGTGCGGTGGCAGTGCAAACAAAAAGTGAAAACAACGACTGCGGCGAGGGAGAAAAGAAAGTGCAAGTGTGTGTGAGTGGCTGTGCGTTTTGAGAGACGCCGTTGTCTGACAAGACAGCACGCCGTCTCGACACGTAAGTGCGTGTGTGTTGGCTTGGTGGCAGCCGCATCTGCAACAGCAACAACAACAGCTAACCGCACGGTTCACCGCCAACGCGACGACCGCCCCGCGCCGCACAACAACCAGAGAGGCACAGTGGCTGGTGCTGCCACGGAGAAGTTTGTGAGAAGTATTTCCCGCCCCTAGGGCAAATTCGATCTGCGGTAAGCGTGTGTAAATTCGAAATCAACCTGGCCTTTTCGCATCGGGAGCACCAAAAGAAAAACCCCCATGCGCTGCGATCTCCCTGACTCACTTTCCTAGACGAATAAAATTTATAACGATGCGTGCAAATATTTTCAATTCTTGGGTTTAGGGGATTTCAGGTGGCAGAACAATGGAGCACGACCTGGCCGGGATCGGGCAAGGTGGTCGCGGCATCATGGCGAGATTATAAAGGGCATTGCCCCTACGTCTCCCGTGATAGTCCTACCACCCTGCCGGATCTTGGCCAGCACTCGGAGGCATCCGGTCCAGAGCTCAATCTGACATGGCGCCAGGGGTGTCGTGGTCGGGACAATAAAGGGCGTTGCCCCTACGTCCCTCTACGGTCGCCTCCTGGCACCGGTCGGACTGGGACCTGGCCCGGATGCAACGGGTGTGTGCCCTGCCGGGAGGTTCAATGGGGTGTCTCCACGGACTCGAGTCTGGGGGATCCTCCCTTGCGCCCGACGGTAGGCTTCGGTAGGACCACTGGGCCAGCCTTCGGAGGAGTCCGGTCCGGAGCCCGGCCTGACACGGCGCTGAGGGTGTCGTGGTCGGGACAATAAAGGGCGTTGCCCCTACGTCCCTCCACGGTCATCCTTGGTATCGGTCGGACCGGGACCTGGGCCGGATGCAGCGTGCGTGCCCTGCCGGGAGGCTCAATGGGGTGTCTCCACGGACTCAAGTCTGGGGGATCCTCCCTTGCGCCCGACGGTAGGGTACCGCGCCCATCCGGGCCAACCAGTGGTGATAGGGCAAATACAAATAGGGAACTATGCCGATCCTTACGAGAGCGCACGCATACCCTCTTGCGCTCCCGTAGCTCCTCTAGTGTTCCAGAAATTTACAAATTTTCTGTAAATGGCCCTGGACAGACTGAGACGTCGACCTCGGCTGGAAAAGCTTCGTTACATTATATAAAGTTTAGACCTACCAAAATGTTTTCTGGTCTACACCATGAAGTCCTTAAGTATTAATGGAGACGAAAAATCACAAATAAGTAACAAATAACTAAATCAAATAATTTATTTCTGAAATTAAAAATCTAAAATATAAATTTAGCTAAGACAAAAATCACAATTTAAAATATAGTGACAAGAAAATTCTTAAGTTAAATTTAAATGATAAGTGAAGTATTCAGTAAAATTGTATTTTTAGATACATTTCATTTTTTTATTCTGAGCAAATTCAAGTAGAATTCATGATAAGCGCGGTATAAACGTGGTAACTGACTTGGCACTCTCTAGCGTTGCCATATCTCGCACTAATACAAGCAACAACAAACCGACTACGCAATACTTTTGCACAGTTTTCGTTTTCATTGTTGTTGTTTTTATTGTTGTTGTTGTTGTTGCTGCAGTTGTGATAAAAGTTTATCGACTGCGCGCTTTTAAGCTATAGAAATTTAAAAGCAACAACAATAAGAAGAAGAAAAAGAAGAACAGAGTCAGCCATGTGGACGGCGCACAGTGGAGGAAAACAGCTAAGCACTAGCTCAAAATAAATAAAATCTTTGAAAGTTAATAAATAATCGAATATATGTCAATCATTATGTATTTTATTTATTTATATTAACTTTATTTTGCAATTTTCATTTTATTACCTACAAATACATTTATTTTATATTTTTTTTTAAATTAAAAAAAAATTTCGTTGTTACAATGATTTCAGGCATGCCTAATTAAGGCAATTACACTGGAAATACAGTGGAACATATATATATAAATAAGAAACACATATTATTACAACAATATCAGAACTTGAAATTTAAAAAAAGGATGTTAAAAAATAACCTAGAAAAAAGAAAGCATATTAAACTTATTGATTTAACATAGAGTAAAACTGTGCATGAATGAAGAATGGATTCGGCTTTCAAAAAGGTAAATTTTTTTGAGAGATTTTTGAAAAATGCTAAAACAACTCAAAAAAAAAAATATCTAAAAAAATTAAAATAAAAATACAGTAAACAATTGTAGAATTACTTTTTGTTAGAAATTGTAGCAAATTGTAGATTTGTCAGGTAATCGAACGGTTCTTGCCACTGTGCGACGTCGCAGCAAGTGTGCAAAAGATAAATATGCAAAGCGGCTCAGCGCATAGAGAGAGAAAGAGAGGGAGAGATAGAGTGGGAGCGGGAAAGGGTGAGCCTATGATAGTGTTCAACTAGAAGAAAGCAACGGCGCAGGTGCAACAACAACAACAATAACAACAACAGCTGCATAGATAAGCGCGCTAATTTATCGAAACTGAAGCCGTTACACACACACACACAAACACACTGTTGTTATCCAGTGTGTACACACCAGAGAACTGCAACGGGTAAGAGATTTTCGGTCAGGCACGAACGCTGACTCGTGTCCGTTGTGATTTGTTCGTTTCGGACGAGTCACGAGTCATGACCGAAATTGCTCGCTGATTTGATTTGATGCGATACCCGTTTTTTTCAAACGGTCGGATCGAGTCATCGAGTCATACTCGAATCGACTCGTTTAGAAAATGTGCGACACAGAGCGCGCACGCAGCGGCGTTTGCGCTTACAATAATATGTATTTATGTGTGTACAAATGTATGACTCTGTGCGCCGCGACGAAAGATCTGTGTGGTTGTTGTTGGTTTTGATGAGCCAAAACAATTATACACTAAAAGAAATTTTAATAAATTTTATTTTTTAAGTCGAACGCTTATTATGTGGTTAAGATCAAAACGTATCAAAACGCATCAAGACTTTTCACACAGTGTACAAAACGCTAATGAAGTGAAATGAACACTTTTATGACGGTCAGCGTCGCAGCCGAAACTCGAGCATTTGCTGTGTGTTTGTTGTTTTGTTTTATTGGGGGTCATAATTTGCGCGCAGCGTCAAAAGTTGTTGTTGTATTGTCAAAAATAGAGATGGGCATGGGACTCCTTTTTGATGCACGGCACTGCCCAAGCACGGCTGGTAAAAACTGAGGCCCATCACGGAATTTATTTAAGTAGGCACGGCACGGCCCATGCCCATCTCTAGTCAAAAATCGCAAGCAAGCCAATTTACTGTTTTGAGGGGCTTGCCCACCGCTGCTCTAAAACAGAAATATAAATACTTATGTATGTACATGCATGTACAAGCAGAAAAAAAATACAAAAACAACACTGTCGTTTTCGATTATACTCGAACGGTCTACTCGACCCGAATTGTCCGAAAGCAAAACGAATCATACCCGTGACTCGTCCGAAGCAAAACGAATCATACCCGTGCCTCGTCCGAAAACAAAACGAATCATGCCCGTGACTCGTTCGAAAACAAAGAGACCCGTGACTCGACCGAAAACGTTTGTCGCACTGATGTACGAACATATTCGAACCTACCCGTTGCAGCTCTCTGGTACACACCGTACATTTTATTTGCATGACTTCTGATATCATTGAAAAAAAAAATAAAAAATAAAATACGAAAACCAAATCGAATTCAAGCTGAACAGAAAACAGAAACGTGCTCGATAAGGAGTTCAAGAGCTAGCTTTCCCCCTCCCCCCCCACACTCCCCTCCCCCTCACCATCTCCACCTTTAACTTATGGTCAGCTCTGGACACGTATTATCGATTCTGTTAAGAATTCATAAGGATAGGTTAAAAAAAATATATAATAACTGAATAATTTAATGAAAAAGGTCTGATCAACCAAAAAAAATTATATACGAAAAAAAACAAAAGAGACATTCTATATTTTTCTATGGCAACTAACATATATTTTCTTTATATTAATATATATATTTACAATTAATCAACATGTACACTACATTTAGAACACAAAAAAAACAAAAAAAATTATGTACAAAATTAGTTTTTTCTTTAATATCATATACACATATATTAATACTATAAATTCATATTCATATAAAATAACTATACTGTACTCAGTGTCGTTCATAACAAGCACATTGAACACTTTGTTGCAATGTTTACATAAGCATAAGTCCCAAGCTTATTTCAAGTGCAGTGTAATATGATCGCACAAGAATGCAATGGGCAGCATAAGCTCCGAGTCGCATATTTGTTTGTCGCGCATGTCGCTCTCTTTGTGTGCACATAACACTCTCTCTCAGCTACACCTATGTTGCCGTATATACATGAGTACTTATATATACATATAAAACCCAAAACGCTGCCAGCGAATCTGGCGGCGCAGCTGCGTGTGGTTTACGCATGCCTTGTCGGTATCGCCCGTTGTCGTAGCTGGTGTGGCGCATGCCTCGTCGGCACCGCCCGTAGGTCTTCGTGTGGTCATTGTGTCGTTAACGCAAACGTTGTCGGCTTCGCAAGTCGCTGTTCTTCATCCGGGAAATGCATCTTGTCTGGCCGATTTGGTGCGGATAGTGGATCGGCGACCTGTGGGACTCCTAAAGCAACCTAGACTTTTCGCTGTAAACGTCGCCGGTTTCGATATAGCCATGTCCGTCTGTCCGTCCGTCCGTCTGTCCGTCTGTGTGAGCGCCTAGATCTCAGAGACCATAAGAGATAGAGTAACCAAACTTTCACACGCAGATCACAAATGCGTTGGAGCAGGTAAAGTTTGTTTTAAACTTTTGACCCGCCTCCTTCCACGCCCGTAATTCGCGAAAAACCGGTCGTCCGTCTGTATAAACAAAAGGATCTCAGAGACTATAAGAGATAGAGTAACCAAATTTGTCACACAGATTTCCATATACCTCACGCAGATCAAGTTTGTTTAAAATTTAAGCCACTGCCCCCTCCGCCCCCGCAAATCGCGAAAAACCACCACTCTTACAATTTTACATATAATTGGTTTTTTGTGGTAATAACCGATATCTGTTACTATTATATATTATCCCACATCTCAAATGGTACTGATGATAGGGAGGGGCATCTCTTGAATAAACTGTACCATGTCATGCTCCTTGCTTCATGCTTCTATGAGAGTGTTGTATGTTGTTGGTTGAGTCATGTCAACTGTTCCATTGAGGATGACAGGTGGCTAACCAAAGAGATTAAAAGTTGGTTTAAAATCAACTTTATGAGGTTTTCAACTAAGTAACAGCAACACACCATGGCATCCAAACTTTTTTTTCATTATTGAGCCAAATAATTTCCAAATGGTTTTAGCGACAAAAAGATGACATTAAGTTTGAAATGCTGGTCAACTAGCAGAAACGGTTCTGAAGATGGAGAAACCATGCTCCTTGCATTTATGCAAGTGTTGTTGCTTGTTGGAGATGTCATATTGACAATAAACCAAGAAAAGACACAATTTTCGTTTTTGCATAATAAATATCATACAGTATTTTGTAAGCCAGAAAGGTTAAAATTGATTTCAAACTAGCAGGATTTTTTTTTTACTTGAAGCAGTTGCTACTTGATTTAAACCTGAAGCAGTTGCTAATATAAAGCAGTTGTAACCAAAAATCGTTGTTAACCTGAAGAAGTTGACACAACAACTGTTTACTTAATAGTTCAAGTTTGAATATTTTCTTTCATAACCCGGAAAGTTTGCACTGCCACATTAACGATATGTGTGCAGATCTGCTAATGCTCCAATCTTCTATTTTGTGTTTTGTTGAGGCTTCTACATACTCAAACGAAACATACAATATTCATGGTTTTACTACAGCAGTGCGACTAGCTCCCGGAAATCGACCAAAGACAGGCATTCTCATATTCATTAGAACTGATATTTTTGAGAATATCAGTTTTTCTACTATAATCGCATTTATGCTAATAGTAGGAACTTGTCTTCTCCAGTAATTGAATATGCCATTTTCATATACAGATCATTGGATTTTTAATAGTCTACAAAAGTCCAACCTATCCGTTACTTAAATTCGAAAGGGAGTTTAAAGAACTATTTGAAAGGCATTTCCTATTAAATACAGACTTATTTGTGTTAGGCGATTTCAATTTATGTCTTCACTCGATGACAGGTTGTTGTGGAAGAATCTTTGATTTCTTAGTGAATTCTAAAGGTTGTACTTCGTTATTAGACCTAGCAACATCCACAACAAATGGTAATACCCATATTGATTGGGCATTTTCAAATACCTCCGACAGTAGTGCCCGGAATTATAGTCACTGCAACTGAGCTTCCACCTTAGAGAAATTAAATACGTATTTATAAATATTTGAATAAATTTCTCAACGGTGTATTCAAAGCTAAGTAATATTTAAGCAAATTTTTATTAAGCAAACTTTTTATTTATTATTTATTATTATTATATGGTTATTTGTTAGGAGGGAGGATGGGGGATAGCATACAAGGCAAAATGACTTATTGCATTCATTGCCAGCATGATCCTTGGTCCCTGCTATTCTCAAGTCGACGCACTACCTCCACGTGGTTCCTCCTGGATTGTCACCTAATACCCTTTTGGGTGGCAAACTAAAGCGCGCGGCGAGGAGGCAATTTGAGCAACAAGGCATGGCCCAATAGGGGAGTTAGACCATATAATAATAATAATATTTTAGTTAGAATAGATATTTCTCTAAAATATCTTTTTCTTAAAAAAATTTTCTATAAAGCACTTTTATATATATTGAAATGAAATAAGTAACGGGTATCATATAGACGGGATCTCGACTATAATCTTTCCCACTTTTTTTTTTATGAAACGTTTTTTTTCAGATTTTTTTTTGTAAATGCCCAAAAGTATTGCTGACACTGTTTTATCGATGCTTTCCAGCACCTTTAGTAACATACCGATTGTGTAGTGCTGAGAAACAACCTCAAAGAATATCGATAAACCAATTTTTTTAATTGCGTCTCTGTCGTTTATGTAAAGTGATAAATTTGAAACAAATCCTAATGCCGAAAGACTATAAACAGAAATGTCGGGACGCCTGGCTAAAAAGCGAGGAGTTCAAGACTTGGGTACGTAGGGACGACACGGATGAAAGGAGAGTTTTGTGCAGTTACTGCAAATGTTCAATCACAGCAAAGCTTTCTGATTTGCCCGCCCATGCTTAGACTAAAAAGCATAAAGGAGCTACAGACGGCTTCATGCAAACAAACAAAATAGATTTTGATACTTTACCGGTCAAGACGATGGAGAAGGAAGCAGCCCTATGCCTTTTTATTGCCGATCATACATCGTTTGCTCAAGTTGACCATTTGGGGAACCTATGCGTCAAGTACTTTGAAGGTGGCAGCACGAGCCGCATACGACTCCACAGGACAAAGTGCACCAACATTATTAAGAATGTTTTGAGACTGCACTTTTCCGAGGAATTGCGAAGCGATATTGGGGACTCAAAGTTTAGTCTCCAAATAGATGAGTCAACTGATATTATTAACACACTAACTCTCTCTGTGTCCAGACGTGTTTTTACTGTGTTCTCTGAATTGAATAGTTTTTGTGCATTTTAATAATTTAGTTAATATATATATGCTTTTGGTGTTTTATATGTACATTTTTTGTACTTAAATAGTGTTCTATTTAAATTAAAACCTAAATTTGCATGTGTATATCAATTTGTGATTATATATTTGTTATTGTTTTCTTTTTCCCTCTTTCTCTCTTTTAAATCAGCTGCTAAGTGCATTGCTTTTGTTTGGGTACTTAACATTCTGTTAACGTGCTCTCTCGCTCTCAGTGTGCTTAGTTTTGCTCTCACTTAACAATCGTCTTAAACATTGCAAGCGCAAGCGCATTGTTTTTGTTTGTGCGTTAAGCCTATTTCTCCGTTAGCTAGCTCTCTCACTCTATCTTTGTGTTGCTTTGTGTTTATGTTCTGCATTAAAGCGGCGCTTTTAAACCAAGCATTGTTTTTGTCTGTTTTTTCTGTGTTCTTGCCTTGCGTTGGCATTTCGATATGCAATTCCTTACGAACTTTTGAATCGACTAGTGAATATCTTATATGAATATCTTATATGCTCTGTTATTTTAAGTGTCATGTTACTGATTCCAGGCAAGAGTTGACTTCTTGCTATTTTTGTGACCGGACTTTTCATTTAAAGTGTGTTGGCTTAAACATTAAAGTCAAAGATTGTCTTTATAAAAACGATGGCTTGAGATGGCGTTGTGATACTTGCCGGGACATAGAGGTGCAAGTTCTCAAGTATATGGAGCGAACCAGAGAAAGTTTTAAGGACTTATCGAAGCTTTTTCATAAAGCTAAGGCCTTTTTTTCGGATATGAAAAACTTGTTCAGTAATTCGTCATTATTGAATGGGTAACCTAAACGAAAAAAGAGTAGTTCTTCTTCGCGCCATGCGCAGACTTCCTTTTCTATCCCGCAATCAGACCTGGATCCGCAGCATTCAAATACAAATGGTACATCTCAATCAACCAATTTATTGCCTAAACATGTTAAGACCCACCGTAACCCACATGTTAGTGAAATTTCGGCCCCACAATCAACATCTTTATCCAATAGGGTGAATTTTAATGTCGCGCCAGTTGATACGGTAGCCAATATACTGACTGCCGTACCGCCTGGCCCGTCAAGGCCCCTCCAAGGCATTCCTCCTCCGAATCCTGAGAGACATGTTTTTATCTCTAGGCTTTCTAAAGATCAGTCTCCGTATGATGTTAAGGCTTATTTCCAAAACAAAATACAAGATGCTGATATTTCGGTGGATAAATTTAATTTTAATTACCCAAGGGAAATATCGTCATTTAAAATATCGGGTAAAAGTCTATTAGGCTGGGCCAACTCCAAGTTAAAAAAAAAAAACCCTAAATAGAGGGCAATTTATCATGAATTTAGCCGAAAAAATTAGTTGGCGGTCTCAACTAGTTTTTTTTTTTTAAATGTTTAAAGTTTCTGTACAAAATAGCCTATTTTTGTTGTTGCTTGTGCAACTTGTCACTGTTATGGCCCGTTTACCAACACTGGCCATTTTCTGGCCAGTTTATCAAGTATATAATGGATTTGTGAGTTTTATTTGGAAAAACCTGAATCGAAAAATATTTTGATGAAAACAGATAATTATTTGGAATATTTAGCCGAGCTACAATTTCAAAAGAAGGTCGAAGTGCACTGTAGAAGCATTTATAAGATGTATGTATGCTCATGAAATGTGTGTATAACAGTTGAAACAGAAGCGCAGATTTTTTAAAAAAAAAATTTTGTCTACGGTACCTTATTTCCACTCCTCAACATCTCTAGGATGAAGTTTATAGAGATGTTTCACAAGCTATTCGTGACCAGGTGACCAAATCAGTGTTGGTAAACGAGCTGTAAAGTCACAAGTTGCCTGTGCAACAACAAAAATAGGCTATTTTGTATGGGAACTTCAAACATTTAAAAAAAAAAAACTAGTTGAGACCGCCAACTAATTCGGCTAAATTCATGATAAATTGCCCTCTATTTAGGGTTTTTTTTTTTTTAATTTGGAGTTGTCCCAGCCTAATAGACTATTACCAAATATCGTGCTCACACAGTGTTTTTGCTAATATTTGTCAACAACACTTTTGGCCTGAACATATTTTTGTGGCTGAGTACCCAGGAAATGCAAATCGAAAGAAAGATCGGAACCCGATATCAGGTGATGGCTCCTCTTTACCTATTATACCTTCAAACGTAGTATCAAAAAACTAATTTCCTCTATCTCTTTAGCTTACCAAAATGTACGAGGCCTTAATAGTAAGCTATCTAGCCTATTTCTTAACAGTCATTCCTTCGACTTTGACATCATCTGTTTTACTGAGACCTGGCTCAAACCCGCCACATCAGATTTTTCTATTCTTTCTTCTAATTATACTATATATAGATGTGATCGTATTACTCGAATTGGAGGCGGAGTATTATTGGCTGTTGACTCCAATCTCGCCTCGGAACCGATTCCAACCACTTTTAATTCGGACATTGAGTTCATTTGTGTGAAAGTTTCTTTCAATAAATTTTCTATTTATTTAACTTGTTCTTACATTCCACCCCCGGCTGATGATACAGTATACGATACTCATCTTAACGCCATCAAATATATATCATCTCTAGCTTCTGACACTGACTTGCTCTTTGTCTTGGGTGATTTTAATCTGCCCAATGTTGGATGGATCGCCTCCAATGACTCGAATTTACTTATTCCTGATAACTCCAATAGTTTTATTGATGGTCTCTCAGAGCTTTCTTTGGTACAAATCAATCCTGTTTGCAATTCTATCAACAGGACACTCGACCTGCTATTTGTATTGGACCCCACCAATACCATTGTATCTAGGATTGACCCATTGGACCAGAAGCTCTTAGTACATGCATTAATTTACCTTTGCGTTCAGATGTATTATCATCTAATACCGCTGTGCGCATTCGGTGTTTTAGCAAAACAGATTTCAATAGACTAAACAATCTGATTTCGTGTATGGATTGGTCTCAACTATACGCATGTTCTGATTTGGATAATGCCATTAAGCTTTTTTATATTACTCTAAATTTTTTTATTTGATATCTGAGTTCCGCTTGTATCTCCTATCAGTTCTACTAGACCCCCCTGGTTCTCTAGAGAGTTATCACATTTAAAAAATGTGAAATCCAAGCAATTCAAAAGATATAAAAAGTCTGGAAATCCTTACGATTTCTCCAGATATGTAATTACCAACTCCAATTTTCAGGTACTTAACTCTCAGTGCTACAACAATTACTTACAACGTTGTAAGGTTGAATTCTCTAGAGATCCTAAGCAGTTCTATAAATTTGTAAACTCTAAACGCAAAACTATATCATTTCCGTCATCTCTCACCTTTAATAACGTTCAAGCTAATTCTGACCAATCAATAGCCGATTTGTTTGCTGACTTTTTCCAAACTACATACTCTACGAGTAGACCCCATGATGGTCACTCTTACCCTTACATGCTGAGCAGTATAAACTGTGTGTATAGCCCCGCAATCACAGAAAGCTCTCTTCTTTGTGAGCTTAAATTAATGAAGCCAGTACATACACCAGGTCCCGATGGTGTACCTGGTTCCGTATTAAAGTACTGTGCGGAATATTTGTGTAGACCGCTGCATAAGTTATTCACTTTATCAATTGACTCTTCGTCTTTTCCAAATCTATGGAAAGACTCTTATATTATCCCTCTTCACAAAAAGGGTATTAAATGCGACGTTCAGAATTATAGGGGTATTGCTAAGTTTTCTGCAATTCAGAAGATGCTTGAAAAAATAATAACTTCTCATCTTCAACATTTATGTGGTTCTATTATCTCTCCTACTCAGCATGGGTTTATGAGGTGTAGATCGACAACCAATAACCTTCTTAAGTTTACTTCTCTTGTGATTAAAGGGTTCACGAAAAAGATGAAAACTGACGTTATTTATACGGATTTTAGTAAAGCTTTCGATTCTGTAAATCAATCACTATTAATTCATAAGGTCGATCTTCTCGGCTTTCCGAATAATCTTCTTATTTGGATTTTCAACTATTTAAGTAACAGAACGCAAAGAGTTAGTTTCAAAACTTAATTTTCAAAATCCATCAAAGCTACGTCTGGAGTACCGCAAGGTACTTCTACCGCTTGGTCCACTTCTTTTTACGTTATTTATAAACGATCTTCCAACTGTTTTATCCCACTCACGTGCACTCATGTATGCGGATGACGTCAAGCTTTGTTTAACCTATAGTGAACCTTTCTCTGATAGGTTTTTGCAAGCGGACTTAAATGCTTTTTTGGTGTCAAGCCAACTTGCTTAATTTAAATAGCTCAAAATGTAAAGTAATGACTTTCTACAGATCCTATCGGCATATTTGTCAGTATTCACTAAATGGCATTATCTTGGAATGTTCAAATGATAACGAAGGCTCAGTAAATGATTTGGGTATAATTCTAGATCATAAACTGAAGTTCGATAAACATATTGCTGTTGCAGTCAATAAGGTAATGGGAGTTCTTGGGTTTATTAAGCGATGGTCAAAGGAATTTGATGATCCTTATATTACTAGGCTTTTATATACATCTCATGTTCCTCCGATTCTTGAGTATGGGTCATGCATTTGGTTTCCTCAATACGATTCACATCGTGCCAGAATAGAATCGGTTCAAAAACAATTTTTAATATTTGCTCTTCGAGGCTTGAACTGGAACTCAGAAATACAGTTGCCTTCGTACTCTAGTAGATTTTGCTTAATCCATCTTCACTCTCTTACTAATCGTAGAACTATGCTTGGAGTAATGTTCGTCCATGAATTACTACAGGGTCAAGTAGACTCAGTTAGTTTGATGGACGAAATAACTTTCAACATACCTTTTAGATTAACTCGTAACTTTAATCCTCTTTATCTTCAGCATTGCACCACTAACTGGGCTTTGCATGAACCTTTTTGTATTCTGTGTGCTGACTATAACAATCTGTACGGTACGATTAGTTTCGAGCGTTCTTCGCCTACTATTAAAGCCTCTATATTATTGTTTCTAACTAATCTAACTAACTAAATAATCTCTAATTTTATCTTGGTCTGATTGGGTTTTTCTGGGTTTTCCCCAATCCTAGCAACAAATGTTGGACCAATCGTTTTCTTTTTCATTTTAGATACCCCCACAATATAAAATATATATTTATAATTACATTTACATTTACAATACACTGTAATAATTAAATTTATATTTTAATTTAAATGTATAGTTAAATGTCGGCTGCTTATAGATTGACAATAAATAAATAAATAAATAAATAAATATTAGTGTCACTAAACGTCTAGGTATGTTTTTTTCAATTATTATTATTTTCCTTTGTGTATAATATTTCTTAAATATTTTTTATGTAATTTAATATGTAATTATGCGTGGCCATCAATTATTTTTCGCTTCAACATGAAAAGTTTGTTTCCACATTTTTAAACCTAATTTACTTAGAGCATGGAAACGCAGCCTGCATAGTTGAGGCCCTTAAAAAAGAGTTGGAGGACCGAAAACTTGATATTAAAAATTTAATAGGAATTGGCACCGACAATGCCAGTGTGATGATAGGCGTCAATAAAAGTGTCTATACAGAGCTCAAAAAGGAGGCACCTTCCCTAATTTTAATAAAGTGCGTCTGCCAATCAATTCAATTGGCCGTAAGTCATGTTTGCAAAGATTTTTTGCCGGCAAGTTTGGAGTTTAAACGAAACGTATAACTTGTTTTCGAAAAGTTCTGCTGACAGTTCGAGTACAAAACAAGTGTGAAAGGCTATAGTCGAGATCCCGACTATAGGATACCCGTTACTTATTTCACTAAATATAAAAGTACTTTAAAGAAAATTTTCTAACAATACAAAATCTATTGCATACTCTAGGGGGCATGTATTGCCATGTATTGCTTAAAGAATCATTTTCAGACAATAACTGCTGTTCTACTTGTCCGATCGTGTTGCGATTCAGTGGGATAATAAATAATAATAATAGATATCAGTGACTACAAGAAAAACTATATTATCTTAAAAAATGTGGGTGTGGTAGCTTTTCGCGATTTGTGGGGGCGGAGGGGGGCGTGGCCAAAATTTGAAACAAACTTGATCTGCGCTGGATATATAGAAATCTGTCTGCCAAATTTGGTTACTCTATCTCTTGTAGTCTTTGAGATCCTTTTGTTCATACGGACAGACGGACAGACGGACAGACACACATGGCTATATCGACTCGGCTGTTGATGCTGATCAAGAATATATATAGTTTATAGGGTCGGAGATGCCTCCTTATCCCTGTTACATACATTCCAACGAACACAATATACCCTTATACTTATTTTTTATAAGTAAAGGGTATAAAAATATATCAGTGTATAAACGACGTCAAGGTTTGTGTGGAAAACATGCTACTTTTTATATTGTGTTTGTTGTATTTGTTCTAACTCGTACTTGTTCTAGCGCTATACGTTTTATATGTTATAACAATTTAGATATTGGCTGCGTGATCGTCCCTTTATGTATATTAATAACGTAATAATTGAAACTGGTTTTTTAGCTACGCAAGTCAAGGCTCCATTAAAGATACCAAAAGTGTGTGACACAAGATGGCTGTCAATTGAGTTGGCGGTGTCACGGAAATTACAGCAATGGGAAGAGCTAAAACTCCTTAGCATCAAGCAAGGAAAAATGCCATAAAACTGAGCTTTTACATGAAATGTTTAATGATAAAAAATATCTTTATTTACTTTTTTTAAATCCAATTTTGTCGGAATTGCAACGAGTTAACAAGTGTTTTCAGAGTAACAACACAAATATCACAGAACTTCTAAACGATTTGACGTTGGCCATTCTATCTTTTAAAAAGGGCATAATTCCACCCGAAATGGATGTTGATGTATTGGCAATAGACAATATTGAAGAATATGTTCACGAAGATCTCAACAAAGGATATGAATTTGAAAAAAATATCAAGTTGTTAAAGTTGGATCCATCTTCTGAAAAAGAGATTCGAGACTGCTGCTCAAAATATTTGGTTGAACTTATTAAGCAACTAAAACAAAGGTATCTAGACTAATTTTGGTACCGTATATTTTAACAAATAACTTTTGTTTTTATTTTAAGGCTTCCGGATAACTATTTAATACTAAAGCAGGTGGATATTTTTTCTGTGGACAATGTATTGCGCCAAAATAAAAGGGACATTATTCCCATATTGGAAGGCCTTAACTGCCAAAATATAGGAAAAATTGAGAGCCAATATAAAAAAATTAACTTCGTGAAATGGCAAAATACTGACAGCACTACGAAATTTTGGATTGAAGTTTATTCATATAAGGATTCTGGCGGCAACAATACTTTTGCAGAGCTGTCTAAGGTTGCCAATGTTATATTATCGTTGCCTTGGTCCAACGCCGAAGTGGAGCGCATATTTAGCCAAGTAAACCTTATAAAGTCAAAACTGCGAAATAAACAACACCTACGCACACTAAACAGTGTACTTAATATAAGGTATTTGGTTTAATTGATTGCTTCTTTAAATTTAAATAATATATTTTATTATGAATTTACAGATATGGCTTGCGCAGACTCGACAAGTGCTGCAACACGTATGAGCTTCCCGATAAATTCCTACGGATGATAGGAACGGGGTCATCATATTCTGCTGATGAAAATCAGGATAAGAAAAATATTGATGAAAATTTTCATATATTATGAATAAAAGAGCATCTGCCGCTCACATTTCCCCTCTCGTACAGAAAATAAATGAATTTAAAAACTAGCTTTTTTTATGGCTTTTTATACCCGTTACTTATAAAAAATAAGTATAAGGGTATATTGTGTTCGTTGGAATGTATGTAACAGGCAGAAGGAGGCTTCTCCGACCACATAAAGTATATATATTCTTGATCAGCATCAATAGCCGAGTCGATATAGCCATGTGTGTCTGTCCGTCTGTCCGTCCGTGTGAGCGCCTAGATCTCAGAGACCGTAAGAGATAGAGATACCAAACTTTCACTAAAAGACTTCTATATACCCCACGCAGATCAAGTTTGTTTCAAATTTAAGCCACGCCCCCCTCCGCCCCCGCAAATAGCGAAAAACCGTCTAAACAAAGAAATCTCAGAGACTAAAAGAGATAAAGTAACCAAATTTGGCACACAGATTTCTATATAGCTCACGCAGATCAAGTTTGTTTCAAATTTAATCCACGCCCACCTCCGCCCCAGCAAATCGCGAAAAACCACCACACCCACAGTTTTTGAGATAATACGTTTTTTGTGATTATAAGCGTTATCTATTAGCGTTATCTATCATCTTACTGAATCGCATTAAGATCGGACATGTCGAACGACAGTTATGGCGAATTAAAGTTTTCAGATCAAAACAAGTATTTTCCTTAAAGTACTTTTGAATATATTAAAGTAAGTAACGGTTATCATATGGTCGGGATCTCGGCTATAGCCTTTCCCGCTTGTTTTTTTTTTAATTTTTCAGCTTTTTTTGATAGTTTGTCCCGTCAAAAACCGCTTTTTTTTTTCAGACAAAAGTTGGCAGCACTGGTTCTGCCCGCCCTTGTAGCGACAGAGCTCGCTTGGAGGCATCTGCTCGCTCTTGTGACGTCGTGTTTTTTTTTCCTCTGTGTACTTGACATGTTCTGTTTTGCTACGGTAGGGTAGCCGAGGTCGACGCCTTAGTCCAATCAGGGCCATTTGCAGAAAAATTTTTTAATACTGGGACAACTGGGTTAGAGCTATGGGAGCGCAAGAGGGTATGCGTGCGCTCTCGTAAGGATCGGCATGATTCCCACGGACCACGGTTAAATGTTATTAACACATTTGTATATCCATTATTTCAAATTATAAAGTCAAAATTTTTTAGTCATCGATTTTATCCATTTCTCTTCATGTTTTTTTTGCCATTCTAGTTTCTATCACATAATAAAATAAAACTTTTTTATAAATAACTAGGGGGCTCCGCCCCCTGCTCGCTGTGCTCACCAACCCCCGGCTCGATTCGCTCGCAAAATTTAAATTTGTGAAAATGAATGGGAAATTTAGTAGGGCTGTCCATATATTTGCAGATTTGAATTAAGATTTTCGTACACATTTAAACTACTGTTTAAGTGCTTAAAATATCGCGTCAAATGAATTGGACTCTTCTATATTTTTTTTAATTGTTTCGTTGTGCATAGCTGTGTTAACTTTAATGCAAAAAAAAGAAGTTGCATCTGAAAAAAACACAATCACAGCTGACCACCCTGAAATAAGTTTCTTACCAACACTGAAAATATGATGAACTGTCAAAAGCACATTTGATTTTAATTTTATTTTATTTACTAAGTACACATATTAACAGGCGCAAACACAAAAATTCTGAGCAGGACGAGATACTCCTTAAATATATGAAAGAAAACTCAGACATTGCACGAGGCTTCACCAAGGGGTACCGTGTTGCGGTGGATGCAAAATGGTCTGCACTTACAGTTGAATTAAATGATGCAGGTCCACCAACAAAAGATTTGGCCGGATGGAAAAGGTAGATTAGATTAATCCATTTTTGCGAATTAATTTGAAACATTTTTACATTCTTTTAGGTGTGGAACGATTGGAAAGGCACCGTTAGAAAGAAGTTGGCGCACAATAAGAAGGAGACCTGTGCAACTGGTGGCGGACCTTATGCACAAATACATCTTTCGGATGCGGAGGAAACCTTGGCCACGCTCTGCGGCCTGTTCAAAATGGTAGAAGGGGACGGAGGAAAAGCATTCGGCACACCAAATCCTGAAATCAAGATGGTTGAAAGTCTCGATGAGAACAGCGCCAAGCGTCCAGCGGACGACGATGAAGGATTCTTAAATACACCAAAGCGAACTCGTCGAGCCCCGATGGAAAGTTTGGAGAACATTTGTGGTGTCCAAAACTCACTAATGGAAGGCGTCGTTGAAAGTTTGGATGCCATTCGATTCAACATGGTAAGTCAAACTACCCTAATGGAGCAGCACTTCAAAAACATTGAAGATATTGAGAAGAAAAAATTTGAGGCCCTTCAAAGCATTCTTAAATAAATGCATTTTCAAAAATATTTATTTAATTGTTTTATTATTAGTTCAAAGAAATTAAACAAAGGTACGAGCAAGCTCATCACGTTTTCCAACAGCATCTTGTGAATCTTCTTGCTGGCTTTGTTCAGTTGCTTTTTGATGACGAACATTGAAATTCTCAAAATCTTCATCTGGCATTGGTGTATTTCGTCTTCTACATAGGTTGTGGAACAGACAACATACATTAATGACGCTTGTTGCAAACTTTGGGTCATAGTGAAGAGTCCCTGGTAGGCATCTAAATCTACTCTTAAGGAGACCAATCGTCCTCTCCACTATGTTTCTGGCTGAAGCGTGCTTATTGTTATATATGTGTTGCATGGTTCCACACTGAACATTTCGATACGGTGTTAACACAAACGGCTCTAATGCGTATCCAGAATCCGCCAATACAATTTGATTTAAGCTTCTAGAAAAGTATCGTCTAACAGCGCTGCTGCTCCAAATGAATGAGTCATGACACGCACCAGGATGTGTGCCATCGATAGCTAACACCTCCATGTTATAGTTGCAGACCTTAAATGTATACAAATAAAACAAGTGGGAAAGGCTAAAGTCGAGATCCCGACTATAGGATACCCGTTACTTATTTCACTACATATAAAAGTACTTTAAAGAAAATTTTCTAACAATACAAAATCTATTGCATACTCTAGGGGGCATGTATTGCCATGTATTGCTTAAAGAATCATTTTCAGACAATAACTGCTGTTCTACTTGTCCGATCGTGTTGCGATTCAGTGGGATAATAAATAATAATAATAGATATCAGTGACTATAAGAAAAACTATATTATCTTAAAAACTGTGGGTGTGGTAGCTTTTCGCGATTTGCGATGGCGGAAGGGGGCGTGGCCAAAATTTGAAACAAACTTGATCTGCGCTGGATATATAGAAATCTGTGTGCCAAATTTGGTTACTCTATCTCTTATAGTCTCTGAGATCCTTTTGTTCATACGGACAGACGGACAGACACACATGGCTATATCGACTCGGCTGTTGATGCTGATCAAGAATATATATACTTTATAGGGTCGGAGATGCCTCCTTATCCCTGTTACATACATTCCAACGAACACAATATACCCTTATACTTATTATACCCTGAGCCCATTGAAAATGGGCAAAAAAGGGTATAATGCATTTGGCAGAATATATGTAACAGACAGAAGGAGGCGTGGCAGACCCCCAAAAGTATATATATTCTTGATCAGGATCAACAGCCGAGTCGATTGAGCCATGTCCGTCTGTCTGTCCGTCTGTCTGTCTGTCCGTCTGTTTGAACGCGTCGATCTCAGAAACCATAAGAGCTAGAGACTTCATATTTGGTATGTAGGTTCCTGTATACCGTACGCAGATCAAGTTTGTTTTTATTTTTATATCGGACCACTATATTATATAGCTGCCATAGAAATGATACATCGAAATTCAAGTTTTAGTATGAAAAAGTTTTTGTTGTGATATCAGAACCAAACTGATAGAACAAGCATCTCGGCTGGTAATTTACATCCTGACCCAATTTGGTTCAAATCAGACCACTATATCATATAGCTACAATAGAGACGCTCAATCGAAGATTAGGTCTTAGTATGAAAAAGTTTTTTGCTTTTTGAGATATTTTAATCAAACTGATAGAATATGTATTTATGTTGGTATTGTACATTCTGACCAGATTTAGATCAAACCGGTTCAATATATCATATAGCTGCCGTAGGAACAAACAAAAATCAACTTTTATAAAAGAGTACGTGGGCTCAGGGTATTCTACTGTCGAGCATGCTCGACTGTAGCCGCACCTCACCGCGAGCAGGAGGCGGAGCCCCCTTGTTTTTTATAAGTAAGGGGTATAACAAACAAGGTGCATACATTTATATGAACATATTTACCACCATTGCATTCAGGCTGAAGTAACCTTTTCGGCTTAGATATAATGATGGATCTACTGTGGGCTTTACGATTTTTACGTGTGTACCATCAACACAGGCAATCACATTAGGAAATTAAAATTTTCCATAAAAATATTCATTGGACCGATTGATTTGAGCTTCACTTTGGTATGCAGAAATGTTTTCGATGCACAACTTCTCCAACTCTCTGACAACAATGTGGAGTATTTTGGAAAATGTGCTTCTTCCTATATTTACATCATGATCTTTTGCCACCCCCAATTGATAAGATCCAGTTGCCAAAAAGCGTAGAGCTGCAGCAACCTGAATAACATGGGGAATTTTGGGGTGACTTAGCTCGGGTCCAATTCTCTCAACTAGAAATGAAAATATGCTTTTGTCCACTCTGTAAGATTGTACGAATCTGCAACATTTAAAATTAAAAACTACCATAGGATTGGTTTTTAAAATTTTTACTTACTGTCTATCAGGCAAATTCATAATGGTCACATCCTTTCTTAGACGCCGGTTGTTGCGCAAAGTATCAAGTTTTTGTCTTTTTCTTAATTCAGTAACCGCTAATGCTTGCAAAAACATTTTTATTTTAACTTGCAATCAATATTTATACTTTGATTTAAACGTCTAAATTGCCCAAACGTTTTCCAGCACTGCTTTGCGACCCGGGAAATTCGCTGGGTAATTCGTAGGAAATTTTGGGGAAATTTAAGGGAAATTCGGTCAAAATCCGAGGATTTAAATAGGTTAATAGGTGATATCTTCCAAGCCCCTCAGCCAACATTTATGTTTCATATACCAAAAAACGAGACTTTACGTTTTACAACATATTGAAAATAAATAAAAATCGTTAGAGCCGTTTTGTCATAATTCGCAAAAAAATGAGCAAAAAACCTTATTTCACCTGTAAAATGTTACCTGAGTACTTTAGGAAAAAACTAAACCCCTTTAAACTCACCTTTCCAATGATATATAGGACATATCTGTAGCTTCTATGGTTGGGAAACAACAAGGAAAAAGCGCTGAACTAGCGGGAAATTCAAAAAGTCGTAGAACAAACATTTCTAGATTTTCGAAAAGAATTGAATCCCCACACAAACAAACTGACTTTTCATCTCATTTTGAGAAGTCCACTAAAAATTTAATTATCATTTGAACCAGTTATCGTATTTGGGTGATCGAGGTATCAATCGACGCGTAGTTTTAATAAGAATTTAAAAAAAATAAAAACAATAAAAACAAAATTTTACAAAAAGGCTCCAACGGCCCCATTAGCTGAAATCTTTTAAATTGTTCCCCTCCCACTTACACCCCCTTATCTCACGAATCAGGTGGGCTAGAAAAAGTTTTAGTACGCCATTTTGTAAGTTAGGGCTAAACCTTTCGATCGGTATATAACTCAATCTGATCGGACAGTCGTAGCAAATTTTCCAAATTAGCTGTATATATTGCTAGTCGCCTTTCGCACCCTTCGTGCTGCTTTCGCCACTATCGCGAACTGCCGCCCGCAGTGATTAGCTCACTAATACTGTACTAACACTGAGCGCATAATTGACTTTATGCCGCTAAATAGAAGGTGCGGAATGGTTTTCCATAAGAGACCTGTGGATAGAAGAAGACAATGATGCAGCATTTTGTCTAGTATTTTTATCGAACTGTTACATTTCTGGGTTATCGGTTGCAAACAGCTGTTTTCTTCATCGGTAATCGTAAACATTTAAAAATATACTGCGAAAAGAAAAATTAAACAAAATGAATTAACGCAAACACGAGCTCAATAACCATTTTGGTACACCCAATATTATTACCAAATGCACCGTTTGCCATTTTAACATATTATATTTACTCTTTTTTTTTTGTTAATTGCTGTAAAAAATGTTCTTTTATTCTTCTTGATTCTCGAGTTTGCTTACATTGACAGGCCAAACAGCTGATTTCGAAGATGCGACAATTTTGACAAGTATTCAAATCTATGATTTTTTTTATGCAAATACACTGTCGGATTCAGCATCAGCCAAATCCTAGGATCTACTGGGATCACTGCTGCATTCTGATATTTAAGTCAAATTCAGATCATGTAAACTTAATCGTTACCGAAAGTTAATCGTTACAGCTGTAATTGTAAACAAGATTGGCAAGCCTCTTGCACTTGTCACAGCTGCTGCTACATACATACATATATACATTTTTGTGCATATCATCTTCACTTGCACTTTTTTGGTTCGTTGTCGATCGAGGCGAAGCTAAGAAAATTGTTCTAAGCCACAGCCAATCTTCTGCGCTTAAATTATAAATAAATTGTTAATCTTGCCAATAAATCTTATAACGTGTTGTTGTCGAAAGCCAAGGTGTTTTTAATTTTGGCTATTGGTCGATCTACAGTTACCAAAAATCATTGGCAACTCAACATTTGGAGGCCCCGGCGAGATCAACATAATAATTATTACATAAGTGCAGTGATAATAAATACATAAATTAAAACTTGCTGGTTTTAACAAAGTGCAACAATCATCGTGCTCTTTATAATAAGCCAATTGCAGAAACATATGTGCGGGCGTATGTTGTTCAATTACAGCAATTAAGACTCTCACGCACTTTCCCTTTGCGGTCATTCGTACGTAGTTTATATACATACGTTTGTACATAAGCGGCTGTCGGTTGTCGGTGTGCTGTTGCGCTTACAGTTCTTTCGTAGATCAAAGACAATCATGCCAAATAAAGATGCTGATGATGTGCAAACAGCAAACAGGGTGACCTTTTTCAAACGCAAAGTAGCTTCATTGTTTGAGCGCGCCAAAGGTATCGAAAGTGATTTATCTGTGCAGAAACTTAATGATCTTTGCCCTGTCGAGTTAGAAGTGCGCCTTTTACTTATTGAGCAAATTAAATCGGCTTTTAGCGGAGCGCATAATTCTCTAGAAGAATTGGACTTTGATGAGATTGGCAGCAGGTTACGCGATGATTTTGACGAAATGCTGGCCATGCTTGAAACTCGTGTTCGCGTTAATATTCAAAGGCATCAATCTAACGCCCCGACACACTCAACATTTGGGCGCTACGACGACACTCTGAACCAAACCGTGATTGTGGCCAATAAAACGCGTATGCCCGAGCTCAAATTGCCTACATTTTCCAATGGCTATACGGAATATGCGGCTTTCATCGCAATGTTTGAGTCTATCGTCGGCAAGGATACCGAACTGACAAACGTTGAGAAGTTGCAGCATCTCCGCTCGTGTTTGTCTGGCCCTGCGTTGGATGCGGTTCGATCGTTAGATTTTATCGGTGCCAATTATCGTGTGGCTCTGGATATTCTTAATAAACGATTTAGTAATAAACGTATTGTTTTCCAGGCACATATAAAGGAGATTCTTGGGCTCAAGAGGGTAGATTCGGAGTCGGCTTTACAACTTCGTCAATTCTCGGACAAGGTCAACTCTCACATGCGTTCGTTGCAGACTTTGGGCAATTCGGAGCAAATCTCAGGATGTTTTATTGTGCAAACGCTACTACAGAAATTGGATATAAAAACTCAAATGAAATGGGATGACGCTTGTCACGCTGACAGGGTGCCGTCAGCTGATGAATTCTTTGCATTTCTGGAAAGGCGTTGGAAAAGCTGGATAGCGTGCAATATTCCACTTCGTCAAGTTCTCAGGTGGGCAAATCCAACCAAAATACTAACCCAAGAAAGTCGCTTGTGGCCGAGACTAACCAAAATGGCTGTAGTTTTTGTGATGAGCATGGTCATGGAATCTACGCATGTAATAAATTCGCAAACTTGTCTCCATTCCTTCGACATAAGGAAGTTAAAAAGCTTGCTCTTTGCTTCAACTGCCTAAAGAATGGACATCAAACTCGTTCATGCAGTAGTAGTCATTGTCGTACCTGTGGAGGAAAACATCATACCCTACTGCATTTTACTGCATCATCAGATGCTCAAGCGTTAGAATCAGCGCACATATCGTCGGCTTCGAGCGTTCCCGCTTCAACTGCCTCTCTTGCTGCCCAAGGTCTTCAGTCTGGTGTTGTGCTTTTGGCCACCGCAGTGGTCATGGTAAGGAATAGCGCTGGCTCTTTAGTGCCCTGTAGAGCTTTATTAGACTCTGGCTCTCAGTTGCACATGGTCACATCCCGTTTTGCACAGAGGCTTCAATTAAAGAAAACCCGATCATCGGTTATTGTCACGGGTCTTGGAGACACGAGCGTTTCTACTGACGGATTAGCTGTAAAAATTCGCATGAGCTCTCAAGTGTCAGAGTATTCAGCTACGTTTGACGCTCTTGTGGCTCCAACGATAACCGATAGTCAGCCTAGCTTCGTCATCGATACATCGGATTGGAAGATTCCCTCAAACATAAGGTTAGCTGATCCTGCGTTTAACAAGCCACAGCGAGTGGACTTGTTAATCGGAGCGAGCCTTTTCTACGAGCTCTTGTCTGTTGGGCAAATTATGCTGTTACCAGGATTGCCACTTCTTCAAAAGACTCGTCTTGGCTGGGTCGTGACTGGTGGATTTGAGAGACTTCGTAGTACTTCGTTGTTGGCTGCTGGCAGCGCTCCTGGAAGCGAGACTGTTCAGTTGGAGGTTCGATTGGATGACTTACTCCGACGGTTCTGGGAAATCGAAAGCTTGGAAGAACCAATAGTTAAGGCCAGCAAAGAAGATTTGGAATGCGAGCAGCACTTTGTCAATAACTTCTCTTGGTTGCCATCCGGCGAATATTCGGTGCGATTGCCTCTGAAGCGCAGTGCAGAGATGCTAGGCGATTCCTATGACCAGGCGTATCGTCGTTTTCTTAGCATTGAACGCAAGTTGGGTCGTCATTTGGATATAAAGGAGCAGTACTCAGCGTTCATCAAAGAGTTTTTGGATTTGAATCACATGTCGCGAGTTTCCCCTGAATCTATTAATTGTTGCAAGTATTTTCTCCCACATCATTGTGTTTTGAAGGAGGACAGTACCACAACTAAATTGCGCGTGGTTTTTGATGGGTCTGCTTTGACCGACTCGGGATATTCTCTCAATGATGTGTTGATGGCGGGACCAATCATACAGCCAAAACTGCTCCACATTTTGATTCGATTTAGAACATATCCTGTCGCTCTAACAGCTGACATCTGTAAGATGTATCGCTGTGTACGAGTGACTTCACCTGACAGCTATTATCAATGCATTCTCTGGAGAGATTCGCCTGAGAAGAAAATTGAGGTCTTCAAATTGGATACAGTGACATATGGGACTAAATCAGCATCATTTCGGGCTGTGCGTGCAATGCACCAATTGGCTATTGATGAGCGTGATGCATTTCCAATTGGTTCAACTGCCATCCAGCATGAGTTCTACGTGGACGATTTTATTTCTGGAGCCAACTCAGTGGCTGAAGCCAGAGAGAAAATGAATCAGACTGCCGATATATTGTCTCTTGGGAATTTTAAGCTTCGCAAGTGGTGTTCTAGTCACCGAGAAGTCCTCAATGGAGTAGCTGACGAAGAAAGAGAGCAATTTTTGAAGTTCGATGATGGAAGCGATGTTACCAAAGCTCTTGGCCTTGTATGGGAACCAGCGACTGATCAGCTGTTGTTTTCGTTTTCTGTCAAAGCATCCAAAGCTAAACTTTCTAGACGCTCAGTTTTGTCTATTGTCGCCCGGTTTTATGACCCACTTGGACTTTTAGGACCAGTCATAACTAAAGCAAAGATTTTTCTTCAGCAGCTTTGCAAGGATCAATTGTCTTGGGATGAAAGTTTGCCTCTAGCACGTGACACAGCCTGGAAAGAGTTATGCAGCAGTTTCCAGAACATTCCACATGTTTCGTTTCCCAGAGTGGTGCTTATCGCAGATACTGAAATAGAAATTCATGGATTTTGCGATGCCAGTTTGGAAGCCTATGGTGTTTGCGTCTACGTGGTGACCAGAGGTCAGACGGTCACAAGTCGAATCCTTTGCTCCAAGTCTCGAGTTGCGCCGTTGAAGACGTTGTCTGTTCCAAAGCTTGAACTATGTGGAGCGAAGCTATTGGCAAATCTGATGTTTGAGATCAAGCGCACTGAAATCTTCTTCAGCCAGTTTTACTGCTGGTGCGACTCGTCAGTGGTTCTATCATGGATCAGAGATGAGCCCTATAAGTTCAATGTCTTCGTAGCAAATCGAGTGGCTGCCTTACAAGAACTGACCGCCGACATGGAATGGCGACATGTTCCAACCGATAGAAATCCAGCTGACATCCTTTCTAGAGGCACATTTCCCGAAGTCTTAGCGCAATCAGATCTATGGTTCCATGGCCCACCATATCTAGTAGATGGTCGTCCAAACTGGCCTGAATCCTGTCTGCCTGATAAATCTACAATCGAATTGAGGAAAGGTGTTCTCATTTTGAAGTCGCCACATGCGGATTTAACTCTTGGATGCAAGCACACAAATTCATTTGGATCTATGCAGCGCACATTTGGCTATGTGTACAAGTTTATCAAGCGATTAAGACATCATGGGCTAACTGTTGCAGATATTTTTCACGGCACTCGGATTCTTCTGCGTGTTGTACAGATAGCCAACCTTTGGGATGAGATAAAAGAGATTCGTTCTCACGGGAATGTGAAAAAATCAAGCTCCATCGCTGCTCTGGCACCATTTGTGGATGAAATCGGCCTCCTCCGTGTCGGTGGCCGGCTTTGCAATTCTTCTCTGGATTATGATGCCCAGCATCCCATTATTTTGCCTCGGCGTCATGCAATCACCTTAGCACTCATCGTTCAATTTCATCAAAGGAATCTTCACACCGGACCCCGTGCACTTCTGGCCAAGGTTCGACTTCAGTATTGGCCAATTGGCGGACTGAGAACTGTCTCGAAGGCTATAAGCAGATGTGCGACGTGCTTCAGAGCGAGGCCGAGCTTTGTGGAGCCTGTGATGGCAAGCCTTCCAAAGGAGCGTCTGGAAGCGGTTCGAGCGTTCGCAGTAACTGGAGTCGACTATTGCGGACCATTTTTCTATAAATCGGAGGTTCGAACGAGACCACCCCTAAAGTCCTATGTCAGCGTGTTTATCTGCTTCACAAGCAAAGCAGTGCACTTAGAGTTGGTCAAGGATCTATCGACTGCGACGTTCTTGAGTGCGCTAAAACGATTCATCGCTACTCGCGGGAAGCCTAGTCAGATTTGGTCCGACAATGCAACAAACTTTGTTGGAGCGAAGAATGAGCTGTTGGAGTTGAAGCGTCTCATGTTAAGTGATTCCCATCTTAAAGCGGTGCAGCGGTTCTGCCTTGCAGATGATATCGATTGGAAGTTTATTCCCCCACGCTCTCCGCACTTTGGTGGACTATGGGAGGCGGCTGTGAAGTTGGCCAAGCACCATTTTTATCGCTCTGTTGGCTGTTCGGTGTTGAGCTTTGATGAACTTCGTACTCTCGTCTGCCAAATCACAGCCATTGTTAATTCCCGTCCATTACTCTCACTTTCAGAGAACCCAGCAGATCTAGATGTCCTGACTCCTGCTCACCTACTGTTTGGTGGTCCTCAAACTAACAATATCGAGCCTGATCTGACTAAACTGAACTACAACCGCCTGGATGGATGGCAGCGTGTGGCACAGTTGCAGCAAGTGTTCTGGGCCCGTTGGCGTGAGGAGTATCTAACTCTGCTGCAGCAGAGAGTCAAATGGCGTACTCCAACTCAGTCGTTGTACCTTAACGACATGGTACTCATCAAGGATGAAAACCTGCCGCCCATGCGTTGGCCGTTGGGCAGGGTAGTACAGCTGGTTCCTGGCAAGAATGGAGTCGTTCGTGTAGTTGATCTTAGGACAGCCACTGGGGTCATCAGAAGAGCGGTGAACAAGCTGTGCCTGTTGCCTCTAAAGGACTCTGTTGAAAGATCTCAAGTGCGTTAAAAGAAAAGGGCTTTCTCGCTAAGAGAGTCACAAATATAATAAACAAAAATAAAATACCGCAACCTCTCTTCAAAGTTGAGCTGGAGCCAGACAGTAAAGCTCCAAAGAAAAATGAAGTGCACCCGATCTACAAGATACAGCTCCTGTTGCATCGCCGGATCACTGTTGAGGAACCACACAAACGGAACGGCCCAGTTCAATGCTCGAACTGCCAGGAATATGGGCATACCAGGTCGTATTGCATGTTGCGTCCGGTATGTGTGGCTTGTGGAGACTCCCATGGCCCAGACTCATGCTCAGTCAACAAAGATGACCCTAATACAAAAAAGTGCGGCAACTGCGGTGGAAATCACACAGCGAACTACAGAGGCTGTCCAGTGTACAAGGAACTAAAAAACCGTATCCGACGAGTACCAACAACGCGTCATCAGCACCTGCCAGCTGCAGTTATAGCATCCCAAACTACACCCGACGTCTTTTTCGCCAAAGCAGCCAGGTCCTCACTTGGTCCCGCAAACACTATCAACGGCATTTCTTTCGCTAGTGCTTTAAAATCTGGCTTGCAAAAACCATCTCCCTCAGCAGCACCTTCTAGTGTAATCCAAGAAGATTTGAGTATGGTTAACGCTCAGCAGCCCTTGCAGCAGTCACAAAACTCTATTGAAGCAATGATTTTCACCCTACAACAAAGTATGATGGAATTCATGTCGTTTATGAGATCAACTATGCAAAACCTTATGCAAAATCAAAACACCTTGATACAGATGCTCGCATCTCAACAATCAAAATAATCAATGGCGCCTCTACGAATATCTCTGTGGAACGCCAACGGTGTTTCACGGCATAAACTTGAACTTACTCAATTCCTAAACGACAAACACATTGATGTAATGCTGCTTTCTGAGACGCATCTCACTAACAAATATAATTTCCAAATTCACGGCTATATATTCTACGGCACTGATCATCCGGACGGAAAAGCACACGGTGGAACCGGTATTCTAATAAGAAACCGCATCAAACATCAATTCCACAAAAGGTACGCGAAAAACTATCTACAAGCCACATCCATAGCTGTACAATCGGACATCAATAATCTTACTATTGCCGCTGTATACTGTCCTCCCCGTTTTACAATCTCTGAAGATCAATTCATGCAATTCTACAACTCACTGGGACAGCGATTCTTAGCAGCAGGAGACTACAATGCGAAACACCCGCACTGGGGCTCTCGCCTTGTGACCACTAAGGGAAGGCAGTTATACAATGCAATCATAAAACCAAGCAACAAACTCAATTATGTTTCCCCGGGTAGTCCTACATACTGGCCAGCAGACCCTAACAAACAACCAGACTTAATAGATTTTGCTGTGACAAAAAACATCCCACGCAATCTAATAAGCGCCGAAGCACTTTCGGATCTGTCATCCGACCACTCCCCCGTGTTATTAAATCTACTCCAATCCCCGGAATATATGGAATATCCTAATAGACTTACAACACACAGAACCAACTGGCTCAAGTACAAGAAATACGTAAGCACTCACCTCAATCTTACCCCGCAATTCAACATTGAAGCGGACATCGACTGCTCCGCTGATTTATTAGAATCTGTACTTGTAGAAGCAGCTAAAATCTCTACTCCACAACATGCGCATGTGCAGACCAAACAACGCAAAACTAATCTTCAAATAGAACAACTTGTTCTGGAAAAGCGACGATTGCGACGTGAATGGCAGTCCCACCGGTCGCCATCTACCAAACAACGCTTTAAAGATGCTTCGCGCAGACTCAGCAAAGCTCTAAAGCAAGAAGAAACAGATGCCCAACGCCGCTACATAGAGCAATTGTCACCAACCAGTACCAAGCATCCTTTGTGGAGGGCTCACCCAACGCTAAGTGCGCCGATCGAAACGGTAACGCCTATAAGAAACTCTTCAGGCTGCTGGGCCCGTAGCGACATAGACAGAGCCAACACATTTGCCACTCACCTACGTAATGTATTCCAACCAAATCCCGCAACAAATTCATTCGTACTTTCTTCCTGCGCACCTCATAATCCAGGCGAGTCTGAACCACCTCAGTTCCGTGCGAACGAAATTGGAAAAGTCATAAAAGAACAGATGAAACCAAAAAAGCTCCAGGCTGTGATCAAATAACTCAAAAAATGATCATTAAACTTCCAAACTGTGCTATTTCCCTCATTTGTAAGCTTTTCAACGCGATTACAACACTTGGCTACTTCCCAAAAAAATGGAAGAAGTCGGTCATTATAATGATACCCAAACCTGGAAAAGATCATACAATACCATCATCTTATAGACCAATTAGTCTACTACCGTGCTTGTCTAAGCTTTTTGAAAAATGCCTACTGACGCGCATAATTCCTCATCTGATAACACGCAATGCAATCCCAACACATCAATTTGGCTTCAGAGAAAAGCATGGAACTATCGAGCAAGTCAACCGAATAACATCAGAAATACGTACAGCATACGAACATCGGGAATACTGCAGTGCAATATTCCTCGACGTCTCCCAGGCTTTCGATCGAGTGTGGCTTGATGGCCTCATGCACAAAATCAAAACGACGCTTCCGGTGTACACTCATAAGCTACTCGAGTCGTACCTCTACAATAGAGTCTTCGCAGTTAGATGCAACACTACTACATCTAACGATCACATTATAGAAGCTGGAGTTCCTCAGGGAAGTGTTCTGGGACCAACACTATACGTAATATACACAGCGGACATCCCGATAAATGAGCGGCTAACAACATCCACGTTTGCAGACGATACCGCAATCCTCAGTCGCTCCAGATGCCCCATTCAGGCAACAGCACGTCTAGCTGAACATTTGGCGGTAGTAGAGAAATGGTTAGCCGACTGGCGTATTAAAATAAATAACCAAAAATGTAAACACATCACGTTTACCCTCAACATGCAAACATGTCCTCCGTTAACACTCTCTAATAGGCAACTTCCACAAGCCAAAGAAGTAACGTACCTTGGCGTTCATCTTGATAGGCGGCTCACCTGGCGTCGTCACATTGAAGCAAAGAAAACGCAGATTAAACTGAAAGCCAATAAACTTTATTGGCTTTTAAACCACCGATCTCCTCTCAGCTTGGACTACAAGGTCCTACTCTACAATTCCACCATAAAACCAGTGTGGACCTACGGCTCGCAGCTATGGGGAAACGCGTGCAGTAGCAATATTGATATCATCCAGCGAGTACAATCGAAAATCTTGAGGACTATCACTGGGGCACCGTGGTATGTTCGAAACGACAACATTCATAGAGATTTGAACGTTATATACGTTAAAGATGAGATAGCACGACAAAAGGCGAGCTACAACATTAAGTTATCCCTGCACCCCAATCCACTTGCTCGGCAATTAACTCGGGTTTGCAGCCGAACCCGTCTTCAACGAAACGACCTTCCAGCCCAGCAATAAACACTTGGGGCACCGTAGTTCATATTAAGTCAACATGACTGTTAGTTAAGCTTTAAATATAAGATTTGATAAACTTATTGTAAGTCTCCCTTGGAGAAGATTCAATAAATAAAGCCAACGTAATAAAAAAAAAAAAAAAAAAAAAAAAAAAAAGGCTTCCAACGGGGGGAGTATGTCAGATTCAGCATCAGCCAAATTCTAGGATCTACTGGGATCACTGCTGCATTCTGATATTTAAGTCAAATTCAGATCATGTAAACTTAATCGTTACCGATAGTTAATCGTTACAGCTGTAATTGTAAACAAGATTGGCAAGCCTCTTGCACTTGTCACAGCTGCTGCTACATACATACATATATACATTTTTGTGCATATCATCTTCACTTGCAATTTTTTGGTTCGTTGTCGATCGAGGCGAAGCTAAGAAAATTGTTCTAAGCCACAGCCAATCTCCTGCGCTTAAATTATAAATAAATTGTTAATCTTGCCAATAAATCTTAAACTGTGTTGTTGTCGAAAGCCAAGGTGTTTTTAATTTTGGCTATTGGTCGATCTACAGTTACCAAAAATCATTGGCAACTCAACATACACCTAGCGACAAAAAAAGCCGCACTCCGCCATTCTATGAATTTTTTGCCTTCAATTCAATTCGCATATATTTTTGGTTTTTGGGTTTTCAATTAATCAATTTTAAACAAAATGACATACGGTTTTTATTCATATCACACTTTCATAATCATAAACAAACATTTTACTAAAATTGAACTTTATTAACGATTTTTTTGAAATTTGACCAGTTGCAAGAAAAAAATAATAATAAAATAAAGTTGTTTTTCATACAAATCAAATTTGTTTCCAATGATTTACACTATTTACTACAAACTAATGACTTAAACAATTTCATTCGATGGATTTTCTTTAAGTTAACAATTATTTAATATTTTGTGGATCCACCCTTCTCTTTAATTACAGATTCGACCCTGTCGGGCATTGAATCGTATAAAGCCATCAGATATTCCTCAGTTATATCCTCAAACCATACTTTTTGTATGGTTTCCTTTAATTCTACCATAGTTTTTGGCTTCCGCTTTCCAATTTTCGAGCTCATAAGACCCCAGACATTCTCTATGGGATTCAGGTCAGGACTGTTACCTGGCCAATGTAAGGACTTAATACCCCATTCCTCCTTTAAAATGGTAATCTGTCGTTAAGGAATAGTCAAAAGTAATTAAAACAAGGGGGCTCCGCCCCCTGCTCGCTTCGCTCGAGCTGAGGTGTGGTATGTCTACAGTCGAGCGCACTCGACAGTAACTTGCTCGATACCCAAACGTTCACAACCGATTAATTCAATTTCAGTAAAATATGGTCAACATAAAATGCTACAGACTATATGCTATCCTATAGCCTACAGTCAGGGGTGCTAGTCTGTGACAGAACTGGTATTAATACTAACTATAATACAATACGTGAATAATAAAATCCCACAAAAAAAACCTCTACACGAGGTAAAAGTATAGTGACGAAAGCAATTTTTAGCTCCAAAATTTCTGATATCCAATTGTGTGACGAGCAAAATTCAGTTTATTATAAAAACTTTAAATAAAAATAAAAATTATAAAAAAAAAAAAAAACACGAAAATTGGCATTGTGCACTGTGCTCAAAAAGGGAGAGCTTCTTTGTACATAAAAATTACTTTTTGCACAGTGCCGAATACCAATTGGATATCAGAAATTTTGGAGCTAAAAATTGCTTTCGTCACTAGACTTTTACCTCGTGTAGAGGTTTTTTTTGTGGGATATCAGAAATTTTTGCAATTGCTTTTGCTTTTGACATTTTAACATTATCATAAATGCAGGGAGATAGTAAAAAATATAGCTAAGAGACTCCGCCCCTGTTTGCTTCGCTCGCGTTACTACTGTCTACTTTTCATACTAAGACTTTTAGCCCGATCGGTCCTATGTTAGCTATATGATATAGTGGTTTGATTACCGGTTACCAATTTCGGTCAGGATGTATAAAACTAACTTAATCATATAATGCATATTCTATCAATTTGGTTAAAATATCTCATAAATCAAAAAAGTTTTTCATACTAAAACTTAATTTTGACCAGATCGGTCCTATGACAGCTATATGATATAGCGGTCCGATATGAACCAATTTAGGTCAGAATGTATAAAACTAACTTAAATGCATATTCTATCAAGTTGGTTAAAATATCTCGTAAAACAAAAAAGTTTTTCATACTAAAACCTAATTTTGATCCGATCGGTCCTATGACAGCTACATGATATAGTGGTCCGATTTGAACCAACTTTGGTCAGGATATATAAAACAATGTAAAATGCGTATTTTATCAGTTTGGTTGAGATATCTCATAAAACCAAAAAGTTTTTAGTACTAAAACGTGATTTTCGAACTAAAACGTGATTTTCGACCGATGGAAAAATATATATATTCAGTTGACAGGCAATATCTTCCAAACCCCTCAACCAAAATTTATGTTTTATATACCAAAAAACGCAGAAATTTACGTACTAAAACATACATCAATTTAATAAAAAGCGTTAGAGCCGTTTTGTCAAAAATTGCCAAAATATAAGCTAAAAAACCTTATTTCACCTGTAAAATGTTACCTGAGTACTTTAGAAAAAAAGTTTGAAGGTCAAAAAGCCTTCAAACTAACCTTTCCAATGATATATAGGACATAGATGTAGCTTCTATGGTTTGCAAACTATTTGAATTTTAGCGGGAAATAGCGTTTTCCCGCTAAACTAGCGGTAAATTCAAAAAGTCGTAAAACAAACATTTCTAAACGCAAACACGAGCTCAATAACCATTTTGGTACACCCAATATTATTACCAAATGCACCGTTTGCCATTTTAACATATTATATTTACTCATTTTTTTTTGTTAATTGCTGTAAAAAATGTTCTTTTATTCTTCTTGATTCTCGAGTTTGCTTACATTGACAGGCCAAACAGCTGATTTCGAAGATGCGACAATTTTGACAAGTATTCAAATCTATGATTTTTTTTATGCAAATACACTGTCGGATTCAGCATCAGCCAAATCCTAGGATCTACTGGGATCACTGCTGCATTCTGATATTTAAGTCAAATTCAGATCATGTAAACTTAATCGTTACCGATAGTTAATCGTTACAGCTGTAATTGTAAACAAGATTGGCAAGCCTCTTGCACATGTCACAGCTGCTGCTACATACATACATATATACATTTTTGTGCATATCATCTTCACTTGCACTTTTTTGGTTCGTTGTCGATCGAGGCGAAGCTAAAAAAATTGTTCTAAGCCACAGCCAATCTTCTGCGCTTAAATTATAAATAAATTGTTAATCTTGCCAATAAATCTTATAACGTGTTGTTGTCGAAAGCCAAGGTGTTTTTAATTTTGGCTATTGGTCGATCTACAGTTACCAAAAATCATTGGCAACTCAACATTTGGAGGCCCCGGCGAGATCAACATAATAATTATTACATAAGTGCAGTGATAATAAATACATAAATTAAAACTTGCTGGTTTTAACAAAGTGCAACAATCATCGTGCTCTTTATAATAAGCCAATTGCAGAAACATATGTGCGGGCGTGTGTTGTTCAATTACAGCAATTAAGACTCTCACGCACTTTCCCTTTGCGGTCATTCGTACGCAGTTTATATACATACGTTTGTACATAAGCGGCTGTCGGTTGTCGGTGTGCTGTTGCGCTTACAGTTCTTTCGTAGATCAAAGACAATCATGCCAAATAAAGATGCTGATGATGTGCAAACAGCAAACAGGGTGACCTTTTTCAAACGCAAAGTAGCTTCATTGTTTGAGCGCGCCAAAGGTATCGAAAGTGATTTATCTGTGCAGAAACTTAATGATCTTTGCCCTGTCGAGTTAGAAGTGCGCCTTTTACTTATTGAGCAAATTAAATCGGCTTTTAGCGGAGCGCATAATTCTCTAGAAGAATTGGACTTTGATGAGATTGGCAGCAGGTTACGCGATGATTTTGACGAAATGCTGGCCATGCTTGAAACTCGTGTTCGCGTTAATATTCAAAGGCATCAATCTAACGCCCCGACACACTCAACATTTGGGCGCTACGACGACACTCTGAACCAAACCGTGATTGTGGCCAATAAAACGCGTATGCCCGAGCTCAAATTGCCTACATTTTCCAATGGCTATACGGAATATGCGGCTTTCATCGCAATGTTTGAGTCTATCGTCGGCAAGGATACCGAACTGACAAACGTTGAGAAGTTGCAGCATCTCCGCTCGTGTTTGTCTGGCCCTGCGTTGGATGCGGTTCGATCGTTAGATTTTATCGGTGCCAATTATCGTGTGGCTCTGGATATTCTTAATAAACGATTTAGTAATAAACGTATTGTTTTCCAGGCACATATAAAGGAGATTCTTGGGCTCAAGAGGGTAGATTCGGAGTCGGCTTTACAACTTCGTCAATTCTCGGACAAGGTCAACTCTCACATGCGTTCGTTGCAGACTTTGGGCAATTCGGAGCAAATCTCAGGATGTTTTATTGTGCAAACGCTACTACAGAAATTGGATATAAAAACTCAAATGAAATGGGATGACGCTTGTCACGCTGACAGGGTGCCGTCAGCTGATGAATTCTTTGCATTTCTGGAAAGGCGTTGTGAAAAGCTGGATAGCGTGCAATATTCCACTTCGTCAAGTTCTCAGGTGGGCAAATCCAACCAAAATACTAACCCAAGAAAGTCGCTTGTGGCCGAGACTAACCAAAATGGCTGTAGTTTTTGTGATGAGCATGGTCATGGAATCTACGCATGTAATAAATTCGCCAACTTGTCTCCATTCCTTCGACATAAGGAAGTTAAAAAGCTTGCTCTTTGCTTCAACTGCCTAAAGAATGGACATCAAACTCGTTCATGCAGTAGTAGTCATTGTCGTACCTGTGGAGGAAAACATCATACCCTACTGCATTTTACTGCATCATCAGATGCTCAAGCGTTAGAATCAGCGCACATATCGTCGGCTTCGAGCGTTCCCGCTTCAACTGCCTCTCTTGCTGCCCAAGGTCTTCAGTCTGGTGTTGTGCTTTTGGCCACCGCAGTGGTCATGGTAAGGAATAGCGCTGGCTCTTTAGTGCCCTGTAGAGCTTTATTAGACTCTGGCTCTCAGTTGCACATGGTCACATCCCGTTTTGCACAGAGGCTTCAATTAAAGAAAACCCGATCATCGGTTATTGTCACGGGTCTTGGAGACACGAGCGTTTCTACTGACGGATTAGCTGTAAAAATTCGCATGAGCTCTCAAGTGTCAGAGTATTCAGCTACGTTTGACGCTCTTGTGGCTCCAACGATAACCGATAGTCAGCCTAGCTTCGTCATCGATACATCGGATTGGAAGATTCCCTCAAACATAAGGTTAGCTGATCCTGCGTTTAACAAGCCACAGCGAGTGGACTTGTTAATCGGAGCGAGCCTTTTCTACGAGCTCTTGTCTGTTGGGCAAATTATGCTGTTACCAGGATTGCCACTTCTTCAAAAGACTCGTCTTGGCTGGGTCGTGACTGGTGGATTTGAGAGACTTCGTAGTACTTCGTTGTTGGCTGCTGGCAGCGCTCCTGGAAGCGAGACTGTTCAGTTGGAGGTTCGATTGGATGACTTACTCCGACGGTTCTGGGAAATCGAAAGCTTGGAAGAACCAATAGTTAAGGCCAGCAAAGAAGATTTGGAATGCGAGCAGCACTTTGTCAATAACTTCTCTTGGTTGCCATCCGGCGAATATTCGGTGCGATTGCCTCTGAAGCGCTGTGCAGAGATGCTAGGCGATTCCTATGACCAGGCGTATCGTCGTTTTCTTAGCATTGAACGCAAGTTGGGTCGTCATTTGGATATAAAGGAGCAGTACTCAGCGTTCATCAAAGAGTTTTTGGATTTGAATCACATGTCGCGAGTTTCCCCTGAATCTATTAATTGTTGCAAGTATTTTCTCCCACATCATTGTGTTTTGAAGGAGGACAGTACCACAACTAAATTGCGCGTGGTTTTTGATGGGTCTGCTTTGACCGACTCGGGATATTCTCTCAATGATGTGTTGATGGCGGGACCAATCATACAGCCAAAACTGCTCCACATTTTGATTCGATTTAGAACATATCCTGTCGCTCTAACAGCTGACATCTGTAAGATGTATCGCTGTGTACGAGTGACTTCACCTGACAGCTATTATCAATGCATTCTCTGGAGAGATTCGCCTGAGAAGAAAATTGAGGTCTTCAAATTGGATACAGTGACATATGGGACTAAATCAGCATCATTTCGGGCTGTGCGTGCAATGCACCAATTGGCTATTGATGAGCGTGATGCATTTCCAATTGGTTCAACTGCCATCCAGCATGAGTTCTACGTGGACGATTTTATTTCTGGAGCCAACTCAGTGGCTGAAGCCAGAGAGAAAATGAATCAGACTGCCGATATATTGTCTCTTGGGAATTTTAAGCTTCGCAAGTGGTGTTCTAGTCACCGAGAAGTCCTCAATGGAGTAGCTGACGAAGAAAGAGAGCAATTTTTGAAGTTCGATGATGGAAGCGATGTTACCAAAGCTCTTGGCCTTGTATGGGAACCAGCGACTGATCAGCTGTTGTTTTCGTTTTCTGTCAAAGCATCCAAAGCTAAACTTTCTAGACGCTCAGTTTTGTCTATTGTCGCCCGGTTTTATGACCCACTTGGACTTTTAGGACCAGTCATAACTAAAGCAAAGATTTTTCTTCAGCAGCTTTGCAAGGATCAATTGTCTTGGGATGAAAGTTTGCCTCTAGCACGTGACACAGCCTGGAAAGAGTTATGCAGCAGTTTCCAGAACATTCCACATGTTTCGTTTCCCAGAGTGGTGCTTATCGCAGATACTGAAATAGAAATTCATGGATTTTGCGATGCCAGTTTGGAAGCCTATGGTGTTTGCGTCTACGTGGTGACCAGAGGTCAGACGGTCACAAGTCGAATCCTTTGCTCCAAGTCTCGAGTTGCGCCGTTGAAGACGTTGTCTGTTCCAAAGCTTGAACTATGTGGAGCGAAGCTATTGGCAAATCTGATGTTTGAGATCAAGCGCACTGAAATCTTCTTCAGCCAGTTTTACTGCTGGTGCGACTCGTCAGTGGTTCTATCATGGATCAGAGATGAGCCCTATAAGTTCAATGTCTTCGTAGCAAATCGAGTGGCTGCCTTACAAGAACTGACCGCCGACATGGAATGACGACATGTTCCAACCGATAGAAATCCAGCTGACATCCTTTCTAGAGGCACATTTCCCGAAGTCTTAGCGCAATCAGATCTATGGTTCCATGGCCCACCATATCTAGTAGATGGTCGTCCAAACTGGCCTGAATCCTGTCTGCCTGATAAATCTACAATCGAATTGAGGAAAGGTGTTCTCATTTTGAAGTCGCCACATGCGGATTTAACTCTTGGATGCAAGCACACAAATTCATTTGGATCTATGCAGCGCACATTTGGCTATGTGTACAAGTTTATCAAGCGATTAAGACATCATGGGCTAACTGTTGCAGATATTTTTCACGGCACTCGGATTCTTCTGCGTGTTGTACAGATAGCCAACCTTTGGGATGAGATAAAAGAGATTCGTTCTCACGGGAATGTGAAAAAATCAAGCTCCATCGCTGCTCTGGCACCATTTGTGGATGAAATCGGCCTCCTCCGTGTCGGTGGCCGGCTTTGCAATTCTTCTCTGGATTATGATGCCCAGCATCCCATTATTTTGCCTCGGCGTCATGCAATCACCTTAGCACTCATCGTTCAATTTCATCAAAGGAATCTTCACACCGGACCCCGTGCACTTCTGGCCAAGGTTCGACTTCAGTATTGGCCAATTGGCGGACTGAGAACTGTCTCGAAGGCTATAAGCAGATGTGTGACGTGCTTCAGAGCGAGGCCGAGCTTTGTGGAGCCTGTGATGGCAAGCCTTCCAAAGGAGCGTCTGGAAGCGGTTCGAGCGTTCGCAGTAACTGGAGTCGACTATTGCGGACCATTTTTCTATAAATCGGAGGTTCGAACGAGACCACCCCTAAAGTCCTATGTCAGCGTGTTTATCTGCTTCACAAGCAAAGCAGTGCACTTAGAGTTGGTCAAGGATCTATCGACTGCGACGTTCTTGAGTGCGCTAAAACGATTCATCGCTACTCGCGGGAAGCCTAGTCAGATTTGGTCCGACAATGCAACAAACTTTGTTGGAGCGAAGAATGAGCTGTTGGAGTTGAAGCGTCTCATGTTAAGTGATTCCCATCTTAAAGCGGTGCAGCGGTTCTGCCTTGCAGATGATATCGATTGGAAGTTTATTCCCCCACGCTCTCCGCACTTTGGTGGACTATGGGAGGCGGCTGTGAAGTTGGCCAAGCACCATTTTTATCGCTCTGTTGGCTGTTCGGTGTTGAGCTTTGATGAACTTCGTACTCTCGTCTGCCAAATCACAGCCATTGTTAATTCCCGTCCATTACTCTCACTTTCAGAGAACCCAGCAGATCTAGATGTCCTGACTCCTGCTCACCTACTGTTTGGTGGTCCTCAAACTAACAATATCGAGCCTGATCTGACTAAACTGAACTACAACCGCCTGGATGGATGGCAGCGTGTGGCACAGTTGCAGCAAGTGTTCTGGGCCCGTTGGCGTGAGGAGTATCTAACTCTGCTGCAGCAGAGAGCCAAATGGCGTACTCCAACTCAGTCGTTGTACCTTAACGACATGGTACTCATCAAGGATGAAAACCTGCCGCCCATGCGTTGGCCGTTGGGCAGGGTAGTACAGCTGGTTCCTGGCAAGGATGGAGTCGTTCGTGTAGTTGATCTTAGGACAGCCACTGGGGTCATCAGAAGAGCGGTGAACAAGCTGTGCCTGTTGCCTCTAAAGGACTCTGTTGAAAGATCTCAAGTGCGTTAAAAGAAAAGGGCTTTCTCGCTAAGAGAGTCACAAATATAATAAACAAAAATAAAATACCGCAACTTCTCTTCAAAGTTGAGCTGGAGCCAGACAGTAAAGCTCCAAAGAAAAATGAAGTGCACCCGATCTACAAGATACAGCTCCTGTTGCATCGCCGGATCACTGTTGAGGAACCACACAAACGGAACGGCCCAGTTCAATGCTCGAACTGCCAGGAATATGGGCATACCAGGTCGTATTGCATGTTGCGTCCGGTATGTGTGGCTTGTGGAGACTCCCATGGCCCAGACTCATGCTCAGTCAACAAAGATGACCCTAATACAAAAAAGTGCGGCAACTGCGGTGGAAATCACACAGCGAACTACAGAGGCTGTCCAGTGTACAAGGAACTAAAAAACCGTATCCGACGAGTACCAACAACGCGTCATCAGCACCTGCCAGCTGCAGTTATAGCATCCCAAACTACACCCGACGTATTTTTCGCCAAAGCAGCCAGGTCCTCACTTGGTCCCGCAAACACTATCAACGGCATTTCTTTCGCTAGTGCTTTAAAATCTGGCTTGCAAAAACCATCTCCCTCAGCAGCACCTTCTAGTGTAATCCAAGAAGATTTGAGTATGGTTAACGCTCAGCAGCCCTTGCAGCAGTCACAAAACTCTATTGAAGCAATGATTTTCACCCTACAACAAAGTATGATGGAATTCATGTCGTTTATGAGATCAACTATGCAAAACCTTATGCAAAATCAAAACACCTTGATACAGATGCTCGCATCTCAACAATCAAAATAATCAATGGCGCCTCTACGAATATCTCTGTGGAACGCCAACGGTGTTTCACGGCATAAACTTGAACTTACTCAATTCCTAAACGACAAACACATTGATGTAATGCTGCTTTCTGAGACGCATCTCACTAACAAATATAATTTCCAAATTCACGGCTATATATTCTACGGCACTGATCATCCGGACGGAAAAGCACACGGTGGAACCGGTATTCTAATAAGAAACCGCATCAAACATCAATTCCACAAAAGGTACGCGAAAAACTATCTACAAGCCACATCCATAACTGTACAATCGGACATCAATAATCTTACTATTGCCGCTGTATACTGTCCTCCCCGTTTTACAATCTCTGAAGATCAATTCATGCAATTCTACAACTCACTGGGACAGCGATTCTTAGCAGCAGGAGACTACAATGCGAAACACCCGCACTGGGGCTCTCGCCTTGTGACCACTAAGGGAAGGCAGTTATACAATGCAATCATAAAACCAAGCAAATCCCCGGGTAGTCCTACATACTGGCCAGCAGACCCTAACAAACAACCAGACTTAATAGATTTTGCTGTGACAAAAAACATCCCACGCAATCTAATAAGCGCCGAAGCACTTTCGGATCTGTCATCCGACCACTCCCCCGTGTTATTAAATCTACTCCAATCCCCGGAATATATGGAATATCCTAATAGACTTACACCAACTGGCTCAAGTACAAGAAATACGTAAGCACTCACCTCAATCTTACCCCGCAATTCAACATTGAAGCGGACATCGACTGCTCCGCTGATTTATTAGAATCTGTACTTGTAGAAGCAGCTAAAATCTCTACTCCACAACATGCGCATGTGCAGACCAAACAACGCAAAACTAATCTTCAAATAGAACAACTTGTTCTGGAAAAGCGACGATTGCGACGTGAATGGCAGTCCCACCGGTCGCCATCTACCAAACAACGCTTTAAAGATGCTTCGCGCAGACTCAGCAAAGCTCTAAAGCAAGAAGAAACAGATGCCCAACGCCGCTACATAGAGCAATTGTCACCAACCAGTACCAAGCATCCTTTGTGGAGGGCTCACCCAACGCTAAGTGCGCCGATCGAAACGGTAACGCCTATAAGAAACTCTTCAGGCTGCTGGGCCCGTGGCGACATAGACAGAGCCAACACATTTGCCACTCACCTACGTAATGTATTCCAACCAAATCCCGCAACAAATTCATTCGTACTTTCTTCCTGCGCACCTCATAATCCAGGCGAGTCTGAACCACCTCAGTTCCGTGCGAACGAAATTGGAAAAGTCATAAAAGAACAGATGAAACCAAAAAAAGCTCCAGGCTGTGATCAAATAACTCAAAAAATGATCATTGAACTTCCAAACTGTGCTATTTCCCTCATCTGTAAGCTTTTCAACGCGATTACAACACTTGGCTACTTCCCAAAAAAATGGAAGAAGTCGGTCATTATAATGATACCCAAACCTGGAAAAGATCATACAATACCATCATCTTATAGACCAATTAGTCTACTACCGTGCTTGTCTAAGCTTTTTGAAAAATGCCTACTGACGCGCATAATTCCTCATCTGATAACACGCAATGCAATCCCAACACATCAATTTGGCTTCAGAGAAAAGCATGGAACTATCGAGCAAGTCAACCGAATAACATCAGAAATACGTACAGCATACGAACATCGGGAATACTGCAGTGCAATAATGCCTCATGCACAAAATCAAAACGACGCTTCCGGTGTACACTCATAAGCTACTCGAGTCGTACCTCTACAATAGAGTCTTCGCAGTTAGATGCAACACTACTACATCTAACGATCACATTATAGAAGCTGGAGTTCCTCAGGGAAGTGTTCTGGGACCAACACTATACGTAATATACACAGCGGACATCCCGATAAATGAGCGGCTAACAACATCCACGTTTGCAGACGATACCGCAATCCTCAGTCGCTCCAGATGCCCCATTCAGGCAACAGCACGTCTAGCTGAACATTTGGCGGTAGTAGAGAAATGGTTAGCCGACTGGCGTATTAAAATAAATAACCAAAAATGTAAACACATCACGTTTACCCTCAACATGCAAACATGTCCTCCGTTAACACTCTCTAATAGGCAACTTCCACAAGCCAAAGAAGTAACGTACCTTGGCGTTCATCTTGATAGGCGGCTCACCTGGCGTCGTCACATTGAAGCAAAGAAAACGCAGATTAAACTGAAAGCCAATAAACTTTATTGGCTTTTAAACCACCGATCTCCTCTCAGCTTGGACTACAAGGTCCTACTCTACAATTCCACCATAAAACCAGTGTGGACCTACGGCTCGCAGCTATGGGGAAACGCGTGCAGTAGCAATATTGATATCATCCAGCGAGTACAATCGAAAATCTTGAGGACTATCACTGGGGCACCGTGGTATGTTCGAAACGACAACAATCATAGAGATTTGAACGTTATATACGTTAAAGATGAGATAGCACGACAAAAGGCGAGCTACAACATTAAGTTATCCCTGCACCCCAATCCACTTGCTCGGCAATTAACTCGGGTTTGCAGCCGAACCCGTCTTCAACGAAACGACCTTCCAGCCCAGCAATAAACACTTGGGGCACCGTAGTTCATATTAAGTCAACATGACTGTTAGTTAAGCTTTAAATATAAGATTTGATAAACTTATTGTAAGTCTCCCTTGGAGAAGATTCAATAAATAAAGCCAACGTAAAAAAAAAAAAAAAAAAAAAAGGCTTCCAACGGGGGGAGTATGTCAGATTCAGCATCAGCCAAATCCTAGGATCTACTGGGATCACTGCTGCATTCTGATATTTAAGTCAAATTCAGATCATGTGAACTTAATCGTTACCGATAGTTAATCGTTACAGCTGTAATTGTAAACAAGATTGGCAAGCCTCTTGCACTTGTCACAGCTGCTGCTACATACATACATATATACATTTTTGTGCATATCATCTTCACTTGCAATTTTTTGGTTCGTTGTCGATCGAGGCGAAGCTAAGAAAATTGTTCTAAGCCACAGCCAATCTCCTGCGCTTAAATTATAAATAAATTGTTAATCTTGCCAATAAATCTTAAACCGTGTTGTTGTCGAAAGCCAAGGTGTTTTTAATTTTGGCTATTGGTCGATCTACAGTTACCAAAAATCATTGGCAACTCAACATACACCTAGCGACAAAAAAAGCCGCACTCCGCCATTCTATGAATTTTTTGCCTTCAATTCAATTCGCATATATTTTTGGTTTTTGGGTTTTCAATTAATCAATTTTAAACAAAATGACATACGGTTTTTATTCATATCACACTTTCATAATCATAAACAAACATTTTACTAAAATTGAACTTTATTAACGATTTTTTTGAAATTTGACCAGTTGCAAGAAAAAAAAAATAATAAAATAAAGTTGTTTTTCATACAAATCAAATTTGTTTCCAATGATTTACACTATTTACTACAAACTAATGACTTAAACAATTTCATTCGATGGATTTTCTTTAAGTTAACAATTATTTAATATTTTGTGGATCCACCCTTCTCTTTAATTACAGATTCGACCCTGTCGGGCATTGAATCGTATAAAGCCATCAGATATTCCTCAGTTATATCCTCAAACCATACTTTTTGTATGGTTTCCTTTAATTCTACCATAGTTTTTGGCTTCCGCTTTCCTATTTTCGAGCTCATAAGACCCCAGACATTCTCTATGGGATTCAGGTCAGGACTGTTACCTGGCCAATGTAAGGACTTAATACCCCATTCCTCCTTTAAAATGGTAATCTGTCGTTAAGGAATAGTCAAAAGTAATTAAAACAAGGGGGCTCCGCCCCCTGCTCGCTTCGCTCGCGCTGAGGTGTGGTATGTCTACAGTCGAGCGCACTCGACAGTAACTTGCTCGATACCCAAACGTTCACAACCGATTAATTCAATTTCAGTAAAATATGGTCAACATAAAATGCTACAGACTATATGCTATCCTATAGCCTACAGTTAGGGGTGCTAGTCTGTGACAGAACTGGTATTAATACTAACTATAATACAATACGTGAATAATAAAATCCCACAAAAAAAACCTCTACACGAGGTAAAAGTATAGTGACGAAAGCAATTTTTAGCTCCAAAATTTCTGATATCCAATTGTGTGACGAGCAAAATTCAGTTTATTATAAAAACTTTAAATAAAAATAAAAATTATAAAAAAAACACGAAAATTGGCATTGTGCACTGTGCTCAAAAAGGGAGAGCTTCTTTGTACATAAAAATTACTTTTTGCACAGTGCCGAATACCAATTGGATATCAGAAATTTTGGAGCTAAAAATTGCTTTCGTCACTAGACTTTTACCTCGTGTAGAGGTTTTTTTTGTGGGATTTTATTATTCACGTATTGTATTATAGTTAGTATTAATACCAGTTCTGTCACAGACTAGCACCCCTAACTGTAGGCTATAGGATAGCATATAGTCTGTAGCATTTTATGTTGACCATATTTTACTGAAATTGAATTAATCGGTTGTGAACGTTTGGGTATCGAGCAACATTTCTATATTTTTGAAAAGAAACAAATCCTTATCATTACATCTAAGCTTTTTTAGCGCTTTGATACGCGCAAACGAACCGACAAACAAACTGACTTTTCATCTCATTTTGAGAAGTCCACTAAAAATTTTAAATTTGATTATCTTTTGAACCAGTTATCGGATTTGGGTGATCGGGGTATCAATCGACGCGTATTTTTAATAAAGAAAATATTTTAACAAAAAGCCCGAACGACCCCATTAGCTGCAATTATTTAAATTTTTTCCCTCCCACTTACATCCCCTTATCTTATGAACCAGGTGTGCTAGCAAAAGTTTTAGTACGCCATTTTGTAAGTTAGGTCTAAACCTTTCGATCGGTATATAACTCGATCTGATCGGACAGTCGTAGCAAATTTTCCAAATTAGCTGTATATATTGCTAGTCGCCTTTCGCACCCTTCGTGCTGCTTTCGTCACTAGAGCGAACTGCCGTTCGCAGTGATTATAGCGTTTGCATTCATTGCATTTGATTTTAGAGCCTCCTTCCAATTCGCCGGAAGATGCGACAATTTTGACAAGTATTCAAATCTATGATTTTTTTATGCAAATACACCTAGCGACAAAAAAAGCCGCACTCCGCCATTCTATGAATTTTTTGCCTTCAATTCTATTCGCATATATTTTTGGTTTTTGGGTTTTCAATTAATCAATTTTAAACAAAATGACATACGGAGGAGGCAGAAGGAGGCTTCTCCGACCACATAAAGTATATATATTCTTGATCAGCATCAATAGCCGAGTCGATATAGCCATGTGTGTCTGTCCGTCTGTCCGTCCGTGTGAGAGCCTAGATCTCAGAGACCATAAGAGATAGAGATACCAAACTTTCACTAAAAGACTTCTATATACCCCACGCAGATCAAGTTTGTTTCAAATTTAAGCCACGCCCCCCTCCGCCCCCGCAAAAAGCGAAAAACCGTCTAAACAAAGAAATCTCAGAGACTATAAGAGATAAAGTAACCAAATTTGGCACACAGATTTATATACACCTCACGCAGATCAAGTTTGTTTCAAATTTAAGCCACGCCCCCCTCCGCCCCTACAAATCGCGAAAAGCTACCATACCCACAGTTTTTAAGATAATATAGTTTTTCTTGTAGTCACTGATATCTATTATTATTATTTATTATCCCACTGAATCGCAACACGATCGGACAAGTAGAACAGCAGTTATTTTCTGAAAATGATTCTTTAAGCAATACATGGCAATACATGCCCCCTAGAGTATGCAATAGATTTTGTATTGTTAGAAAATTTTCTTTAAAGTACTTTTATATGTAGTGAAATAAGTAACGGGTATCCTATAGTCGGGATCTCGACTATAGCCTTTCCCACTTGTTAATTTAATGCAATGAAAAAAAAATAAAAAAATAAAAATAATAATAATAATAAATAATTTGGTTCAAAACAAAGAGTTGTTTTGATCCCGAGTCCAATGTACCCACAAATCGCATGCATTGCTGCAAGTTTTGTACCAAAATCTGGCCACTGCACGTAGGCATGAGAAATGTGAAGTTTTGATTTAATATCTTCTGTATTTGTTATCCGATTGCAATGCAGTTTTCAGGTGTCATTTTAAAATTGTGTTTAGTGTGTGTGCAGATTTTGACATCTGTACCTATTAAATTGGCCTTGTATTTGGATATTTTAGTTTTTTGTCGATTACAGGATAATTGGGGGGCGTGGCAAAATTCTAAAATAAACTTGATCTGCGTGCGCAACATAGCAGTCTTGTCACCAAATTTGGAATCTCTATCTCTTATAGTCTCTGAGATCCAGGTGATTATATTTTCTCCATATATCATATTTTCTCAAACTACTTCCCTGTTTATAAACCGATCTCAATGAAATTTTCAGCACACCTCAGGACTCGTCCCCCCATCCTGTGGGCCAAGTCTCAATGCTGTAGCTTTAATAGTGCTCTTGTTATTAGATTTTATATCATTTACGTGGGCGGACGTGGGCGGGGTCAAATTTAAATACAAACTTAGTATAGATCAACATCCTAGGAGTACTGTCACCAAATTTGGTTGCTCTTACTTTTATAGTTGCGGAGATATATGTGTTCAAAATTCTGTACCATAATCGACACGAATCTAATAGGCTCTATACCCATTCTTTGGGTATCGAGCTAAAAATTATTGAACCAAGAAAGAACCATTGAAAGAGCCAAAGAATCACTTACAGAGCGCGCCCGATGACAATGTGCAGAATCGTCCTGAAATATGGGTTCTTGTTCCCTCTCAGTATCGGATTCAATACTGGGCACAAGACCACCGAGAATAATTTCTTCAATCTTTTTTCCATTCACCATTCCCTGAAGCATTAAAAGCGATTCAGTTTTATATTTGGATGTGCATCCCCATATCATAATATATGGCGAATGCTTTACAGTGGCAATGCAGCAGTTTTCTGAATATCGTTCCCCTGTTCTACGTCGAACTGTGCGGGAGCCATCGGGTCCAATAAGGTTGAATTTGGATTCATCCGAGAATATGATTCGTGATCACTCAGATTCACCCCAGTTTTTCTTATCCTTCTCCCAATTTAAGAGAGCATTCTTCATTCGAAGATTTAGAAGAGGCTTTTTGGCAGGTGTCCTTGCCATTAACCCCATCTCGTTTAGCCGACGCTGAATAGTTCAAGCCGAAATGCCTTTTGAATAACGTTGCTGAACTTCAGATTTCAACAGCATTTTTAAATCGATCTTGGAGGCTCGTTCCCATAATAACTCGATCTTGCCTTATACTTGTGCTTTTTTCTCACGAAATTTTTTCAAAAATCTTCTCAACGAGCTTTCATTAAAGTTAGTTTTATCCGCTATTTTAAGAATTGACGCATTTTGTTCAGCCAATGCAATAATTTTTGCGTTTTCAACCAGGGTCAGCTGTTTTCCTTTAGCCATAGTTTCTAAAGACCTCTAAGAAAAAGTTCAGCAAAATGTGTTTTCAGCAACTGAGACGCCGATTTGGGGAATTCCCAAAAATTAAAATTATACTAATAAAATAACATTTGGGGAAAACCCGAGGTAGAGATGGCAAAAATTCATGTAATGGCAGAGTGCGGATTTTTTTTTTTGTCGCTGGGCGGACATTATAAATACTAAATCAAGCTGTTATTTTACATACCAAAAATGTTAAGATAACAGTCCAATATTAAAATAACAGCTCTTAAAGTCAGCTGTTGCAGCCAAAAGCCATGTGCTTTGTTAAAGTAAAGGGTGATTTTTTAAGAGTTATAAGTAAGTTTTTTTGCTTGTTTGTATAGACATGAGTTTTAACATAGCCCCACAAAAAATAGTCTAAAGGCGCACGATCTACGCGACCAATTGACTGGTCCCGAACGTGAAATAAAATGTTCACCGAACTCGCCTCTCAATAAGTCCATTGTTGCGCGTGCTGTGTGGAATGTGGCACCGTCTTGTTGAAGCCACATGTCATGCAAGTCAAGCTCTTGCATTTTGGGTTGCAAAAAGTTGGATATCATCTCACGGTAGCGCTCACGATTCACAGTTACGTTACGATTCGCATCATCTTTGAAGAAGCACGGTCCAATGATGCCACCAGCCCATAAAACGCACCAAACTGTGACTTTTTCTGGATGCATTGGTAGCTCTTGCAATGCTTCTGTCTGATATTCACTCCAAAATCGACAATTCTGCTTATTTACGTACCCATTGAGCCAAAAATTAAACTGACCATAAAATGGAAGAAGCGCGCGAGGACCTTTTTTAACAGAGCACGCCTTTTGATAATAAAATTCAATAATTTGCAAGCGTTGTTTGTTTGTAAGACGATTCATGGTTAAATTATAGACCAAACTGAAGATGTTTGACAGTGAAACAAAACACAAAACGTGCGTGAGCTGCTTAAACCAGTGTTGCCAAAAAGATAATAGCTAAAAGATTACCCTTTATAAGCTTGCAGTACATATTAAAATATTTAATTTGTAAAGAAAATCATTTTAAAAAACTAAAATGTTAATCTGTGTATTTAGCAAGTGATGTTTTTAGATGCTTTTTGAAACGAAAGTTTAACTTTTCAAAGAGCTACAAAAATGTTGTAGAGTCATTAATTCTCGATTTAAAACAGGTCTCAATGTGCGATATTTTGCGTTTTTTAAGAAAATTCGTTTTTTAGGACAGAATTTCACATTTTAAAATGAAAATTTACTCCTATTGCCCTATGGGGAATTTGAACAGTATTTTCCTTGTTTAATTCTTATAATCTTAACGACAAAAAACGTTTTTTTTTTCTGTATTTTAATATAGTCCTGGTATGACTACAAATTAAGATGGGAACCGAAGGAATATGGAGGAGTGCATATGTTACACGTTCCCTCTGATCATATTTGGAGGCAGGATATTGTGCTATATAATAAGTAAGTAACTAACATCTGTGTCTTTGGTTGAGATACCTTAAAAAACATAAAAGATTTTCATACTAAAGCTTAATGTGAACCCGATTGTTCCTTTGGCAGATATTGTTTTGTCGGGGGGTAGACCAGATAATCCCAAAGAAATAATTGATGTTGAAATTCTGCTTTTCCACTTTATTTCACTTCTATTCGTAGTTGCTTTTTCAATGACTCAGTAAAAATTCATTTTCGATACATTTTCGATAACTTAAGCTAGCTTAACCTTAGTAGAAAAGAGAACGATGGCATGGATCATCGAAATGAAGCCAACTCAGTGTGGTGAACATTGTATTTTTATGTTGTGCTAGCGTTTTCGGATCTAAATACATACATACATATATCGATATGTGTGTATGTAGATAGCGATACCGGCACTTCTGTATATGTATGTACACCCACATATAAAAATGGAAAGTTTATACGTTACGTAATATTATTATACAAATAAACTTTAATTGAAAAGGAAAACAATGTTCTCTTAGTTTGGAAATGAAGGTTAAACATGAACCACTTGTAGTAGACTGTGCACTTCTAATTATGTGCGTACATACAGGTGTGTGTACATACAGGTGTGAGTATGAATGTATGTTTGTAAATTTGTGCAACGATATGAACACAGGAACTGCAAGCACTGGCAGTGGACTGTATGTAGTTAGAATTTAGGAGGAAAATTCACAGGTAATTGCGGACCAAATGGAGGATGGACATGAATTTGGAGACATAAGGATATATGTCAACCAAGAAATTTACTTATATGTTTCTACCAAATCGTAGGGGGATTCCAATAAGATGCTGCGGCTCGAAGGACCAATGTTTTGTCGGGGGCTAGACCAGATAATCCCAAAGAAATAATTGATGTTGAAATTCTGCTTTTCCTCTTAATTTCACTTCTATTCGTAGTTGCTTTTTTCAATGACTCAGTAAACATTCATTTTCGATACATTTTCGATAAGTTAAGCTAGCGTAACCTTAGTAGAAAAGAGAACGATGGCATGGATCATCGAAATGACGCCAACTCAGTGTGGTGAACATTGGAATGGAACACTAAATTTGGAGCCAGCGTAGCGGCGTAAACATTCTCCCCCCCCTTTGCACGGAGTGGCAAGAAAAAAGGGGCATGGCCCGGAAAGCATCCAGCCAAAGATGGTGCTCTGTGCGACTGGAAGACCGCTGTGGACCTGCATGAATCCTTCTCGGATGATACTCGGGTATACGTGGGCCCCAAGAACCATGGATATTGTGCACGGTCGATGGAATTGAGCGTCTGCGAGCGCAAGGTTCTGGAAGAGTTCGCGCACTCCTTCCCCTAACGCCCGCATTGGTGTCCGAAAATGGAAATCAGGTTCCATCTTAAGGACGGCGTCAAAACTGGGTTCCGTGCTAGTGATGGGACTGATGATGGCCGAACATACCCGGTCCTCGCCTACACTTATATGACGTAATTTGAATGCCAACGCGATTGAAGCATTGATACGTAATACCACAGTGGGCAATACATTCACTGCTTTCAATTGTAGTAGCGAGGCTAGCTTAGTCGGATCTCGGGAAATGGAGGGAGACCGGGTGTTGGAGGTAGATCGGGACCGTGACCGTACAGTGGATGACTGCCGTTGATTCTCAAAATGCAGGAGCGTGTGGTGCGGCTCACGGCAGATGCGGCATTTGTCGCGACTGCGACAGGATGGCCCGGAATGCTGGTGCGCACGGCAATTGGCACAGTATTTGTTAACTAACACTGCTCAGAGTCGTTTTTCCGCGGTCAGGCGAAGAAAACGCGCGCATTTGCGTAGTGGATGGATCCCACGGCAGATTCTGCACCGGAATGATGCGGTTCCTCGAGAGCGTCTGACGTCTAAGGATTGCGCTGGAGTCCGACGGGGTGCCATTCTAAAAGAAAAAAGTAATAACTTGCAGGAAGTAGAAAGTGTTAAGAATGTATTGCTCTTCAGCTACAAAACATCAATTGGACGACACATGGAACTGACACTTGGAGGAGGTGGCAGTTATTGCTGTTTAGGAGTGGTCGGATCGACGGGAAGGAGCAACAGTTTTACGATTGGCCGTTTGACGATTCCGTGTGAAGTCTGGACATCGACAGCCCAGACCTTATCATCAGCTCCAGGATAGGCCCTAAGTACGCGTCCGAGCCGCCAGTCATTAGAAGGGAGGTTCTCCTATTTTACAACAACTAAATCGACCGCTTGGAGATTCCGGTCCGGAAATTGCCATTTGTTACGCTTGTGAAGTTCCTTCAAATATTCTTCCTTCCAACGAGTGCAGAGCTGCTGATTAATCGCCTTCAAACGCTGCCACCGATTTATGATGGACATAGCGGGCTCATGGATTTCAGGTTCCGCAATGGATACGAGAGGCGCACCGATTAGGAAATGCCCAGGAGTAAGTGCTAGAAGATCCTTGGGATCCTCTGACATCGGAGAGATGGATCTGGAATTGAGACATGCCTCTACCTTACTCAGCAAGGTGGCGAATTCTTCGAATGTATATTTGGAAACGGAAGTGGATTTGTGGAATAGAGTCTTTTCACTCCCGCTTCCCAGAGGCCGCCCATGTGAGGAGCGCCTGGTGGGTTAAAATACCAAGATAACTGGTGGTGGCTGAACTTGGAGACAAGGAGAGATTTCGTAGCTTCCAGAAAGTCGCGGGTGAGAAGCTTTGATGCACCTACAAAGTTTTTACCGTTGTCGGAATACAGACGGTGAGGACAGCTGCGCCTTGCGACGAATCTGGCAAATGCAGCCAGAAACTTTTCGGACGTTAAATCGGAAGTGGGTTCTATGTGGATGGCTCTGGTGCTAAAGCACACGAAGACACAAACGTTACCCTTGGTGATGAGGCAAGCTCTTCCCGCGTAATTTTTGATGTCGAAAGGGCCGGCAAAGTCAACACCTGTGTGGAAACAGGGCCTCGAAAACGTTGCTCTTTCCGTGGGCAGGTCACCCATCATCTGCACTTGGAGCTTCTTTCGGTATATAATGCACACCTTGCAGGAACGGACTATAGACTTCAGGAGAGTCTTCAATTTGGGAATCCAATATTTGCCTCGGATGACTCCCTCCATGCAGAGAGATTGTATGGACAAAATGAATTAGCAGCCGGGTAAAATTGCAATTATATGGGAGTAGAATAGGGTGACGTTCGTCGTAGCTTAGGGATCCTGACGCTTTCAGTCGCCCGCAAGATCGGAGGATGCCATTTTGATCGAGATAAGGATTCAAATTGAGAATATTACTCGAGCTAGCTACTTGCTTCTTACCCTGCAAGCAAACTTATTCATTAGGATATTCTTAATATTCAAATGCGCTTAATAAAACGCAATGCCTTGTTGAAATTGGAAAACCTCTCAAACATGTCGTCTGTTGGCAGTTGTGCAACATGGCACTAAACTGGGCGTTGTTCAGGAATTGCCTCTGGGATTTCGGCGTTGGAAACCGGCCACTGATCTGGGGAACACAACAACCATTCTGGTCCGTGCCACCAATAAGTTCGGTAGGAGTCACGCCTCTACTCGCTAAATCAGCTGGGTTTTGTTCGGATCGAACGTGCGAACAGTTTTTAGGTGAGCCGGTGGATTGCGTTATTTTTGCTACGCGATTTGCGACAAAGGTCGTCCATTTGCAGGGGGCGTTGCTCAACCAAGCGAGCACAATAGTGGAATCGGTCCAATAAAACGTTTCGACGTACTTGTCAACCAACTGAGGAACTCGAACGGACGCGAGATCAGCGAGGAGTACCGCGCCACATAATTCTAATCGCGGCAAGGAAACTGTCTTTACTGGAGCAACTCTAGTCTTGGACGTCAGAAGATGACTGCAGACATGACCGTCCCTTTCAACGCGGACATAAAGAGCCGCCCCATACGCTCGCTGTGAAGCGTCACAAAACCCGTGGAATTGAATTTTTGCCTTCGGACTGAACTGGACCCATCGCGGAATGCGAACTTCTCCGAGACGAGTATAATTCTCGAGAAATTCGAGCCAGCGGCGGACGAGTTGGTCTGGTAAAAGATCGTCCCAAGCGAGCTCGTGAAGACAAATTTCTTGCATGAAGATTTTGGCTTGGACGATTACAGGTGCCAACCAACCTGCTGGATCAAATAATCGGGCAATCTGCGAGAGAACCTCGCGTTTTGTAAAGGAGGATTTGGAGGCTAAATCAGAGGAAGCGAAAAAGAATTCATCGGTAGTTGCCTGCCATCGGATGCCAAGAGTTTTTGCAACGCTGGCTTCCTCAATTTCTAAAAAATCAGCTCGCAACAAGTGTTCCGTCGGAATCTGGTCTAACATGCCGTTCTTATTAGCTGTCCAGTTTCTCAAGGGGAAACCAGCGGATTCCAGAGCCGTGCGAAGCTCTCGGATTGCTAAAACGGCTTGATCTTTTGTATGCGCCCCGGCAAGTACGTTGTCAACGTACATGTGTTGCGAAATAATGTTACTTGCGAGCGGATATTGGGTCTTCACATCGATGGACAACTGTTTCAAAACACGGAGAGCCAGGAATGGATCACAATTGACACCGAACGTAACGGTGTTTAGCTCATAATCGGATATGTTGCCCTCAGAATTACGGAATATAATACGTTGGAAGGAGTGTGTCTCGGATCGACATTGATTTGTCTATACATCTTCGTAATATCGGCATTGAAGACAAACTGGAAGAAACGCCACTTCAATAATTGAAGGGTCAAATCGGATTGAAGAATCGGACCGGGATACAATACATCATTTAGACTTAGACCATTTGTGGATTTGCTCGACGCATTAAAAACAACCCTAACCTTCGTAGAAACGCTTTCTGGCTTTATCACGGCATGATGTGGAAGATACAAACTCTGTGACCATTGCGAAATGGGATGAACCTGTGTCATATGGCCAAGATGGGCATATTCTTTGACCACAGCATCATATTCTTCTTTCAGGAGTGGAGTTTTTTGCAATCGATGCTCATTTTTAATAAATTGAGCCAATGCAATGGATCTGGAATGCCCCAATTTAATATTTTCCGGATCCCTGAATGGCAAAGTCACCGTATACCTGCCGTTTTCTTCTCTTATTGTTGTCCTCTGAAAGTTCTGCTCACAAAGGGTCTCGGATTCCTCGGGCACATTCTCCGGAAGATCCTCCACCTCATCCAGTGCTGGATCTGGGCAGACTACAATTTGTGTGGAGAAGGATGAGAGCGCGATGTGGGAATTTGCCGGAATTGGGACGGTCAAAATCCAGCCGAAGATTGTTTCTTGGCCAATGAGTGTGCCACAGATTTTGGGCTGAAATCCGCTTAGGAGAACAGAAGGCAACACATCTGCCCCTATTAGCACATCAATTTGCGCGCTTTTGGAGAACGTGGGATCAGCAAGTCTGATGTCAGGTAGATCTGATAGAACACAATTAAGAATGGAACCAGATGGCAAATTGCCTGCAAGTTTTGGAAGGACATAGGCGGAAACTTCAATCTGCAAGCGGGGTTTGTCTTACGGAACGATACGAAAATGACAAAGCTTACGTATCTGTGCTGCAACTGCTTCGTTCAGTCCAGAAACGTGAGAATTTATCGGTTGATGAGGAATCTTCATCACTCTGACCATGCGTTCCGAAATGAACGTGGCCTCTGACCCGGAATCGATCAACGCGCGAGCTGGATAATTTACACCCAAATGCGAAATTGTGTGTTCGAAGCAAAGAAATTCTGAACATTTTCTGGCGTCTCGGAAGAGGAAGAAGTGGACTGTATGTTCGTATGTACGTTGAAATTTTAAACCATTGCTGTGGACTCGTTTTTGTGCAGTAACGTATGGTGACGTCCTTTACACGTGAAACAGTTATGGACACTCGGGCAATCACGAAGTTGATGTGCTCTGGCAAAACAATTAAGACAGAGTTTCTTCTGCTTAATGTAGTCGTTCCGCTCATTGACCGTCATTTGGAGGAAACGAGGGCATACTCGAGCTGGATGATTCTCTTTGGAGCAGAGATCGCACTGTCGGACATTGGTAGATACGTTCGTTTCAAAGGAATTAACCCTTCTCGAGCCTACTGGATCTTGGGTTGCTCTTGAGTGTTTGGATGGTGATGGAATGTCTTCTTCTTGCTCTTCTAACGCCCTATAACGTTCACGAATGAATCTATTCATTTCCTTCCATAAAGGAATTTCGGACTTGTCCTCTAAGGACTGCTCCCATAAGGAGGCAACTTCGACGCGCAAAAGAAAACGATAAGACAATCCCAGTTTTCCGTGGAGACGTTTGCCTGGGCCAGAGCTTCTAGGCCACCTTCGATGGCTGATTGAAGTTCTTTCAAACCTGCCGCAGACTCAGTTTTAACAGCTTCTACTTTGGAGAGGAGTTAAAGTTGGCTATTGACGATCTTCCGTTTATTTTCATAACGCGCTGTCAGAGCTTTCCATGCGGATTCAAAACCGGAATTTGTGAGTGGAGATTTGGCTACAAGTTTCTTGGCATCGCCTCCCGTTTTCGCGTTTAAATGGAATAAATATAAATAGCCGAGAACAGATCCCTAAACGTGGGCCACTGGAGATAGTCCCCGTAAAATATTTCAGTGTCGCAGGGAGGAATATGGCAACCATCTTGACCTGAGGGATAATGTGCACCTGGCTTGCTGCTTGCTGTGGATGCTTGGTCAATCTACCGGTTTAACTTTGCTAGGCTTCGCTCATACACAGTATAGCAATTGTCAAATTTAGCCTCCAGAGCCTGAGCATCGGAACCTGTTGTTGATTAACTTAGTACCTTGGCGCATCGTCCGTACTCGTCATCGAGTTTATCCCATAATTTAGTTATGCGAGTTCGACGAATTTCAAGCGCATAGACATCTTCGTCGGAAATTGACCCAGCATTGAGTTTGGACTCAAAATGGTTAAGTTGGTCAGCAAGCAACGTGAAGTCGGTTAATGCCATTTTGCTGATGGACTGTTTCTGAATTTGCGACCGAGTACCAATCGGACTTTTAGTTGGAGCCTTAGATAATGGAATGGGTGAGTTGGAGGTACTACGACTCAAGACCGAGTTGGTAGCTGACGGAATTGGTGAGCTAGAAGCACTCCGCCTCACGGTGCGGAGAAGTGGGACCTTTAATCGCTGCTTAGGATCACTATCGGATCCACCTACTCTGCCAGTTGAAAATTGGAGTAGAAGTAGAGCACGAACAAATTAACTTGAAATCGAAACGCACGTTGAAAGTTAAGTTCGAAGCGCAATACGAAAAGACGGAATTATTCTCTGTTAAGTGTATTAATTAATTATAATTTTTGCTTAACCTTAGAATAAATTTAATTACGAAGATTTGAATTATATTGTGTATTGCTCAATAGTTTCAACGATGGAACTTGTAGCAGCGCCGCAAGTTGTCTGTGTATGTGTGTATGTATGTGTGTATGTATGTATGTATGTATACAGCTGTCTGTCGGTACAGCTTAAGAAAATTGTTTAACAAATTGTATGAAATTTGGATGAAATTCGCACTGTATTTTTATGTTGTGCTAGCGTTTTCGGATCTAAATACATACATACATATATCGATATGTGTGTATGTAGATAGCGATACCGGCACTTCTGTATATGTATGTACACCCACATATAAAAATGGAAAGTTTATACGTTACGTAATATTATTATACAAATAAACTTTAATTGAAAAGGAAAACAATGTTCTCTTAGTTTGGAAATGAAGGTTAAACATGAACCACTTGTAGTAGACTGTGCACTTCTAATTATGTGCGTACATACAGGTGTGAGTATGAATGTATGTTTGTAAATTTGTGCAACGATATGAACACAGGAACTGCAAGCACTGGCAGTGGACTGTATGTAGTTAGAATTTAGGAGGAAAATTCACAGGTAATTGCGGACCAAATGGAGGATGGACATGAATTTGGAGACATAAGGATATATGTCAACCAAGAAATTTACTTATCTGTTTCTACCAAATCGTAGGGGGATTCCAATAAGATGCTCCGGCTCGAAGGACCAATGTTTTGTCGGGGGCTAGACCAGATAATCCCAAAGAAATAATTGATGTTGAAATTCTGCTTTTCCACTTAATTTCACTTCTATTCGTAGTTGCTTTTTTCAATGACTCAGTAAACATTCATTTTCGATACATTTTCGATAAGCTAAGATAGCGTAACCTTAGTAGAAAAGAGAACGATGGCATGGATCATCGAAATGAAGCCAACTCAGTGTGGTGAACGTTGGAATGGAGCACTAAATTTGGAGCCAGCGTAGCGGCGTAAACAGCTATATTATATAGTAACTTGGTTTTGACCAAATTGTAAAAAATCTTTAAATTAAAAAATATTCATAAAATTTTATAAAAACAATTTTAAACAATTTTGACTGGTGTGGGAGATGAACCCGAGGTTCCCAGCAGTTGGGTCTAGCACACCATCCTCTGCACAATGTATATCTTTGTTTTGTCAACTCGATTTAAAAAAAGCCATGATCAACCAAGACTCGACCCCGGAGCTACAGCTTCTAAATCTCTGCATCACTTTGCCACTGCTTGCTATGACTGACCAAGCTCCAGTAGACTACAAACACGTGTAAATAGAAAATATATAAATAGATCAGCGGTGGGCAAGCCCTTGCTCACGCTGCTCAAAACGGTAAATTGATCATGGCTTTTTAGACCCCGTACTTAAAAAAAGTACAGGGGTCTATTGGGTTTGTTTTACCGAAAATGTGCGTAACAGGCAGAAAGAGGCGTGGCAGACCCTATAAACTATATATATTCTTGATCAGCATCAATAGCCAAGTCAATATAGCAATGTCCGTCTGTCTGTCTGTCCGTCTGTCTGTCTGTCTGTATGAACACCTAGATCTCAGAGACTATAAGAGCTAGAGACACCAAACTTGGTATGTAGGTTCGTCTATATTGCAAGCAGATCAAGTTTGTTTCAAAATTTGACCACGCCTCCTTTGTCGCCCACAAATCGAAAAAAAAATTCCATACCCCAATTATAAGAACAATTTCAAAGCTAGGGACACCAAACTTAGTATGTAGATTCCTCTATATTGCAGGCATATCAAGTGTGTTTCTTTTTTGGATCGGACCACTGTATCATATAGCTGGCATAGGACCGATCGGCCGAAAATCAAGTTTTAGTATGAAAAACTTTTTTGTTGTATGAGATATCTCAACAAAACTATTACAGTATGCATATAACTTGGTTTTATATATCCTGTCCGAAGTTGGTTTAACTCATAGCAAGCCACGCTCAAGAAAACGTTGAGGCAGGATGCATTTCCCGGATGGACAACAGTGACTAGCGAAGCCGACAACGTTTGCGTTAACCACACAATGACCACACGAAGACCTACGGGCGGTGCCGACGAGGCATGCGCCACACCAGCTACGACAACGGGCGATACCGACAAGGCATGCGTAAACCACACGGAGACCCATGTATTAAGTCCGATCGTAAGACAAAATATATTGATTTCATTATTCATTCTAAGTCTTAACATAGCTAAAAGCTGCGCAGCTGCGCCGCCTGATACGCTGGCAGCGTTTTGGGTTCTATATGTATATATAAGGACTTATGTATATACCTCAACATAGGTGTAGCTGAGAGAGAGTGTTATGTGAACACAAAGAGAGCGACATATACGACTCGGCGCTTATGCTGCCCATTGCATTCTTGTGCGATCATATTACATTGCACTTGAAATAAGCTTGGGACTTATGCTTATGTTAACATTGCAACAAAGTGTTACAATGTGCTTGTTATGAACGACACTGAGTACAGTATAGTTATTTTATATGAGTATGAATTTATAGTATTAATGTGTATATATGTGTATATATTAAAGAAAAAACTAGTTTTGTACATAATTTTTTTTTGTGTTTTAAATGTAGTGTATATGTTGATTAATTGTAAATATATAAAATAATATAAAGAAAATATATATTAGTTGCTATAGAAAAATATAGAATGTCTCTTTTGTTTTTTTTTCGTATATAATTTTTTTTGGTTGATCAGACCTTTTTCATTAAATTATTCAGTTATTATATATTTTTTTTAACCTATCTTTATGAATTCTTTGTTTCTTTTCTTTGCTGTAATTAATTAAAATATTTTCATTATCTTCTATATTTTCTACTGTAGAGGGTCCTAAATATACTGGATCCAATTTATGGCCAGTTTCGTTTCTTAACAGAACCTTATCTCCTATTTTTAATTCAAAATTTATTACTTTCCTTTCATAATATTCCTTTTTTTAGCCTTAAGCTCTTCTAACATTATTCTGGCTCTTTTGTAAGCCTGTTCCAATATAAACTTAGATTCCTTAGCGTAATCTTCTATATTGTATAATGGATTTATTTTATCTATTGTATTAAAATATGCTTGCAAATTGCAAGCATTATACCCATTTTACACTGGAGTCACTAAGCAAAGTCGCTAGCTGCAACAAAAAGTTCGTTCACATTGCATCAGTCACTAGAAAGTAGTCACTAACTGACAGCTGAGTTGTTTTGACAAACGTGTGTAGTTTCGCAATTAAAAATTTATATAAAATTAACGCAGTCAATATTAAGATTTTCGAGGCTCTGACCGTGCTTTAATGCGTTAAAACTCTGGCGAGCGATGAGGATGAGAGGCCCGTTACATTGTACAACAACCAACTTTAAATGCATTGATATCAGTGGAAAGAGTCAGTTGGAGGGAAAATTGATGTACATAGTTAGGTGGAACTAAAGTTTTTTTTGCATAGAAACGGCGCGGATGCTTCTGACGGATAGAAGTGTCCAACATTAACGAAGCTATGTTCATGCAGCATTTTAAAGTGGAGCACCATATTTTTGAGGAGAAACTGAAGACGCTACCACAATTGGAGAAAAAAGAAACGAACTTTCGCCCCAGCATCCCATTGAAAAAACTTATAACAATAGGCAATAATACATGCAGATTTTTTCTCTGGCCGCGCATCTCCCCGATCCGATCAGACCATTCGTCTATAAGTATATGTTCCAGATCCTCCGTCCACTTTTTGCGCTTCTTACCATTGTTTACTAATAAAATTAAGGAAATTATTCACATGTCGAAAAAGAGCTTTTCAAAATTGGCGCTTCGAACTTCCAGTGTTGCAAAATATAAAATTAACAATGTTATCACTCTATTTATAACATTTTAATTACCAACACTGGTTCCGGCAGTCGCTACGACAGTCGCTAACAACAGAGGCAGTCACTATTTTAAACTCAACTGTCATGAACTGTCACTAGATTTTCTCGTTAGTGACCTGTTAGTGGCTGCTGTGTAAAATGGGTACTACATTCATAATACGAATCATAGTAGTGTACACTACTATGGTATAGTTATGTTAGCTAAAATAGTGTACACGCTTCTCTTTGCACTATTTATACAAAACAAGGGGGTCCGCCCCCTGCTCGCTTCGCTCGCGGTGAGATGCGGCTACCAACATAAATACATATTCAATCAGTTTGGTTAAGATATCTTAAAACTTACTTTTCGATTGAGCGTCTCTATTGCAGCTATATGATATAGTGGACCGATTTGAAACAAATTTGGCCAGAATATAAAACACCAATATAAATGCATATTCTTTAAATTTGGTTACGATATCTCTAAAAACAAAAAACTTTTTAATACTAAAACTTGATTATCGGCAGACCGTCTCAATGACAGCTATATGATATAATGGGCCGACTTGGACCAAATTTGGTCAGGATGTATAATATCACCCCAATTGTATATCGTGTGTGAATGGTCGAGATATCTCAAAAATCGAAGAAGCTTTTCATACTAAAACTTCATTTTTGATGTATCGTTTCTATGGCAGCTATATGATATAGTTGTCCGATCCAAAAATAAAAACAAACTTGATCTGCGTACGGTATCCAGAAACCTACATACCAAGTTTGAAGTCTCTAGCTCTTATGATTTCGACGCGTTCAAGCAGAGGGACGGACAGACAGACGGACATGGCTCAATCGACTCGGCTGTTAGTCCTGATCAAGAATATATATACTTTTGGGGGTCTGCCACGCCCCTTCTGCCTGTTACATATATTCTGCCAAATGCATTATACCCTGTTTTGCCCATTTTCAATGGGCTCAGGGTATAATAAGTATAAGGGTATATTGTGTTCGTTGGAATGTATGTAACAGGGATAAGGAGGCATCTCCGACCCTATAAAGTATATATATTCTTGATCAGCATCAACAGCCGAGTCGATATAGCCATGTGTGTCTGTCCGTCTGTCCGTATGAACAAAAGGATCTCAGAGACTATAAGAGATAGCGTAACCAAATTTGGCACACAGATTTCTATATATCCAGCGCAGATCAAGTTTGTTTCAAATTTTGGACACGCCCCCTTCCGCCATCGCAAATCGCGAAAAGCTACCACACCCACAGTTTTTAAGATAATATAGTTTTTCTTGTAGTCACTGATATCTATTATTATTATTTATTATCCCACTGAATCGCAACACGATCGGACAAGTAGAACAGCAGTTATTGTCTGAAAATGATTCTTTAAGCAATACATGGCAATACATGCCCCCTAGAGTATGCAATAGATTTTGTATTGTTAGAAAATTTTCTTTAAAGTACTTTTATATGTAGTGAAATAAGTAACGGGTATCCTATAGTCGGGATCTCGACTTTAGCCTTTCCCACTTGTTTTTTTTGTATACATTTAAGGTCTGCAACTATAACATGGAGGTGTTAGCTATCGATGGCACACATCCTGGTGCGTGTCATGACTCATTCATTTGGAGCAGCAGCGCTGTTAGACGATACTTTTCTAGAAGCTTAAATCAAATTGTATTGGCGGATTCTGGATACGCATTAGAGCCGTATCGAAATGTTCAGTGTGGAACCATGCAACACATATATAACAACCAATGCCAGATGAAGATTTTGAGAATTTCAATGTTCGTCATCAAAAAGCAACTGAACAATGCCAGCAAGAAGATTCACAAGATGCTGTTGGAAAAAGTGATGAGCTTGCTCGTACCTTTGTTTAATTTCTTTGAACTAATAATAAAACAATTAAATAAATATTTTTGAAAATGCATTTATTTAAGAATGCTTTGAAGGGCTTCAAGTTTTTTCTTCTCAATATCTTCAATGTTTTTGAATTGCTGCTCCATTAGGGTAGTTTGAGTTACCATGTTGAAGCGAATGGCATCCAAACTTTCAACGACGCGTTCCATTAGTGAGTTTTGGACACCACAAATGCTCTCCAAACTCTCCATCGGGGCTCGACGAGTTCGCTTTGGTGTATTCAAGAATCCTTCATCGTCGTCCGCTGGACGCTTGGCGCTGTTCTCATCGAGACTTTCAACCATCTTGATTTCAGGATTTGGTGTGCCGAATGCTTTTCCTCCGTCCCCTTCTACCATTTTGAACAGGCCGCAGAGCGTGGCCAAGGTTTCCTCCGCATCCGAAAGATGTATTTGTGCATAAGGTCCGCCACCAGTTGCACAGGTCTCCTTCTTATTGTGCGCCAACTTCTTTCTAACGGTGCCTTTCCAATCGTTCCACACCTAAAAGAATGTAAAAATGTTTCAAATTAATTCGCAAAAATGGATTAATCTAATCTACCTTTTCCATCCGGCCAAATCTTTTGTTGGTGGACCTGCATCATTTAATTCAACTGTAAGTGCAGACCATTTTGCATCCACCGCAACACGGTACCCCTTGGTGAAGCCTCGTGCAATGTCTGTGTTTTCTTTCATATATTTAAGGAGTATCTCGTCCTGCTCAGAATTTTTGTGTTTGCGCCTGTTAATATGTGTACTTAGTAAATAAAATAAAATTAAAATCAAATGTGCTTGTACTTACATTTTTCAATTTTCCTTTTGACAGTTCATCATATTTTCAGTGTTGGTAAGAAACTTATTTCAGGGTGGTCAGCTGTGATTGTGTTTTTTTCAGATGCAACTTCTTTTTTTTGCATTAAAGTTAACACAGCTATGCACAACGAAACAATTAAAAAAAATATAGAAGAGTCCAATTCATTTGACGCGATATTTTAAGCACTTAAACAGTAGTTTAAATGTGTACGAAAATCTTAATTCAAATCTGCAAATATATGGACAGCCCTACTAAATTTCCCATTCATTTTCACAAATTTAAATTTTGCGAGCGAATCGAGCCGGGGGTTGGTGAGCACAGCGAGCAGGGGGCGGAGCCCCCTAGTTATTTATAAAAAAGTTTTATTTTATTATGTGATAGAAACTAGAATGGCAAAAAAAACATGAAGAGAAATGGATAAAATCGATGACTAAAAAATTTTGACTTTATAATTTGAAATAATGGATATACAAATGTGTTAATAACATTTAACCGTGGTCCGTGGGAATCATGCCGATCCTTACGAGAGCGCACGCATACCCTCTTGCGCTCCCATAGCTCTAACCCAGTTGTCCCAGTATTAAAAAATTTTTCTGCAAATGGCCCTGATTGGACTAAGGCGTCGACCTCGGCTACCCTACCGTAGCAAAACAGAACATGACAAGTACACAGAGGAAAAAAAAACACGACGTCACAAGAGCGAGCAGATGCCTCCAAGCGAGCTCTGTCGCTACAAGGGCGGGCAGAACCAGTGCTGCCAACTTTTGTCTGAAAAAAAAAGCGGTTTTTGACGGGACAAACTATCAAAAAAAGCTGAAAAATTAAAAAAAAAACAAGCGGGAAAGGCTATAGCCGAGATCCCGACCATATGATAACCGTTACTTACTTTAATATATTCAAAAGTACTTTAAGGAAAATACTTGTTTTGATCTGAAAACTTTAATTCGCCATAACTGTCGTTCGACATGTCCGATCTTAATGCGATTCAGTAAGATGATAGATAACGCTAATAGATAACGCTTATAATCACAAAAAACGTATTATCTCGAAAACTGTGGGTGTGGTGGTTTTTCGCGATTTGCTGGGGCGGAGGTGGGCGTGGATTAAATTTGAAACAAACTTGATCTGCGTGAGCTATATAGAAATCTGTGTGCCAAATTTGGTTACTTTATCTCTTTTAGTCTCTGAGATTTCTTTGTTTAGACGGTTTTTCGCTATTTGCGGGGGCGGAGGGGGGCGTGGCTTAAATTTGAAACAAACTTGATCTGCGTGGGGTATATAGAAGTCTTTTAGTGAAAGTTTGGTATCTCTATCTCTTATGGTCTCTGAGATCTAGGCGCTCACACGGACGGACAGACGGACAGACGGACAGACACACATGGCTATATCGACTCGGCTATTGATGCTGATCAAGAATATATATACTTTATGTGGTCGGAGAAGCCTCCTTCTGCCTGTTACATACATTCCAACGAACACAATATACCCTTATACTTATTTTTTATAAGTAACGGGTATAAAAAGCCATAAAAAAAGCTAGTTTTTAAATTCATTTATTTTCTGTACGAGAGGGGAAATGTGAGCGGCAGATGCTCTTTTATTCATAATATATGAAAATTTTCATCAATATTTTTCTTATCCTGATTTTCATCAGCAGAATATGATGACCCCGTTCCTATCATCCGTAGGAATTTATCGGGAAGCTCATACTTGTTGCAGCACTTGTCGAGTCTGCGCAAGCCATATCTGTAAATTCATAATAAAATATATTTTTTAAATTTAAAGAAGCAATCAATTAAACCAAATACCTTATATTAAGTACACTGTTTAGTGTGCGTAGGTGTTGTTTATTTCGCAGTTTTGACTTTATAAGGTTTACTTGGCTAAATATGCGCTCCACTTCGGCGTTGGACCAAGGCAACGATAATATATCATTGGCAACCTTAGACAGCTCTGCAAAAGTATTGTTGCCGCCAGAATCCTTATATGAATAAACTTCAATCCAAAATTTCGTAGTGCTGTCAGTATTTTGCCATTTCACGAAATGAATTTTTTTATATTGGCTCTCAATTTTTCCTATATTTTGGCAGTTAAGGCCTTCCAATATGGGAATAATGTCTCTTTTATTTTGGCGCAATACATTGTCCACAGAAAAAATATCCACCTGCTTTAGTATTAAACAGTTATCCGGAAGCCTTAAAATAAAAACAAAAGTTATTTGTTAAAATATACGGTACCAAATTTAGGTTAGATACCTTTGATTTAGTTGCTTAATAAGTTCAACCAAATATTTTGAGCAGCAGTTTCGAATCTCTTTTTCAGAAGATGGATCCAACTTTAACAACTTGATATTTTTTTCAAATTCATATCCTTTGTTGAGATCTTCGTGAACATATTCTTCAATATTGTCTATTGCCAATACATCAACATCCATTTCGGATGGAATTATGCCCTTTTTCAAAGATAGAATGGCCAACGTCTAATCGTTTAGAAGTTCTGTGATATTTGAGTTGTTACTCTGAAAACACTTGTTAACTCGTTGCAATTCCGACAAAATTGGATTTAAAACAAGGGGGCTCCGCCCCCTGCTCGCTTCGCTCGCGGTGAGGTGCGGCTAAGTCGAGCATGCTCGACAGTAGAATACCCTGAGCCCACGTACTCTTTTATAAAAGTTGATTTTTGTTTGTTCCTACGGCAGCTATATGATATATGGAACCGGTTTGAACTAAATCTGGTCAGAATGTACAATACCAACATATATACATATTCTATCAGTTTGATTAAAATATCTCAAAAAGCAAAAAACTTTTTCATACTAAGACCTAATCTTCGATTGAGCGTCTCTATTGTAGCTATATGATATAGTGGTCTGATTTGAACCAAATTGGGTCAGGATGTAAATTACCAGCCGAGATGCTTATTCTATCAGTTTGGTTCTGATATCACAACAAAAACTTTTTCATACTAAAACTTGATTTTCGATGTATCGTTTCTATGGCAGCTATATGATATAGTTGTCCGATTTGAACTTTATTTGGTCAGGATGTGGAATACCAGCCAAGATACATATTCTATCAGTTTGGTTCTGATATCTCAACAAACAAAAAACTTTTTCATACTAAAACTTGATTTTCGATGTATCGTTCCTATGGCAGCTATATGATATAGTGGTCCGATTTGAACTTTATTTGGTCAGGATGTGGAATACCAGCCAGATACATATTCTATCAGTTTGGTTCTGATATCTCAACAAACAAAAAACTTTTTCATACTAAACTTGATTTTCGATGTATCGGTCCTACGGCAGCTATATGATATAGTGGTCCGATTTGAACCTTATTTGGTCAGGATGTAGAATACCAGCTCAGATACATATTCTATCAGTTTGGTTCTAATATCTCAACAAACAAAAAACTTTTTCATACTAAAACTTGAATTTCGATGTATCATTTCTATGGCATCTATTTAATATAGTTGTCCGATCCAAAAATAAAAACAAACTTGATCTGCGTACGGTATACAGGAACCTACATACCAAATATGAAGTCTCTACCTCTTATGGTTTCTGAGATCGACGCGTTCAAACAGACAGACAGACAGACAGACGGACAGACAGACGGACATGGCTCAATCGACTCGGCTGTTGATCCTGATCAAGAATATATATACTTTTGGGGGTCTGCCACGCCCCCTTCTGCTTGTTACATACATTCTGCCAAATGCATTATACTCTTTTTTGCCCATTTTCAATGGGCTCAGGGTATAAAAAGTAAATAAAGATAGTTTTTATCATTAAACATTTCATGTAAAAGCTCAGTCTTATGGCATTTTTCCTTGCTTGATGCTAAGGAGTTTTAGCTCTTCCCATTGCTGTAATATCCGTGACACCGCCAACTCAATTGACAGCCATCGTGTGTCACACATTTTTGGTATCTTTAATGGAGCCTTGAAGAAATTTATTTTAAAAAGTAATTAGGTTTTAATTAGACTTGCGTAGCTAAAAAACCAGTTTCAATTATTACGTTATTAATATACATAAAGGGACGATCACGCAGCCAATATCTAAATTGTTATAACATATAAAACGTATAGCGCTAGAACAAGTACGAGTTAGAACAAATACAACAAACACAATATAAAAAGTAGCATGTTTTCCACACAAACCTTGACGTCGTTTATACACTGATATATTTTTATACCCTTTACTTATAAAAAATAAGTATAAGGGTATATTGTGTTCGTTGGAATGTATGTAACAGGGTCGGACCCTATAAATTATATATATTCTTGATCAGCATCAACAGCCGAGTCGATATAGCCATGTGTGTCTGTCCGTCTGTCCGTCTGTCCGTATGAACAAAAGGATCTCAGAGACTACAAGAGATAGAGTAACCAAATTTGGCACACAGATTTCTATATACCCAGCGCAGATCAAGTTTGTTTCAGATTTTGGTCACGCCCCCCTCCGCCCCCACAAATCGCGAAAAGCTACCACACCCACAGTTTTTAAGATAATATAGTTTTTCTGTAGTCACTGATATCTATTATTATTATTTATTATCCCACTGAATCGCAACACGATCGGACAAGTAGAACAGCAGTTATTGTCTGAAAATGATTCTTTAAGCAATACATGGCAATACATGCCCCCTAGAGTATGCAATAGATTTTGTATTGTTAGAAAATTTTCTTTAAAGTACTTTTATATTTAGTGAAATAAGTAACGGGTATCCTATAGTCGGGATCTCGACTATAGCCTTTCACACTTGTTTTGTACTCGAACTGTCAGCAGAACTTTTCGAAAACAAGTTATACGTTTCGTGAACCAGAAACTCCAAACTTGCCGGCAAAAAATCTTTGCAAACATGACTTACGGCCAATTGAATTGAATGGCAGACGCACTTTATTAAAATTAGGGAGGTGCCTCCTTTTTGAGCTCTGTATAGACACTTTTATTGACGCCTATCATCACACTGGCATTGTCGGTGCCAATTCCTATTAAATTTTTAATATCAAGTTTTCGGTCCTCCAACTCATTTTTAAGGGCCTCAACTATGCAGGCTGCGTTTCCATGCTCTAAGTAAATTAGGTTTAAAAATGTGGAAACAAACTTTTCATGTTGAAGCGAAAAATAATTGATGGCCACGCCTAATTACATATTAAATTACATAAAAAATATTTAAGAAATATTATACACAAAGGAAGATAATAATAATTGAAAAATACACACCTAGAAGTTTAGTGACACTAATATTTATTTATTTATTTATTTATTTATTGTCAAGCTATAAGCAGCCGACACTTAACTATACATTTAAATTAAAATATTAATTTAATTATTACAGTGTAATGTAAATGTAAATGTAAATATAAATATATATTTTATATTCTGGGGGTATCTAAAATGAAAAAGAAAACGATTGGTCCAACATTTGTTGCTAGGATTGGGAAAAACCCAGAAAAACCCAATCAGACCAAGATAAAATTAGAGATTATTTAGTTAGTTAGATTAGTTAGAAACAATAATATAGAGGCTTTAATAGTAGGCGAAGAACGCTCGAAACTAATCATACCGTACTGATTGTTATATTTAGCACACAGAATACGAAAAGGTTCATGCAAAGCCCAGTTAGTGGTGCAATGCTGAAGATAAAGATGATTAAAGTTACGAGTTAATCTAAAAGGTATGTTGAAAGTTACTTCGTCCATCAAACTAACTGAGTCTACTTGACCCTGTAGTAATTCATGGACGAACATTACTCCAAGCATAATTCTACGATTAGTAAGAGAGGGAAGATGGATTAAGCAAAGTCTACTAGAGTACGAAGGCAACTGTATTTCTGAGTTCCAGTTCAAGCCTCGAAGAGCAAATATTAAAAATTGTTTTTGAACCGATTCTATTCTGGCACGATGTGATTCGTATTGAGGAAACCAAATGCATGACCCATACTCAAGAATCGGACGAACAAGAGATGTATATAAAAGCCTAGTAATATAAGGATCATCAAATTCCTTTGACCATCGCTTAATAAACCCAAGAACTCCCATTGCCTTATTGACTGCAACAGCAATATGTTTATCGAACTTCAGTTTATGATCTAGAATTATACCCAAATCATTTACTGAGCCTTCGTTATCATTTAAACATTCCAAGATAATGCCATTTAGTGAATACTGACAAGTATGCCGAAAGGATCTGTGGAAAGTCATTACTTTACATTTTGAGCTATTTAAATTAAGCAAGTTGGCTTGACACCAAAAAAGCATTTAAGTCCGCTTGCAAAAACCTATCAGAGAAAGGTTCATTCATATCCTTTGTTGAGATCTTCGTGAACATATTCTTCAATATTGTCTATTGCTAATACATCAACATCCATTTCGGGTGGAATTATGCCCATTTTCAAAGATAGAATGGCCAACGTCAAATCGTATAGAAGTTCTGTGATATTTGTGTTGTTACTCTGAAAACACCTGTTAACTCGTTGCAATTCCGACAAAATTGGATTTAAAAAAAGTAAATAAAGATAGTTTTAATCATTAAACATTTCATGTAAAAGCTCAGTTTTATGGCATTTTTCCTTGCTTGATGCTAAGGAGTTTTAGCTCTTCCCATTGCCCGTGACACCGCCAACTCAATTGACAGCCATCTTGTGTCACACACTTTTGGTATCTTTAATGGAGCCTTGAAGAAATGTATTTTAAAAAGTAATTAGGTTTTAATTAGACTTGCGTAGCTAAAAAACCAGTTTCAATTATTACGTTATTAATATACATAAAGGGACGATCACGCAGCCAATATCTAAATTGTTATAACATATAAAACGTATAGCGCTAGAACAAGTACGAGTTAGAACAAATACAACAAACACAATATAAAAAGTAGCATGTTTCGTTTATACACTGATATATTTTTATACCCGTTACATATAAAAAATGAGTATAAGGGTATATTGTGCTCGTTGGAATGTATGTAACAGGGAGAAGGAAGCATCTCCGACCCAATAAAGTATATATATTCTTGATCAGCATCAACAGCCGAGTCGATATAGCCATGTCCGTCTGTCCGTCCGTCCGTCCGTCCGTCTGTCCGTCTGTGTGAGCGCCTAGATCTCAGAGACCTTAAGAGATAGATTAACCAAACTTTCACACGCAGATCACAAATGCGTTGGAGCAGGTCAAGTTTGTTTTAAACTTTTGAGCTAGTCGGAACAACTCAAATGGTACTGATGATAGGGAGTGGCATCTCTTGAATAAACTGTACCATGTCATGCTCCTTGCATCATGCTTCTATGAGAGTGTTGTATGTTGTTGGTGAGTCATGTTCCATTGAGGATGACAGGTGGCTAACCAAAGAGATTGAAGGTTGGTTTAAAATAAACTTTATGAGGTTTTCAACTAAGTAACAGCAACACACCATGGCATCCAAACTTTTTTTTCATTATTGTGCCAAATAATTCCCAAATGGTTTAAGCGACAAAAAGATGACATTAAGTTTGAAATGCTGGTCAACTAGCAGAAACGGTTCTGAAGATGGAGAAACCATGCTCCTTGCATTTATGCAAGTGTTGTTGCTTGTTGGAGATGTCATATTGACAATAAACCAAGAAAAGACACAATTTTCGTTTTTGCATAATAAGTATCATACAGTATTTTGTAAGCCAGAAAGGTTTAAATTGATTTCAAACTAGCAGGATTTTTTTTTTTACTTGAAGCAGTTGCTACTTGATTTAAACCTGAAGCAGTTGCCAATATAAAGCAGTTGTAACCAAAAGTCGTTGTTAACCTGAATAAGTTGACACAACAACTGTTTACTTAATAGTTCAAGTTTGAATATTTTCTTTCATAACACGGAAAGTTTGCACTGCCACATTAACGATGTGTGTGCAGATCTGCTAATGCTCCAATCTTCTATTTTGTGTTATCTTGAGGCTTCTACATACTCAAACGATACATACAATATTCCTGGTTTTACTACAGCAGTGCGACTAGATTGCCAGTCCTTAGCTCACGGAAATCGACCAAAGACATGCATTGTCATATTCATTAGAACTGATCTTTTTGAGAATATCAGTTTTTCTACTATAATCGCATTTATGCTAATAGTAGGAACTTGTCTTCTCCAGTAATTGAATATACAATTTTCAAATACAGATCATTTTATTTTTAATAGTCTACAAAAGTCCAACCTATCCGTTACTTAAATTCGAAAGGGAGTTTAAAGAACTATTTGAAAGGCGTTCCCTATTAAATACAGACATATTTGTGTTAGGCGATTTCAATTTATGTCTTCACTCGATGACAGGTTGTTGTGGAAGAACCTTTGATTTCTTAGTGAATTCTAAAGGTTGTACTTCGTTATTAGACCTAGCAACATCCACAACAAATGGTAATACCCATATTGATTGGGCATTTTCAAATACCTCCAACAGTAGTGCCCGGAATTATAGTCACTGCAACTGAGCCTCCACCTTAGAAAAAATTAATACGTATTTATTAATATCTGAATAAATTTCTCAACGGTGTAGTCAAGTTAAGTAATATTTAAGCAATCTTTTTTTTTAGCAAACTTTTTTATTTACTTTTTATTATTTATTTATTATTATATTATTATATCACTACGAACGGCAGTTCGCTCTAGTGACGAAAGCAGCACGAAGGGTGCGAAAGGCGACTAGTCACTGCGAACGGCAGTTCGCTCTAGTGACGAAAGCAGCACGAAGGGTGCGAAAGGCGACTAGCAATATGTACAGCTAATTTGGAAAATTCATGAGATAAAGAGGTGTATCAAAAATACCCCGATCACCCAAATCCGATAACTGGTTCAAAAGATAATCAAATTTGAAATTTTTAGTGGACTTCTCAAAATGAGATGAAAAGTCAGTTTGTTTGTCGGTTTGTTTGTCTGCATGAACGCGCTAAAGATGCGAAAATGTAATGATGGGGATTCATTTCTTTTCGAAAATCTAGAAATGTTTGTTCTACGATTTTTTGAATTTCCCGCAAGTTTAGCGGGAAAACGCTATTTCCCGCTAAACTTGAAACTCCAATAGTTTGCAAACCATAGAAGCTACAGATACGTGCTATATATCATTGGAAATGTAAGTTTGAGGGCGTACCTTCAAACTTTTTTTTCTAAAGTACTCAAGTAACATTTTACAGGTGAAATAAGGTTTTTTAGATTATATTTTGGCGATATCTGACAAAACGGTTCTAACGATTTTCATTAAATTGATTATTGAGTATTGAGTATGTTGTAGTACGTAAAACTTAGCGTTTTTTGGTATATGACACATAAATTTTGGTTGATGGGTTTGGAAGATATTACCTGTTAACTGAAAATTTACATTTTTCTATCGGTCGAAAATCACGTTTTAGTTTGAAAATCACGTTTTAGTACTAAAAACTTTTTGATTTTATGAGATATCTCAACCAAACTGATACAATACGCATTTTACATGGTTTTATATATCCTGACCAAAGTTGGTTCAAATCGAACCACTATATCATGTAGCTGTCATAGGACCGATCGGGTCAAAATTAGGTTTTAGTATGAAAAACTTTGTTTTTTGCGACATTTTAACCAAATTGATAGAATATGCATTTAACTTAGTTTTATACATCAAATTGGTTCATATCGGACCACTATATCATATAGTTGTCATAGGACAAATCGGGCGAACATCAAGTTTTACTGTGAAAAACTTTTTTGTCTTATGAAATATTTAAACCAATTTGATAGAATTTGCATTTAAGTTAGCCCGAAGTTGGTAATCTGTAATCAAACCACTATATCTTATAGCTAACATAAGACCGATCGGGCGAAATACAAGTCTTTGTATGAAAAGTAGACAGTAGTAACGCGAGCGAAACAAGCAGGGGCGGAGTCTCTTAGTTATATATTTTACTATCTTCCTTCATTAATGATAAAGTTACAATGTCAAAAGCAAAAGCCATTGCAAAAAGTTCTGATATCCCACAAAAAAAACCTCTACACGAGGTAAAAGTCTAGTGACGAAAGCAATTTTAGCTCCAAAATTTCTGATATCCAATTGTGTGACGAGCAATATTCAGTTTATTATAAAAATTTTAAATAAAAATAAAAATTATTTTAAAAAAAAAACACGAAAATTGGTATTTGGACTGTGCAAAAAGTAATTTTTATGTACAAAGAAGCTTGCCCTTTTTTGGCACAGTGCACAATGCCAATTTTCGTGTTTTTTTTTTAAATAATTTTTATTTTTATTTAAAATTTTTATAATAAACTGACTTTACTTTTTTTTTTTCTTAAATAAATATATTTCTTTTTTATATTTTCACACGTGTGCCCGCCGTGTGTGAACATCTTGTTTTTTTTCTACATGGAAAGGTTGCACTAAAAGTGACCTTTTCCGCCAACACGTCTGCACCCTTTAAGCTCACCAGAAAAGTGACGCTCCCGCCGCATGATGGCCAACGATCCCGATATCGATGCCCCTGGTTGCCACCCTTGAAAATGAGCTAAATTTGGATCATCGTCCTAAAGGTGGAGATGATCTAAAAATCGAAAATAGGTCATCGTCCTAAATGTGGACGACGACGGCCAAATGAACTTCAGCCAAAAATGGGATGCAGCAGGATGCTGCGTCACATCTTAACAAACCTCGGCAGTAGCCCCACTAAACTTTTGAAGATACTCCTTCCCATTTCCTCCGCGCTTTGTCATATTTATTTGCTTACTTTCTTTTACCCATGTCCAATTCCAACAAATAGAAATTGACTCCTCCTTCTCCTCCTCTTCTTTAAATTCTATTTTTAATACAATTTTTCACTAAAATTTTTAATGTTGAAGTGTTCTTTCACTCAGAATTGCATGCGAGTCTTCAATAGAAACACCTTTGGAAAATTTTTTGGAAACAGACAATATAACTTAAAAAGCGGTCATCGTTTAAGCTTAGCGTGAAATTCCAAGCCTTATCCGAACTAAAAACGACATCCAGGATACTCTTACTTAAGATTGCATAAGAGAAAGAATTGTTTTGTCTGCTAATACACCCCAAATATGCTTTGTTTGCTTAGGTCATAAACTTAGACTTAGCCAAATTATGAAAATCCTGGGGTTCAAGTTAACATATCCTTTGACTTGTATAACAGACTAAACGGAGAGTAAAAAAGACAACCAATAAAAATAATAAAGAGCAGCGTTTGATATCTGGGCCTTACGCAGAGTCAAAATTCCAGCGAGCTACTATCTCATGTTTATGAGAATAAAAATGACAAAATTTTACAGAAACGGACCTCTAAATTATTTAAGCTTCTTCCGACAAATGTTAATATTTTCAACATTAATACTTTCAATGCTCAGAAAGGCCCCACTTTGGGCGTCAAATTATGTATTGACCAATTGACTACTTGTCTAAATGGCATTGGTCGCCTTAGCTTAGAGTTCGTTGAAATCTTCACTAACGGCACTCATGGGTACATCATAATTAAATAGATGAAAACTAAGCCAGATAGAATCAAACAAAATGAAAGGAAATTGTCACCTCTATAGAAAACCTAATCTGACAAATTAATTTGCTTTTTCTGCAGAGATTTTAATGCAGTTTGTCACGACACAACCCTCCCTTGCGTAAAGAAAATGTATGGAAAGCTCCCAAAAGTTCATTTACCCCTTCATTTACCTTAAGGAAAGAAAATTAATTTTAGTCCATAATGATTTTATTATAACCTTTCAAGAAGTCCAAACGTTATTCAAGTTTTCTTTTAACATCATAATTCTGAAAATAGTATTTTCTATTTCATTATAATATCTTAAATTTTTCACACCAAAAATTGTATTATATATAAATTCTATGTTGAAACTACGCTAACTAATATTATAAATGAAAGACACTTTAATATATTTAAGTTATTCAGTTATTTAGCTCGTTTAATAAGTCGCAACACCGACACCACATGTACACAGTTCAAAGCACAGAAAAAGAAGAGAGTTTAAAGCTAAAGGCCAGTTTCGAGTAGACCAAAAATTTCCGCCGGCGGAAAGTTTTCTATGGAATATATGTCAAACTCTTTTTCTTCTCTTTACGATACCGAAATTCTGGTAGGTCGTTCTGCTCTACTCGATATTGGCCTTAAAAGTGTGACAACACTTTATGCAAAAAGTAACACTTAAAGTAGTGTTGTATAATGAAATTTTTTTTATGTTGAATAGGGGTATTCGAACACGCCCCTCAAAAATAACATTTATACAGTTTAAACTAATCAAATATTCATATTCATTTGTTATCATTAACTTATTCTAATCTGGCTGGTGTGCATTCTGGGAAGTATTACGTAATGTAGCATTCCCTACGAGGACACGGGGAAAACCCAGACAAACCCGATCAGTTTCAAATGTTAACATAAGATTGAATTCACATTTCATAACTTATATTTTGCAACTTAATGCCATATTTTTATTAAAAAAAAATAAAAATAAACTCGTATGACAATCTTTGTCATTAAAAATCGAAATGAAGGAAATAACATTCTGCTTCGATAAACAAATGGATTAGTCCTCTTGAAGTAATCCCAACTTTTTACGTAGTTCCACGAATCTTCCAGCAGGCAATGGTTTTGTAAAGATGTCAGCAAGTTGGTTATCTGTGGAAATATACTCAAGGCAAATAACATTATTCTCCACTTGCTCTCTAGTAAAATGATATTTAATATCAATATGTTTGGCTCTTTTATGACAAGAAGGGTTGTTTGATATGCTTATACAGCCCTGGTTGTCTTCATAAATGATGTCTTCATATGATGTTAACACTATTTAGAAGGGATTTTAACCATAAAGCTTCCCTTACGGCTTCAAATACGGCCATATACTCAGCTTCAGTTGAAGAGGCTGCTACTGAGATCTGTCTTTCCGTGTTCCAACAAATAAGATTTGAATCGAACATTTAAAATAAAATAACCGTTGTACTTTTCCTATCAATATCAATATCACCCCAGTCGGAATCTACATAACCAACTAATGTATTTTCAAATTCTGCATTCTTTTTAAAAATGAACTTCATATCAATGCTTCCCTTCAAGTACTCATAGTACGCCATAGCTCAGAATTATTTTTGCTAGTATATCTACTTAAAATATTTAATGCAGTAGCTAGATCTGGACGTGTACATAGCATTATGAACATTAAATAACCAATAAGGTTTTAAGAAGGCTGTTTTCACATCCATTTGATGGTCTTTCTGCTAATTTTTGAACTGCTAATGATAATATAAATCGAAACTTGAAGTTCTAGCCACAGGGGCAAATGTTTCATCATAACCGACTTGTATTTTATTGGATTTCGTAGTTCATTATATTTAACAGAAAATGCACATCTACTATCCACAATGTTTTTGTTTTCAGGCTTTTTTGTTATTTTGCAAGTATTATTTATTTCATGAGCAGTCAGCTCTGTTTGACTGGCTTCCTCCTACACAGACTTATCGTTTCTAAATTTTGATTCATCAAAGGTATTTGGGATATCATTGAAAATAGTATGAGCATTTAATATTAATTTATTTAGGTCCGTTTTCTGATCATGCTTTTAACCTTACAGTGTAGACAAATTGGCCTTGAAGGGAACTTTGATTTTCTTCTATAAGGGCTTAGCATTCGCCAACTACGATTATTTCGGTGTTGCTAAGGGCAACGCCATAAAGTTTATCAATTATTGCATACCTTTAGGGTCCTGAATTGCTTATCATCATTTATCCTAATTTATAACCGCAATTTTTATCTGATATTAATGAGAATAAGAAGAATAATAGCTAAAAATAACACGAAACGTTTTTTAACAACAAAAGAGTTCTATACTCAAAAATGTGGGTGTGATATAATGTTTTTGCTATTTGCATTGGACAACGGTGGCGTAGAAAAAATTTGAAAGGCTATTGAATGACTTCACATTCATGGAAGTCTGTCTGCCAAATTTGGTTGCTCTAGCTCACAAAGCGGTTGAGATAAAGACACAATTTACTCAACAATTTCAGGATTTTCCATTTTGCGCCAAACCTTTCGACAAGTGTTGCTCATTTTAAAAAAGTGTAACGTTTGTAACGAAGCTTTTCCAGCCGAGGTCGACGTCTCAGTCCGGCCAGGGCCATTTACAGAAAATTTGTAAATTACTGGGACAACTGGAGGAGCTACGGGAGCGCAAGAGGGTATGCGTGCGCTCTCGTAAGGATCGGCATGATTCCCTATTCTTCTTTGCCCTGGTACAAATGGTCGACCCAGGCGGGCGTGGCACCCTACCGTCGGGCGCATCAGACTTTAGTCCGTGGAGACACCCCATTGTGACTCCCGGCAAGGCACACACGCTGCTTTCGGGCCAGGTCCCAGTCCGACCGGTACCAAAGGGTGACGACACCCTTGGCGCCGTGTCAGACTGAGCCCCGGACCGGACTCCTTCAAAGGCTGGCCAAGATCTTGCAGGATGGCAGAGCTATCACAGGGCAACGCCCTTTATAATCTCGCCATGATGCCCCGACCACCTTGCCCGATCCAGGCCAGATCACGCCCAGTTGTCCTCCCACCTGAAAACCCTTTAAGCCCAAGAATAAAAAATATTAGCACGCATCGTATAATTTTATTGTCATTGAAAAGGAAGGGGAATTGCAGCTCATGGGGGTTTTCTTTTGTTGCTCCCGATGCGAAAGGCCATGTTATTCACAAATTGACAAAAGCTTACCGAAGTTCAAAATTGACCTAGGGGGGGGTTTACTTAAACTTTCTCCTCCGTGGCAGCACCAGCCACTGTGCCTCACCTGGTACCACTCCCAACAGACGCGTGCGCCGTATGTAGCGTAGCGCGTTACCTCGCTGTGGGTAGTGGCGTCTTCGCTGCAAGTGCGGTGGTTGTCATCTGCGTTGGCGGCGGAATGCCCTCCGGAGCTGTGCGGTGGCTGTTGTTGCTGTTCGAGGTGTAGCGGCAGCGGCGGCTGACACCAAGCAAAACCACATACTTACGTGCGTAGACGGCGTGCTGTGTTGGCTGGCAGCGGCGTCTCTACAAACACACACACACGGTTGTTGTTGGGCGGTGGTTGTTGTTGCTGCTCTAGGTGTAGCGGCAGCAGCGGCTGACACCAACCAAAATCACACACTTACGTGCTGAGACGGCGTGCTGTTTTGGCGGGCAACGGCGTCTCGACCAAAACGCACAGCCACACTTGCACTTGCACTTCTGTTCCTTGTCGACGTCGTTTTTGTTCTTTCTTATGTTTTCGTTTTTCTTATTCTTCTCGAATCGTTAAGATGCTCCAACGATGCAACCCGAGTCTCCCCACTCACGACTGGAAAGTTGTGAAGGTAGAGGAGACGAAGGGTCCAACGAACCAGGTCGTGCTGATTCTCAACAAAGAATCGCTCGCCCCAATTGAGGCCGCTGGTAACGAGCTGAACTTCGGTTTCAGCTCTGTTTCCATTCGGGTGTATAAGTCGGACACCGCGGCCGGTATAGATTCTCCCGATAAGCCAGTCGAGGAGGACATAACGGCAGAGCCAGAGGATCCGGAGCATAGCGACGCTGAACGCGGCTATATTTCCGATGCGTCCACCATAACGCGGGATCTGAAGGCAATGTGCCAAACTGGGTGAAGGAGAGGCCACCTCGGATGTAGCGTCGGACGATGAGGACGCGAACGTGACAGTGGTGGAGGGACCATCTTCAGATGTCTGTAAAGATTCTGCAGATTAACCTCCACCACTGTAAAGCAGCCTCCGCTGCACTACTACTCCGTCTGGCTGGAGACGGAGCCGACATAGTCCTAGTCCAGGAACCCTGGTTGATTGGTGGTAAGGTTTCTGGACTAGGAATACCAGACTACAAGCTAGTAGTTGCTGAAACACAAGGTAAAACCCGTACCTGTATTCTGGCCAGAAAACATTTGAGTATTTTCTTGCTTCATAATTTCAGCAATGAGGACAACACGGCAGCAAGCCTGGAACTCCAGGTTGCTGTCCTGTTACATGGCCTATGACCAACCGGGCCCTCCTCCAGAAGAAGTCACGAGAGGTCTAATAAAAGACTGCGAGACACGAGGTATCAACCTCATCATTGGATGCGATGCCAATGCACACCACACCCAGTGGGGCAGCACAGATACAAACACAAGGGGTGAGTCACTCCTAAACTACCTTCTCAACACTAACCTAGTTTTAGGCAACAAAGGTTGCGAACCTACTTTTATAATTAAGGGCAGGAAGGAGGTCATTGACCTTACCCTGGTATCTTATCCTATATATGATCTCATCAGAGACTGGAAAGTGGCAGACGATCACTCCTTCTCTGATCATAGGTACATTGAATTCTCCCTTAAATCGAGGCACTCTAAACCAGCCCCGTTTACCAACCCAAGAAAAACCAAATGGCCAATATTTACTGATATCCTTAAAAAGGCTATCCCAGAGATAGCACCAGAAGGAACTCACTCTACAGAGCGACTGAGCTACTTAATAAAAACCTTTACTGAGGCTTGCAACTCGGCTTTCAGGGCAGCATGTCCCATTAGCAGACCCAAAAGGGGTAAGCAACCACCATGGTGGAACCCCAGCCTAAACGAACTCCGCAAGAGCTCGAGAAACCTCTTCAATCAAGCCAAGGCTGTTAACACAGAAGAAACTTGGCTAGACTATAAACACGCCCTATTAATATACAAAAAGGCGACTAGACAAGCCAAAAGAGATTCATGGAGAGACTTTTGTTCTGACATAGAATCAACACCGGTTGCGGCCAGACTGAGGAAGATTTTATCCAAATCTGCGCCCACACTAGGGTACCTCAAAAAAGAGGATAACACCTGGACTACATCTAGCGAAGAATCGCTAGACGTACTCTTGAAAAAGCACTTTCCGGGCTGCAAAGCAACCAATCAAGGTAGACACCAAACCCCTACTGAGGTGCCAATCAGCCCCTCTCTTCTAAGCAGACGTACTATAACCTGGGCTATAAACAGCTTTAAACCGTACAAGTCACCTGGACCAGACGGCATTTTTCCTGCCCAATTACAACAAGCAGGGAACACTGCCATAAACTGGCTGCAATCTATCTTCACAGAAGTTCTTAAAACTGGTCATATCCCTGATACATGGCGAGTCTCAAAAATAGTTTTCATACCAAAAGCTGGGAAATCATCCCATACGACAGCAAAGGACTTTAGACCAATCAGCCTGTCGTCATTTATGCTCAAAACCTTCGAGCGACTCCTGGCTCTTCACCTAAGAGCAACCATTCCCCCCCATCTCATATCCAATTCTCAATACGCATATCGGAAAGGCAAATCGACGGAAACAGCTTTGCACTCCGTAGTCGCCACTATAGAAAAATCCCTTTCGCTCACTGAATACTCCCTCATAGCCTTCCTAGACATCGAGGGGGCTTTTAACAACGTCGTCCCGGAAGCTATCACTGGAGGACTGACAAACTTGGGGATTGAAAGCCGGCTAGTGGGACTCATCGACCAATTGCTCACAAGCAGGGTCGTAACGTCCACACTTGGCTCTTCAACACTCACCAGGTTTGTCAGTAGGGGAACACCTCAAGGAGGGGTTCTATCTCCTCTCTTATGGAACCTAGCAGTCAACAGGCTGCTATGCGACATAGAGGGTGGAGGCTGCCAGGTTGTTGCCTACGCGGATGACGTTGCACTAATTTTCAAGGGAAAATTCCCTCAAACACTATGCGACTTGATGTCAGTCAAGCTACAAAAACTGGTCACCTGGGCCGATGAGTGCGGCCTGGGAGTAAGCCCAGCCAAAACGGAACTTGTACTTTTCTCTAGAAAATACAAAATCCCAACTCTAATACCCCCAAAAATAAAAGACTCCGTCCTCTCCTTCAGCGAAAGCGCCAGATACTTGGGTTTAATTCTGGACAGGAAGTTGGGCTGGAAAATTAATACGCAAGATAGATGTAGAAAGGCAACAGTTGCACTCTACACTTGCAGGAAAGCGATCGGCCTGAAATGGGGCATGTCGCCATATATCGTCCACTGGCTATACATAGCTATAGTCAGACCGATACTACTATATGGTATAGCAATATGGTGGCCTGCCTTAACAAAGCAGTCCATAAACAAACAGCTCAACAAAATTTAAAGGATGGCCGAAATCTGCATCACAGGTGCTCTCAACACAACACCTGGCGAAGTTCTCTCTTTTAGGCTACCTGACCATTGCAGCGTCTTTCAAGCCGAAATCCTGGCTATAAATGAAGCCTTAAAACTCCTAAGGGAATCCCAAGTCAATTCGGGCCGTATTAACATATACAGTGACAGCCAAGCAGCTATCAAGTCCATAGAATCGACCACAACTAATTCCACCTCAGTTTCGAACTGCCGCAAATCTCTACATGAGATGGCTGAGCATTTCGACATTTCCCTAATATGGGTACCAGGGCATCAGGACATTACAGGAAACTGTAAAGCTGATGAACTAGCCAGGAATGGTACAACAGTACACCTCCTTCCTGACAAGGAGGATACGCGTATGCCACTGGCGACCTGTAAGCTACTACTTCTAGCCCAATCCATAACAGTTAGTGAAAACCGATGGCGAAACACGCACCATTGTCGTGTCGCGAGGCAGACCTGGCCTCACCTGAATAAGGCTCGTTCTAGTATTCTATGTAAACTAAGTAGAACAGATTGTTCTGCAGTAGTAAGAGCACTGACAGGACATTGGCTGGTAGGTATCCACGCCACAAGGCTGAATGCCCCATACAATGACTTCAGCAGGAGCTGTAGAGACGAAGAAGAAATTGAATCACCTGAACATTTCTTCTGCTCCTGCTTTAGGTGAACTTGCCTCAGTTACACCGCGCAAAATCGCTAAATTTATTCAGCTATCAAACTGGACGCCATACTGATTGACATGTCACCACAAAGGTAGAAAGGATATCTAGATCCGCGGTACCACAATGGGCCCAACTGTGGCCTAAGTGAGTCGTTGAATCGACAGCCGCCCTAACCTAACCTAACCTAACCTATTCTTCTCGTTGTATATCGTTGCACTGCACTTGTAGCCTTGCACTAATTCACTTTGTTTCACTGCACACTTGTTCGTTTTATGCACCTCTTTTCTCCCCGCCGCATGATGGTCGCCGATCGCCGAAATCGACCCTCTTGATATCGATACTGCTCTGCAAGGTTGCCACCCTTGGAAAATGAGCGAAATGTGGATCATCGTCCTAAAGGTAGACGATGTTCTAAAGATCGAAATGAACTATCGGCTCCATGCCGAATATGCCTAGTTCTCGATTATAGTTCGGTTCTTACGAACTATTGGCTCCGTGCCGTAGAATAAAAATGTAGGTGGCTTCATGCCATAAAAGTAAATTTTGTGGGGTCAGCGGAATGCTGTCTCACACCCCCTATACTTCAGGGGAGAATACGAAACCCGGATGTTCCCAGCCCGGGAAATTTTCAACTGGAAACACTTGCGGTCAGCCTCCACGACGATCTTCGTTGTTGTCCGGACCAGTTTACCGCGTCTATCACCGCCTGGGGCAATCTCCCGGCCAACCCGCACAACGTCCAGTGGGCTGTCGCCTCCACCCAATCGATTTGATAGAGGGTTAACTTATCCTCATCGACGTTGACCTCGCTTGCCGTTGACAGTACCTCCTCCCAATCTTCGACGTCCAATGCGTCGTTTAAAATGGCGCGGATGCCGCTCGAGGAAGGCGCGTTATCGTCGTCGTCGCCTCGTGGATCGGTTGCGTTGCTGTTATCCGAGTTATACGGGGTGTGCACCACGTACTGAGAATTTCGGGCACGCCGGGGATATTTCTGGCTATGACCGGTGCGGTCACCCAAAATGATGCCATCAGTCTCGGAAGGGTCGTATACCTCTGAATGGCGTGGTTGGTAGAGGTCGCGGCTGCTGGAAGAACAATCGCCGTTGATCCATTGTGGTTTATTCTGTGGAAAAATCAGGAAAAAAAAAAAGGATCGAAGGCTTAATCGTCCAGCTTACGCAACGTTTGTGGATACTTGGGTTGTAGTATCTGGAGACGTAATAATTTCGGACGGAGACGGACCAAGGGAATGCACGTTAGTTTCGGGCGTTCTCCTCCCTGGGGTCTTCGTTCACAGACTCCGCATGAAAAGCTTTGAGGTCTGCGAGGTTAGCAACCCGCCGTCGAGTTGAGCCCACGGGTTGCAATCGTACTACGTTCGGTGAGATAAATATCCGAACAACGTACGGGCCTTCATACTTCGGCGCGAGTTTCGCGGCGAAACCCTCAGCAGCATTGGAAAAAACGTGGTTCTTGACGAGGACAAGGCTTTGTAACTCCGGGCGCCACTCGCGCCGTCGGAGGTTGTAATGCCGAGCTTGGTCGATCGCAGCACGTTGGGTATTTTCCTTGACAATCTTGAAGATGTCCAGAAGCTGTTCCGCCTTGTCGTCGGGTGCTGCGGGTTCTCTTCCGATGCTAGGGGTGACTCTGTCGTAAAGTGTTCCTGTTAACCGAGGTTCCCGACCTTGGACGAGGAATGCTGGGCTGAATCCCGTTGTGTCCGAGATACTGGTGTTTATGGCGAGCATCATCTCAGGAAAGCATCGAAGAACACGAGTAGCATCATGTTTCCATGCTTGGAACGTGGAAGCGGAACGATAAAATCCGAGCAAAGTATTCCGAACGGCTCGTCCACTTGTCTCACATCGCTTGACGTATCGTGATACGTCGCGGAATAAACCAGGTGTCCTGCAGTCGGGTGGTCGTGACATTCGGCTAGGGCTCTTGGTCGGTAGTCTAGTCCGACGCACAGTTTCCACGGCACGTACTCCTCTTCCTCCGGTCGATAACCCAAGTGCCGGTACACTTGGCACCCTTCGATGGTGAAGTCCGGAAACTGATCCGGTGCCTCGAGAATCCGTTTGCTAAGGCGAGCGATCCATTTGCACGGAGTTGTCTCCTCCTGTGCGATGACCTCCATTGGCTGGCGAGATAAGGCGTCTGCGACGATGTTCTGTGAACGTCGAACTGGTACTGTTGCAGCTCAGCGTGCGATCCGTCCGGTCGGATTATCGATGCTATTAAGCCACTTTAGAGCGAGATGATCGGTTATTACGTCGAACCGGTAGCCTGCCAAGTAACACCGAAGTTTTCGAATAGCCCAGACTATTGCCAGGCACTCCTTTCCTTTCGCTTCAGCCTTGTCCAACCGGCGGCTAACGTAGGCGATGACTCGTTCGGCTCCTTCGTGTTCCTGGGTGAGAACTGCTCCTAGTCCACAGTCACTGGCGTCGGTCTGTATTGCGAACTTTGAATTAAAATCTGGATATGCCAGAACGGGGGCCTCGGTCAATCGTTTATTCAGTTCTTCAAATGCAGTCTGTTATTCGGGCTTCCACTCCCACTTCTGGCCTTTCTTGAGCAACGTCGACATGGGTTGGACGATGGCTGCGAAGTTCGGTACGAAGCGGCGATACCATGATGCGATCCCTAGACAACGACGGAGCTCACGGCAAGACGTAGGTGGCTGTAACTCTCGTACGGCTGCGATTTTATCCCGGTCTGTGTGGATACCGTCTCCACTGACGTCATGACTAAGATACGTCAACCGGCGCCGAAAGAATTTGCACTTCGTTTTGGTGAGGCGTAGGTTCGCCTGCATGAGCCTTCATAGCACCTCTCCCAAGTTATGTACGTGCTCCTCCAGAGTAGAACCTCAACAGCTCATCGACTTGCTTGTCGATTATCCGCTGCATGGACGGGTTATTCGGAAAATATCTCTGCTTGATGGGGCGACCCACGACAAAGTATCGAAATTTGCTAGTTCTCGGTCTAAAAACTCCTGTACCCAGGGTTCCAGATCGGGTTGCACCTCCTAAATATCTCTCTCTTTGCTAGGACCGTGTTCCTCGGCCTCATTGACTTGAAGGATCGGCTCCGGGGCCGTTGCTATGCCACAGACCTTTGTCGTGGCTCCCCCGAAAGGTCGAGGACGTTGAGATGGCACGCCAACTTTAAGTGGCCCTCGTGAACATAGCTGGGAATGCTCGTTCGTCTCCTGTGTACTGCCCGTGGTCGCAGTCTTGGTCTTCGTGGTCATCAAGATGGTGCCCCTGAAGGGTCGGGGACGTTGAGATGGCACGCTATCTTCAAGTGGCCCCCGTGAAAATCGCTGGGAATCTTCCTGGATTTCATCGTCCTTCTTCTCCGTAGTACTGCCCATGGTGGCGGTGGGGAGGATGCCTACCTCTCCGACTCCGCCCGTGGACGCAGTCAGTGCCATCTTCGTGCTGTTAGCGTATGCCTCGTCAGCACCGTCTAGGGTCGTCGCTGATGGGACGCATGCCTCGTCGGCACCGCTCGTGGATCTCTGTGTGGTCTTCGTATGCTTAGCGCATGCTTCGTCGGCATTGCGTGGGGTCGTCGCTGATGGGACGCATGACTCGTCGGCACCGCCCGTGGATCTCTGTGTGGTATTTGACTGCTTAGCGCATGCCTCGTCGGCACCGCCCGTGGACGCAGTCCGGGCCATCTTCGTGTTGTTGGCGCATGCCTCGTCGGCACCACTCGTTGATGTCTGTGTGGTCTTCGAATGCTTAGCGCATGCCTCCTCGGCATTGCCTGGGGTCGTCGCTGATGGAACGCATGCCTCATCGGCACCGCCAGTGGATCTCTGTGTGGTCTTCGAATGCTTAGCGCATGCCTCGTCGGAATCGCCTGGGGTCGTCGCTGATGGGACGCATGCCTCGTCGGCACCGCTCGTGGTCGTGATGGGGAGGACGCCGGCCTCTCCGGCACCGCCCGTGGCCGCGGTCGTCGTCATAGCGTGGGTAACACAAACGTTGTCGGCTTTGCTAGTCGCTGACCTACATCCGGCGCGGATGGCTTATCGGCGACCTGTGGAATTTGTTAAAGAAACTGGTGACAATTGTAGAATTGTAGATTGTTGTCAGTGCCGCAGTGTATGGCGTCTTAGACGGAAAACAAGAAGTCGATTGAAGGGCAATATATATTCCCCCAAGATGGGATCCCAAAGTTACAAACTCAGAGAGCGTTGTTATTGATAAAAAAAAAATTCCAATTGCGTAAAAAAAAATTTCTGATGCATCCTCGGATAAAAACTTTACGGGATTAGGCGTTTCCCCGTAGTTAATGATGAAAATTCTTTGTGCTAGCGTCGTTTTGCTGGTTTTTCTCTGTGTACTTGTTATGTTCTGTTTTGCTATAGTAGGGTATTATCACTTTTCTGGGTCTTTTCTGGACGAGATCGTGGTGTTTTGTCTTTTTCTGGCGGCTTCCTATGACTATGTTCTCCATTTTGTTAGTAAAAAACTAACAAGTGGGAAAGACTATAGTCGAGATCCCGACTATAGGATACCCGTTACTTATTTCATTTCAATATATAAAAGTGTTTTATAAAAAATTTTTTAAGAAAGAGATTTTAGAGAAATAACTATTCTAACTAAAATATATTATTATATGGTCTAACTCCCCTATTGGGCCATGCCTTGTTGCTCAAATTGCCTCCTCGCCGCGCGCTTTAGTTTGCCACCCAAAGGGTATTAGGTGACAATCCAGGAGGAACCACGTGGAGGTAGTGCGTCGACTTGAGAATAGCAGGGAGCAGGATCATGCTGGCAATGAATGCAATAAGTCATTTTGCCTTGAATGCTATCCCCCATCCTCCCTCCTAACAAATAACCATATAATAATAATAAATAAATAAATAATAAATAAAAAGTTTGCTTGTTGAAAATTTGCTTACATATTACTTAGCTTTGAATACACTGTTGAGAAATTTGTTCAGATATTTATAAATACGTATTTAATTTCTCTAAGGTGGAAGTTCAGTTGCAGTGACTATAATTCCGCTATGATAACTATATAATAATAAATAAATAATAAAAGTACATAAAAAAGTTTGATAAAAAAAAAAGATTGCTTAAATATTACTTTACATTGAGTACACCGCTGAGAAATTTATTCAGATATTTATAAATACGTATTAATTTTCTCTAAGGTGGAGGCTCAGTTGCTGTGACTATAATTCCGGGCACTACTGTCGGAGGTATTTGAAAATGCCCAATCAATATGGGTATTACCATTTGTTGTGGATGTTGCTAGGTCTAATAACGAAGTACAACCTTTAGAATTCACTAAGAAATCAAAGATTCTTCCACAACAACCTGTCATCGAGTGAAGACATAAATTGAAATCGCCTAACACAAATAAGTCTGTATTTAATAGGGAATGCCTTTCAAATAGTTCTATAAACTCCCTTTCGAATTTAAGTAACGGATAGGTTGGACTTTTGTAGACTGTTAAAAATCCAAATGAATATATGAAAATGGCATATTCAATTACTGGAGAAGACAAGTTCCTACTATTAGCATAAATGCGATAATAGTAGAAAAACTGATATTCTCAAAAATATTAGTTCTAATGAATATGAGAATGCCTGTCTTTGGTCGATTTCCGTGAGCTAAGGACTGGCAATCTAGTCGCACTGCTGTAGTAAAACCAGGAATATTGTATGTTTCGTTTGAGTATGTAGAAGCCTCAATAAAACAAAAAATAGAAGATTGGAGCATGTCCCGCCACAGTCTTTCAATATTCTGCGTGTGTGCCCACTGTCCGGATCGACAAAGTTTTTCGAGTGGTTAACCGTTTGGTGGTTGAATCCTTCTTCCTCCAAGCAATCATATGCAGGGACTGAAAATAATGATTATTGTTTAAAATAGCATCATAAAAAATCAACTATATGGAGAAATTAAATTTTTGTTTTGAATGTACCAAACAGCGAATAAACTTTTATTTGATTTATAAAAAAAAAATCAATATTAATGGTTATTTAAAGACTTTATTTAATAAATCACATTTAATAATTATTTGTGATTAAAAAAATTTCAAATAATTATTATTTTTGATTTTTATTTTAATAATCTATGGTGAGTTGGAAGAAACCATTTATATGAGTCAACCAGAAGGATTCGGATATGGCTCAAACAGAGTATGCCAGTTAAAGAAGAGTCTATACGGGCTAAAACAAGGACCAAGGTGCTGGAATAAACGATTTGGAGCTTTTCTGGTACAGCTTGGATTCAAAGTCAGTGAGGCAGATCCATGCCTTTATATAAGAGAGAGTAATGGCAAGAAAATCATCCTAGTAATATATGTGGATGATGGTTTGGTCGCTGCAACAGATTGGCAGGACTTAAGTAATCTGATAAGAGAGTTAAAAATGGAGTTCAAGATTGTCTCCACGCAAGCTACGTACTTTCTAGGGCTAGAAATTGAGCAAAGTGAAGATTGCATTAAAATAAGTCAAGGAGGATACGCAAAGAAGATTTTAGAACGTTTTGGATTTGCTGAGTGTAAACCAGTTTCAACACCAGTCATAAAAAGCTCAGAAATTCCAGAAACAGGGAAAGAAGATGCAGCAGAGAGCCAGTTTCCATATCGTCAAGCAGTTGGGGCTATAATGTATCTCATGTTGGGAACTCGTCCTGACCTAGCATTCGCCGTTGGATTTTTATCCAGGAGTCTCGAAAATCCAACTTCAGAGAATGTTGTACAGGTAAAGAGAGCACTTGGATACATCGCTGGATCAATAAACACAGGTATTATTTACAATCACGGCAAGAATAAAGGAATTCTGGAATGTTACAGTGATGCAGATTTTTCGGGCTGTTCGAAGACGGGCAGATCAACCTCAGGAGTTATTGTCAAGTATTCTGGAGGTATAATTACATGGATGAGTCAGCGTCAAGCAATGGTAGCCACTTCAACAACCGAGGCAGAAATTGTTGCAGCTAACGAAGCAGCAAAAGAAGTAATTTGGCTATCAAAATTGTTCCAAGGTATCACTAAGCTAAATCAGATACCAATTCTACAAGTGGATAATTCAGCCGCAGTGAGACTTGCTCAGAATCCAGAGTTTCATCGTCGCACGAAGCACATCATGAACAAGCATTTCTTTATTAGAGAAAAGGTAACAGAAGGAATGCTTCAAGTTCAACAAATCACCACAGGAAAGCAAGTCGCCGATGTGATGACCAAGCCGTTGCCAAGACCACGTCTTCAAGTTCTTTGCAACCAAATGGGTCTATATTCATAAATTTTATTTTTCAGTTATGCATAATGTTTCATTTAAAATTCATCACATTTATGTATTCATTTAAAATTAACAAGGAAAAGTGTTAAAGTAATATGTTAAGTTGAAATGTATCGATATTCTATATGAACTAGTTCTTTAAGTTGAAGTCTCATCTCTATTGCCTTTTATAGAGATATACGCACTTAAGAAAAAAAAGCGTCGTAATTTGTGAAATTTAAAAAGTCAATAAAAACTGATCTATACAAGATAACAGATTTACTTTAATACATCGGACTAGATGGATATTTGAAATGTCAATTGACTCTAGTTTCTGCAAATACTCGTCTCCTATCTCATCATCAATTGTATATTCTACCGCATCATCATTTAGCATTTCAATAGCCTTCACCATATTTCTACCATTGTCAGAAGTAATACTAAGAGCCATATATTCTAATTATATTAAATTGTTAAACGAAAAATGGTGACTTAACCCTTACCTAAATATGTGATCCAGATCTATGTGGAACTCGTCCACTATACTCATTATCTTTTCTTTTATGTAAAATGCGGTGTGTGCTTGAAGCAGTTGCACCATTCCAAGTGTTTTCACTATGACTTCAGAGCGCTCATAACTAGAATTAATTACACTAGGCAACAGCCATAAAATTACACGAACCAAACCCACTTTTTTGGATAGATTTGGGGCCAAAAACGACGAAAAACATTTTTTTTTTTTTTTTAGAATTTTTTAAAAATCTGGCTTTTTTTTGGTCCTTTTTTTCAGAGGTGCTCCGACTTATGTCATCATTACTCGAGAATGACTAAACCGATTTTCAAAAGCTTTACTATTTCTGAAAGTCAATGAATATATCTATAATTCATTAATACAAAGTTTTGGACTTAAGCTTATAGTTTAAGAGATATCAATTTTTGAATTAAGAAAATGATGATTTTTTTAAAGCTTTTTTATTTAGCTTTTTTAATTTAAAATTCGAGGAAAAGTCGAAAAAAATTTATTACATTTTGTCTTTAATTTTATTTGCATAGCTGCATTAATTACGCGTCGTAAAAGATAAGTCCAATCAAAATCTGTGGAGGGACAGCGATATAATTTTTTTTTGTGTGTAGGCATGTTTTTGTCGACTTTGATGACTTCTTTGTAGAGCGGCATGACCTTTAGTATGAAAATTTTTTGTGATTTTTAAGATATCTTCACCAATCTCACACAATATCAAATTGTTGTTATTTTACACATTTTGACCACATTTGGTTCAAATCGGTCTACTATATCATATAGCTGTCATAGGAACGATCGTTTGAAAATCAAGGTTTAGTATTAAAAAGTTTTTTGTTTTTTGAGATATTTTAACCAATCTGACAGAATATGCATTTAAGATGGTCATCTGAACTATTAAATTTGTTTATATATATATAGCTATATTAATTACCAATCGTTGCGTATGTTTACCGTGGAAGGACGGCTAAGTTATTAGTATATTGACAATAAAACAATTTTTACGCAAAGGTAGACTTTCGACTGACCGGTCCCATGGAAGCTATATGTTATAGTGATCCGATTCCAACCAAATTTGGACAGGTTGTATAAGGCAATAGAAGGCTTATAACTTGTAAGTTTTGAACAGATAACTTTAAAAACAAAAAAGTTTTTCATACTAAAGGTTGCTTATCGACCGTTCGTATCGATTGTTCCTATGGCAGCTATATGATATAGTGGTCCGATTTCTACCAAATTTGGTAAGGATGTAATGGGCAATTAAAGATACCCAATTTATGAGTTTTATTGAGATTTCTCCAAAAACAAAAAAGTTTTTTATACTAAAACATGATTTTCTACCGATCGGTCCTATGACAGCTATATGATATAGTGGACCGATTTGAACCAACTTTGGTCATGATGCATAAGACCAACTTATATGCATATTCTATCAGTTTAGTTAAGATATCTCAAAAAACACAAAAGTTTTTTATACTAAAACTTGTTTTTAGACCGATCGGTCCTATGGCAGCTGTATGATATAGTAGACAGATTCGAACCAAAATAAATAAAGATGTAAAGGACAACAAAGAGTACACAATTTGTGAGTTCGATTAAAATATCTTAGAAAATAAAAAAGTTTTTTATACTAAAGGTGAATTTTCGACTGATCGTTCCTACGGCACCTATATTGAATAGTGATCCGATTTGAACCAATTTTGGTAGGGATACATACCACATTACTAAATACATAACCAGCAAGATTGGATGATATATCTCAAAAAACAAAAAACTTTTTCATACTAACCCTTGTATTTCTAACGATCGTTCCTATGGCAGCTATATGATATAGTAATCCGATTTAGACCAAATTTGGTCAGGGTGTATGAGATAGTCCCAAATACACTATCTGTGAGTTTGGTTAAGATATCTTAAGAAACCAAAAAGTTTTTCATACTAAATGTCATGCCGCTCTACAAGGAAATCATAAAATTCGACAAAAACATGCCTAGACAAAAAAAAAAGACATATCATAAACGACGCGTAATTAATGCAGCTATGCAAATAAAATTAAAGACAAAATGTAATAAATTTTTTTCGACTTTTCCTCAAATTTTAAAGTAAAAAAAGCTAAAAAAAAGCTTAAAAAAAATCATCATTTTCTTAATTCCAAAATTGATATCTCTTAAACTATAAGTTTAAATCCAAAACTTTGTATTAATGAATTATAGATATATTCAATGGCTTTCAGCGTTCTCGAGTAATGATGAAAAAACTGGGCGCACCTCTGAAAAAAAGTACGAAAAAAAAGCCAAATTTCAAAAAATTCTAAAAAAAAAATCTCACTATAAAAAAAAAAAAAAATGTTTTTCGTCATTTGGAGCCCCAAATCTATCCAAAAAAGTGGGTTTGGTTCGTGTAATAGACAAAAAGTTGAAAATTGTTGCCTAGTGTTATTTGTAGATCCCACAAAAAAAACCTCTACACGAGGTAAAAGTCTAGTGACGAAAGCAATTTTTAGATCCAAAATTTCTGATATCCAATTGTGTGACGAGCTAAATTCAGTTTATTATAAAAACTTTAAATAAAAATAAAAATTATTAAAAAAAAAAAAACACGAAAATGCACTGAATTTAGCTCGTCACACAATTGGATATCAGAAATTTTGGATCTAAAAATTGCTTTCGTCACTAGACTTTTACCTCGTGTAGAGGTTTTTTTTGTGGGATATCAGAAATTTTTGCAAATGCTTTTGCTTTTGACATTTTAACTTTATCATAAATGCAGGGAGATAGTAAAAAATATAGCTAAGAGACTCCGCCCCTGTTGGCTTCGCTCGCGTTACTACTGTCTACTTTTCATACTAAGACTTTTCGCCCGATCGGTCCTATTTTAGCTATATGATATAGTGGTTTGATTACCGGTTACCAATTTCGGTCAGGATGTATAAAACTAACTTAATCATATAATGCATATTCTATCAATTTGGTTAAAATATCTCATAAATCAAAAAAGTTTTTCATACTAAAACCTTATTTTGACCAGATCGGTCCTATGACAGCTATATGATATAGCGGTCCGATATGAACCAATTTCGGTCAGGATGTATAAAACTAACTTAAATGCATATTCTATCAATTTGGTTAAAATATCTCATAAATCAAAAAAGTTGTTCATACTAAAACCTTATTTTGACCAGATCGGTCCTATGACAGCTATATGACATAGTGGTCCGATTTGAACCAACTTTGGTCAGGATATATAAAACAATGTAAAATGCGTATTTTATCAGTTTGGTTGAGATATCTCATAAAACCAAAAAGTTTTTAGTACTAAAACGTGAATTTCGAACTAAAACGTGATTTTCGACCGATGGAAAAATATATATATTCAGCTAACAGGCAATATCTTCCAAACCCCTTAACCAAAATTTATGTGTTATATATATTAAAAAACGCAGAATTTTACGTACTAAAACATACATAAATTTAATAAAAATCGTTAGAGCCGTTTTGTCAGAAATCGCCAAAATATAAGCTAAAAAACCTTATTTCACCTGTAAAATGTTACCTGAGTACTTTAGAAAAAAAGTTTGAAGGTAAGTCAAAAAGCCCTTAAACTCAATTTTAGCGGGAAATAGCGTTTTCCCGCTAAACTAGCGGGAAATTTAAAAAATCGTAGAACAAACATTTCTATATTTTTGAAAAGAAACAAATCCTCATCATTACATCTAAGCTATTTTAGCGCTTTGATACGCGCAAATGAACCGACAAACAAACTGACTTTTCATCTCATTTTGAGAAGTCCACTAAAAATTTTAAATTTTATTATCTTTCGAACCAGTTCTCGGATTTGGGTGATCGGGGTATCAATCGACGCGTATTTTTGATTAGAATTTCTTAAAAATAAAAAATTTTTCAAAAAGGCCCCAACGGCCCCATTAGCTGCGATCGTTTAAATTTTTCCCCTCCCACTTACACCCCCGTATCTCATGAACCAGGTGAGTTACAAAAAGTTTTAGTATGCCATTTTGTAAGTTAGGACTCAACCTTTCGATCGGTATATAACTCGATCTGATCGGACAGTCGTAGCAAATTTTCCAAATTAGCTGTATATATTGCTAGTCGCCTTTCGCACCCTTCGTGCTGCTTTCGTCACTAGAGCGAACTGCCGTTCGCAGTGATTGACTCCTAAGATCGACTTTTTCATTCGAGTGGCCACATCTATCTTAAGGGATACCAGCTTTCCTTGAATCAAATGTGTTATGTCGGTTTTAATCATCATCATTTTTTCGTTTACAAACTCCTTTATGTTTCGCGATGTAATTGGAGTCATTTTCAGTGCATTGTAAATGGGATTACTAATTTCCCTGAATCCTTCGCTATCCAAGGCTACAAATGGTCTTCCGTCTGTTGTGACAATCTTTACAATTGATGATGTCAGCTCCTGCTCATTGTATTTTTGCTGTTGGCTGAGGGACAATTCTTAATTTTGTTGTTGCAAGAATTATAATATCCAAAAAAAGACATTTCAAAGTGGGATATTGGCGGATGATGGCGTAATTAGTTATCTGCACCGTTTAAGTCACAAAGCAATTAGCTAACTAATTTATTAAGGTTTGTTTTAAAATATTCTCATTTTGTTATATTTTTATTTAATTGTAAAAACAATATTTTCTGTTTTTCCAACTACTTTAGTACTCTTTATTACAATGTGTTTGGAAATAATTTTTCAGTGGTTGGTGTAGATAAAACAGAACCAAGAGTGTAATTTTTATCTTGATTATAAGCGGAGATATTCACAAAGACTTTTTTTCAAAAGTTTTCATATGATAAAAGTCTTTAAAGACTTTTATTTTATTCCTCAAAAATAAAGTCTTTTGAGACTTTTAAAATGTAAAAATCAGAAATAAAAGTCTTTACAGACTTTTATTTTATTCATCAAAAAAGACTTAAAAGACTTATAAAGTAAAAATCAAAAATAATCATTAATTTTAATTTTAATTTTTTTAAAATTAAAGTAACGATTAATTTATATTTATAAACTAAAAGTCTTAAAATAATCATTAAAAATGATTTTTTTGGATATTCCTCATAACAGTTATGGTCCCTGATCTTATCACATCGTGGACCTAAAAGTCCAGCACACTTGGCATGCATGAGATTATCACGCAGCCAACATTAATAAATCTCGGTTGATCAAGACCATAGGTACACTTAATGGTGCAGTTTTTCTTACAGCACGACATATTTCCAACAGGGGTTAAGCAAATAAATAAAATAGGCAGAAAAGGCAAAAAATTGCGCACGAAAATAGAGCGGGAGGCACTCAATGGAAGCTCTAAACCAAAGAGCAAAACACAAAAACAATTTGCTGTGAGAGCGCGCTGCTAAACAAGACGAAATGCAGCAGCGAACACACACACAAGCAAATGTATTAAGATGTGCGAAGCGCCAAAACTGAGATAAGGAGATATAAACTCCTGTGTGAGCGAGGTGTTAAGCAAAAGCCGAAATACAAAAACAAACACACGCACAAGAATGTAAAGATTTAAGGGAAAATGCAAAACTAATTTTAGCAAAAATAAAATGCTCTTTATATTGACCACAATGCACAAATGATACAACTTACACAGCAAGTCGATAGCTAGTTCACATTTTCACATTAGGAAATAGTATTATAAAAATTAAAATCAATGATATTTACATTGTTCTGAACGTTGCATATATTACGAAATAGCCGTGTGTGTGGCACCGCTTGCATCGAGTCCAAATATGCACATAATAGAGAATTTTCGTCAGTTTCTTTGATAGGGGATGTCGGTTCTGTGAAACGCAGAGCAGAATCTTGTGAAGTACAATTAACCTATAAAAAAAATTTTGTTTGTCACATTAAGGCAAATGAAGCTATAATCGAAAATTAAATAGTAAATTAATTACTAATCATAAATCAGGCTAATTTTGCTTACATCTTTTAGCCGAAAGAGTCGACGAGCAATTATTTTAAGCGATTTCTTGAGCTTGCAACTTTTTTTCAGCAAGTTGTCGCTATTTTCACACTTCAGACTTAGCTCTTTCCATATAATAAACAAGGGGGCTCCGCCCCCTTCTCGCTTCGCTCGCCTACCCCCGGCTCGCTTCGCTCGCGGTGAGGCGCGGCTACAGTCGAGCATGCTCGACAGTAGAATACCCTGAGCCCACGTACTCTTTTATAAAAGTTGATTTTTGTTTGTTCCTACGGCAGCTATATGATATATGGAACCGGTTTGAACTAAATCTGGTCAGAATGTACAATACCAACATAAATACATATTCTATCAGTTTGATTAAAATATCTCAAAAAGCAAAAAACTTTTTCATACTAAGACCTAATCTTCGATTGAGCGTCTCTATTGTAGCTATAAGATATAGTGGTCTGATTTGAACCAAATTGGGTCAGGATGTAAATTACCAGCCGAGATGCTTATTCTATCAGTTTGGTTCTGATATCACAACAAAAACTTTTTCATACTAAAACTTGATTTTCGATGTATCGTTCCTATGGCAGCTATATGATATAGTTGTCCGATTTGAACTTTATTTGGTCAGGATGTGGAATACCAGCCCAGATACATATTCTATCAGTTTGGTTCTGATATCTCATCAAACAAAAAACTTTTTCATACTAAAACTTGATTTTCGATGTATCGTTCCTATGGCAGCTATATGATATAGTGGTCCGATTTGAACTTTATTTGGTCAGGATGTGGAATACCAGCCCAGATACATAATCTATCAGTTTGGTTCTGATATCTCAACAAACAAAAAACTTTTTCATACTAAACTTGATTTTCGATGTATCGGTCCTACGGCAGCTATATGATATAGTGGTCCGATTTGAACCTTATTTGGTCAGAATGTAGAATACCAGCCCAGATACATATTCTGTCAGTTTGGTTCTAATATCTCAACAAACAAAAAACTTTTTAATACTAAAACTTGAATTTCGATGTATCATTTCTATGGCAGCTATATAATATAGTAGGTCCGATCCAAAAATAAAAACAAACTTGATCTGCGTACGGTATACAGGAACCTACATACCAATATATATAGGATAGTTAAATAATACTTACCTGCTTTTCCCATTGCGCAGAACTTTGCATAGTTGCCGACAACTGTTAACTTTTTGAACAATTTCAATTTGTTTATTAACGTCATAAACGCACAATTGAAGAGTGTGAGCAGCACATCGTGTTAAAGTAATATGTTAAGTTGAAATGTATCGATATTCTATATGAACTAGTTCTTTAAGTTGAAGTCTCATCTCTATTGCCTTTTATAGAGATATACGCACTTAAGAAAAAAAAGCGTCGTAATTTGTGAAATTCAAAAAGTCAATAAAAACTGATCTATACAAGATAACAGATTTACTTTAATAGGTTATGGGACCAGATGCGTGTAGATGCGCAAGCCATTAAAATCAAATATGGAATTCGCAAGAGTTTCGAGTATAAAGCCATTGGCCGGTGAGACAGATTGGCCACTATGGAAGAGGAAGATACGTGATATGCTAGACTATCACGATGGAGCTCTAGATGTGCTGGATAATAAGATAGTAAAACCAGAGCCACTACCAGAAGGTGCAGCGGCTGCTGAGGTAAAAAAACACAAGGAAAAGTGTGATTTGTATCGTAAGGCAAACAGCTATGCCAAAACGATGATTTCGGGTGCCGTAACAGATGCGGTGTATCAGAAGATAATGGACAAAGAATCAGCACATGAAGCATGGGAGGCTCTAAAGCAGCAGTTTGAAGCCACGTCCAAGGATGCGAGTGAGAGTGAAAGTCAGGAGGCGCTTATGATGAAAACTGGCAAGAGAAATGAAGGCAATCGGAGTTACAAAGACGATATCTGCAATTACTGCAAGAAGAAAGGACACTGGGTTCGTTTTTGCAAAAAGTGGCAAGCAGATGGTCGTCCCAAGCAAAATACAGAGAAAGGTGCTCAAGGTAATGCAGTGGAGCCCACAGAATTTCTTATCTCAATTGATAACGAGATTAATGCGGCAGAGCCCAATATATCGGAATGGTGGATCGATAATGGCGCAACGAAGCACGTCACAGGATCTCAAGAGTTTTTCGAAGAGTTTCAGAAGTTTGAGCAACGCCGTTGGATTAAGACAGCATGACAAGAAACACTATCAGCGATTGGTCAAGGAACAATAAGGATAAAGTCGCAAGCCAAAGAATTGATTCTCAGAGATGTTTGGTTAGTTCCAAAAATAAACCGAAATTTGTTTTCAGTTTTAGCAGCTCAAGACAGAAATAAGGACAGCAAGTTTTGTTCAACTGCAACAGAATGCCATCTTGAGGTGAATGGTCAGGTAGTGCTAAAAGGATCCCGTCAAGTTGGTGGATCGCTCTTCAAGGCAGCCATTGAACCGATTCTACACAAAAAGAATGCAGAGAATGTTGTACAGATTGCAGATTCAGATTCTTCAGCACTGGAGCTTTACCACGCAAGATGGGGACATCAGGATAAGAGACACGTTAAAGAAATGCTGGAAAGAGTTTTGGGCATTAAAGTTAAGCACAGAAATAGTATCTGTGAGCCATGTATTTATGGAAAGAGTCATCGTCTACCGTTTGGAACCAGAGATAAAGTAACGAGTCCAGGAGAGCTTTTAACTACAGATGTTTGCGGACCGTTTCATGAATCATTCCAGAGAAAACGGTATCTCGTTTTGTTCAAAGATAGCTACACCAAGTTTCGGTATGGCTACATAGTAACGCATAAATCGGAGGCAAAAGCTATGCTCAGTCACATGATCACTCATGCTAGTACGCATGGTCATAAGATAAAAGAGATTCTGAGTGACAATGGAGGAGAGTTTGATAATGCAGAAGTTAAAGAGATTTTATGCAAGCATGGTATTACACAAAGACTTACAGCCCCTTATACGCCTCAGCAGAATGGCAACACAGAAAGGGATAATCGGACAATTGTGGAAATGGCCAGAACATTTAAGTATTCAAACCAAGAAGTCGAATTTCCGCAAGCCATATGGGCGGAATTAGTCAACACAGCTATATATACTCTTTACAGAACAGGAAAGTCATCAGAAGCAGGCATTAGTCCATTTGAGCTATGGATGGGTAAGAAGCCGAGAATCAAACATTTTCGTATCATAGGATCAACTTGTTACGCACATGTTCCTGCAGAGAAAAGGAAGAAGATGGACGAAAAGGCGATTAAAGGTTACCTAGTTGGATACGATGGTGATGAGCGATACAGAATTTACCTGAAAGAAAAGAACAAAGTAGTCTTGTCTAGAGATGTCAAGTTTATGGAGAAAATTGGTAATTGTGAGCAATCTACTAGATGCACATTAAAGGATATGCCAAAAGACATAGCAGTAGAAGATGAAAACAGAAACGATGAAGATAATCAAGATGAACCATTTTCAGAAGAGAGCGAAAATGAAGAATCCCTACAGGAAAGTGACAGTGAGGAAGACTTTGAGACTGGAGAAGAAAATTTAGAAAGTCCAAGAAAGCTAAGAGAAAGATCAACGATTAGAAAGCCAATGCAGTTCAATGATTTTGTTAGGGAATCACAAGGATTAATCACCGGTACTGAGCCAGAGACGTTTCAAGAAGCTATTAACAGCAAGGAGAGTGCTGAATGGCGCAAAGCAATGAATAGAGAATTGCGATCATTAGAAGAAAATAAAACATGGAAGCTTGTATCTTTGCCATCAGATCAAAAGGCATTGCCCTGCAGATGGGTATTTCGTAAAAAGGAGAATCCTGATGGAAGCATAAATAAGTTTAAGGCTCGACTGGTTATTAAAGGATTTGCACAGAGACCAGGTATTGACTATAATCAGACTTGTAGTTCAATTGCTAAAATGGGTACTATTCGATCAGTTTTAAGTATCGCAGCAAACGAGGGAATGCATCTTACTCAATTTGATGTTTCGACGGCATTCCTCTATGGTGAGTTGGAAGAAACCATTTATATGAGTCAACCAGAAGGATTCGGAGATGGCTCAAACAGAGTATGCCAGTTAAAGAAGAGTCTATACGGGCTAAAACAAGGACCAAGGTGCTGGAATAAACGATTTGGAGCTTTTCTGGTACAGCTTGGATTCCAAGTCAGTGAGGCAGATCCATGCCTTTATATAAGAGAGAGTAATGGCAAGAAAATCATCCTAGTAATATATGTGGATGATGGTTTGGTCGCTGCAACAGATTGGCAGGACTTAAGTAATCTGATAAGAGAGTTAAAAATGGAGTTCAAGATTGTCTCCACGCAAGCTACGTACTTTCTAGGGCTAGAAATTGAGCAAAGTGAAGATTGCATTAAAATAAGTCAAGGAGGATACGCAAAGAAGATTTTAGAACGTTTTGGATTTGCTGAGTGTAAACCAGTTTCAACACCAGTCATAAAAAGCTCAGAAATTCCAGAAACAGGGAAAGAAGATGCAGCAGAGAGCCAGTTTCCATATCGTCAAGCAGTTGGGGCTATAATGTATCTCATGTTGGGAACTCGTCCTGACCTAGCATTCGCCGTTGGATTTTTATCCAGGAGTCTCGAAAATCCAACTTCAGAGAATGTTGTACAGGTAAAGAGAGCACTTGGATACATCGCTGGATCAATAAACACAGGTATTATTTACAATCACGGCAAGAATAAAGGAATTCTGGAATGTTACAGTGATGCAGATTTTTCGGGCTGTTCGAAGACGGGCAGATCAACCTCAGGAGTTATCGTCAAGTATTCTGGAGGTATAATTGCATGGATGAGTCAGCGTCAAGCAATGGTAGCCACTTCAACAACCGAGGCAGAAATTGTTGCAGCTAACGAAGCAGCAAAAGAAGTAATTTGGCTATCAAAATTGTTCCAAGGTATCACTAAGCTAAATCAGATACCAATTCTACAAGTGGATAATTCAGCCGCAGTGAGACTTGCTCAGAATCCAGAGTTTCATCGTCGCACGAAGCACATCATGAACAAGCATTTCTTTATTAGAGAAAAGGTAACAGAAGGAATGCTTCAAGTTCAACAAATCACCACAGGAAAGCAAGTCGCCGATGTGATGACCAAGCCGTTGCCAAGACCACGTCTTCAAGTTCTTTGCAACCAAATGGGTCTATATTCATAAATTTTATTTTTCAGTTATGCATAATGTTTCATTTAAAATTCATCACATTTATGTATTCATTTAAAATTAACAAGGAAAAGTGTTAAAGTAATATGTTAAGTTGAAATGTATCGATATTCTATATGAACTAGTTCTTTAAGTTGAAGTCTCATCTCTATTGCCTTTTATAGAGATATACCCACTTAAGAAAAAAAAGCGTCGTAATTTGTGAAATTCAAAAAGTCAATAAAAACTGATCTATACAAGATAACAGATTTACTTTAATACATCGGACTAGATGGATATTTGAAATGTCAATTGACTCTAGTTTCTGCAAATACTCGTCTCCTATCTCATCATCAATTGTATATTCTACCGCATCATCATTTAGCATTTCAATAGCCTTCACCATATTTCTACCATTGTCAGAAGTAATAGTAAGAGCCATATATTCTAATTATATTAAATTGTTAAACGAAAAATGGTGACTTAACCCTTACCTAAATATGTGATCCAGATCTATGTGGAACTCGTCCACTATACTCATTATCTTTTCTTTTATGTAAAATGCGGTGTGTGCTTGAAGCAGTTGCACCATTCCAAGTGTTTTCACTATGACTTCAGAGCGCTCATAACTAGAATTAATTATTTGTAGATTGACTCCTAAGATCGACTTTTTCATTCGAGATGCCACATCTATCTTAAGGGATACCAGCTTTCCTTGAATCAAATGTGTTATGTCGGTTTTAATCATCATCATTTTTTCGTTTACAAACTTCATTATGTATCGCGATGTAATTGGAGTCATTTTCAGTGCATTGTAAATGGGATTACTAATTTCCCTGAATCCTTCGCTATCCAAGGCTACAAATGGTCTTCCGTCTGTTGTGACAATCTTTACAATTGATGATGTCAGCTCCTGCTCATTGTATTTTTGCTGTTGGCTGAGGGACAATTCTTAATTTTGTTGTTGCAAGAATTATAATATCCAAAAAAAGACATTTCAAAGTGGGATATTGGCGGATGATGGCGTAATTAGTTATCTGCACCGTTTAAGCACAAAGCAATTAGCTAACTAATTTATTAAGGTTTGTTTTAAAATATTCTCATTTTGTTATATTTTTATTTAATTGTAAAAACAATATTTTCTGTTTTTCCAACTACTTTAGTACTCTTTATTACAATGTGTTTGGAAATAATTTTTCAGTGGTTGGTGTAGATAAAACAGAACCAAGAGTGTAATTTTTATCTTGATTATAAGCGGAGATATTCACAAAGACTTTTTTTCAAAAGTTTTCATATGATAAAAGTCTTTAAAGACTTTTATTTTATTCCTCAAAAATAAAGTCTTTTGAGACTTTTAAAATGTAAAAATCAGAAATAAAAGTCTTTACAGACTTTTATTTTATTCATCAAAAAAGACTTAAGAGACTTACAAAGACTTATAAAGTAAAAATCAAAAATAATGATTAATTTTAATTTTTATTTTTTTAAAAGTAAAGTAACGATTAATTTAAATTTTTTTTTTTTTTTTTTTTTTTTTTTTTATTTATTTATTTATTTACGTCAACTAAAATCAGTCGACAAAAAGTTAAATTATGAAGAAGATAAAATAAAATTATTATAAAAATAAAATTGATATTAAATTAACAACTATATATATACGATATAACTGAAATTATAAAAATATAAAATTAAATTAAGTTAAGTCTAGTCTGGGGAATTCAAAAAATTATTTAATTGATCCAACATTTGTTGCAAGGATTGGGGAAAACCCAGAAAAAACCCAATCAGATCAATGATGGAAAATAATGAAAGTTATGTTGTGTTAGTGCCTACGGTTTAAATAGTTTAGAATTAGAAATTTAATAGTAGAAAGAGAAGCCTCTGAGTTGAAAACACGATAAAGTCGATTATATTCAGCACAGAGTACTCTAAAAGGTTCATGCAAAGAGTAGTTAGTAGTACAGGTGTTAAGAGAAAGAGGAGTGAAGTTACGTGTACGCCTAGAAGGAACCGACAAGTTAATTTGGCTAAGTAATGCAGAGGAGTCAATATCACCCTTAAGCAGTTTGATGATGAACATAACACCCAGCATAGTGCGCCGATTAGCTAAAGATGGAAGGTTAATCAATAACAGTCTATCAGTGTATGAGGGCAAGTCTAAACGAGGGTCCCAGTTGAAGCCACGAAAAGCAAAAAGAAGAAATTTCTTTTGAACAGACTCAATTGAATTTTGATGTGCGATACATTGTGGCGACCACACACAAGATCCGTATTCTAAAATAGGACGAACGAGAGAGGTATAGAGTAGTTTAGTCGTGTAAGGGTCATCAAATTCCTTAGCCCATCGTTTAATGAATCCAAGAACTTGAGTAGCCTTATTGACAGTGTGTGCAATATGAAGATCAAATTTTAACTTATGATCAAGGAGTATTCCTAAATCATTCACGCGATTAAGTCTCTCCAAGCAGTTTCGGTCGATCGTGTAGTTAAATATATGAGGTCTGCTTCTATAAAATGACATAACCTTACACTTTGAGCAGTTTAGATGTAATTGATTAAAATTACACCAGGCGAAAAAAGAATCGACATCTACTTGCAAAAAGTGATGGGAATTTATGTCATTATACGAAAAGCATAGCTTCACATCATCGGCATACATTAGTATATGAGAGTGGGAAAAGATTAATGGGAGATCGTTAATAAAAAGATTAAAGAGTAAAGGACCAAGATGGCTTCCCTGAGGTACACCAGAAGTTACCAGGACAGGTTTAGACAGACAGCTTTTAAAAAGGACTTTTTGGGTTCTAGAATTAAGATATTCAGAAATCCAATTAAGTAGGTTATGAGGAAATCCAATAAGATTAAGTTTATGAAGCAAAAGAGAGTGATTAACAGAATCAAAAGCCTTACTGAAGTCAGTGTAAATGACATCAGTTTGCATTTTATTTTGAAATCCTCTGATCACAAGAGAGGACAGTTCCAGTAGGTTAGTGGTAGTAGATCTTGATTTCACAAAACCGTGTTGGCAAGGTGAAATTATAGAGCTACATAAGTGTTGAAGTTGAGAAGTAATCAGCTTCTCAAACACTTTTGGCATTGCAGACAATTTGGAGATACCTCTATAGTTTTTAACATCCGACTTAGAACCATTTTTGTGCAACGGAATTATATATGATTCCTTCCAAACAGATGGAAAAGAGCAAGAATTTACAGACAACTCAAATAATTTTAGTAGTGGCTTACATAGAGAACCAGAACAGTATCGAAGTACACATCCGGGAACTCCATCGGGGCCCGGTTGGAAACCAGGTTTAATTATATTAAGTTCGTTTAGTAACGAGCTTTCAGTGATCACAGGAAAATAAATGCAATTAGACTTTTGTATAGTGAAAGGATAAGGAGCATTAGAAATTAAGTTAGAAGATGTATAAGTAGATTGGAAGAATTTAGCAAACAGATCGGCTGCTGCCTGATCAGTATTCGCTTTCAATTCTTCATAGGAAACGGAAGAGGGTAATACAGAAGATTTACGCTTCATGTTTACAAAGTTATAGAACTGTCTGGGATTTTGAGCGAATTGTAAGCGACAACGATTTAAATATTCATTGTAAAGACGCGAGTTAAGAGAAATAAAATGTGATCTGGCAGTAACATAGCGGGAGAAATCAGATGGAGATCCCGAACAATTAAACCTTTTATAATATCGCGACTTCACATTTTTCAGCCGCGTTAGCTCCCGAGTAAGCCACGGAGGTCTATTAGCCCTCCTAGGAAACTCACGGGGAACGCACTCATCAAAAAGCGAATTCACGATATCATAAAAAATAGAAGTGGCCATGTTAATGTTTGTGCAAGAGTTAAGTTGCGACCAGTCAGTTTGTAAAATTAAAGAATTCATTTTTAAAAAATCAGCTTTTCGGAAACATCGAGATCGAACTACGACGTTATTTGAAATAACAGGCTCACACCCAGGCAACTCTAAAACTAAGTCTAGAGTAGGATGGTAGGGGTCTTCAGGAAATACTAAAGGGTCAATACGTGAAATAGTACTACAAGAGGGATCCGATGTAAATATCAGGTCATGAAGACTGTGATTACAATTTCGAACCGAGTTGACTTGGGATAGAGACAGCTCAAGGAGTGAATTAATAAATTCATCAGAGCTCAACGGAACCAACACATTTGGCGAATCCGACCATACCACATTAGGTAAATTAAAATCACCGAATACCAGTAAGATGTCATTATTGGTTAACATGGATGAGATCAATCGAATAGCGCGCAGATGCTCGTGATAAATAGACATATCTAAATCCGGCGAAATGTATGAGCAGGTTGTAAAAATAGAAAAACCATTTAAAGATATTTTAATGGCTACAAACTCAATATTTGAGGGAACGTTAATTGAAACTCGTTCCGAAGAAAGGTCGGAATCAACGGCAATAAGGACACCACCTCCCCTTCGTGACAGACGATCACATCGAAACAAGGTGTACCTGCTGTAAAAAATAGATGAATCTGGTATTTCGGGCTTCAACCAAGTTTCTGTAAGCACAATTAAATTGAAATTAAAAGATAGACTATCTACATATAGTTTAGAAAGTTTAGTATTTAGACCTCTAACATTTTGATAGGATAGAAGCAGAGAAGAATTTAGTTTTTTGGCACCACAGAAGAGGAAGTTGAGGAGCCAGAAGGATTTCGAGGCAGTGTAATCGGAGGCCGATTTCTTTTTGTTGATAAATACTCTTTAACAATTAAGTCCTTCGGCCAAAAAGTATTTGAACATAAACAGTCAAAAACTTCAGCCGAAACACTTATTTTAAAAGAGGAAATATCCCTTACGTAATTAAACTTAAACCTTTCCACAGTAATATTAGTAGCAATATTCCTGGCTTGGATGTAGGCCTTAACATCATCAACCGAAGTGTCAGGAGCAAGCCGAGAGACGAAAATTTGTCTCCTAGGAGGAACAGCGGAAAGAGGTTTAACAACCCTATTATTAGGCAGAGGTAATTGCAATGATTGGGAACCAGAGGCAACATTATTATTTGGTGACTCAGTAACCAACTCATTGTGAATGCTCCCTGCTGGGGCGGGAGTAAAATATTCCAGCTGTTGCCCAGAATTGACTTGAGTCGGAGTAGCTGGAGAAAGAGCTAAAGATCGAGCTGGTGTGACCATAATATTTGGATTTTGAGGCAGAAGATTATTGCCAGGTTCATCTTCAAATTTAAAACTATTAAATTTATCTTCCATGGCTTGAAACTCGCTTTGAAGTTTACTAAACGCTTTGTGTAGGGTATTAAAACCCAGCCTTGTATGCCTCATGAACTTACTCATATTCAATTCGGACTCACGACAAGACTCACAGCACCATTTCAGACCGGACTTGTTAGAAATATAGTCCTTGACTCTCAGTGTAAAACCAGCACATTTAACATGTGCTAGATTATCGCACAGCCAACAACAAATATAGTCAGCCTTAGCATCATTTTCGCATTTGCAGTTTTTAATGCAACAGACAAACATTTTTGAAAAATTAATATACTCAAAAAAAGTAGGGTATAAACAGATAATCACTGCTCAAGAAATAGAGAGAGTTGGGCGCAGTTACAGAAACAGATGCGCGGAAAGATAATAGAAAGAGAGCAAGAGAGCGAGAGAGCGGCCGAATGAAGCACAAGACAGAACAAAAACCAAGACTGTTGAGCGCAGCTTACACAAACAGACGCGCGGGAAAATAAATGAGAGCAAGAGAGCGAAAGAATAAAAGCACAAGAGATTTGTTTACAAAAACAAAAAGCACAGTAACAAGCACAATTATGTACAAAACACAATTAAATGTAATTCTAAAACACAAAACACTCACTGTGAGTTAAACAAATAATTAGTTAAATAACACAAATGCACATGCAGTAGAATTACACATAAAACAATTGCCAAATACAAATTTTTTTAGACAATAACGATCACTTTGACAGAGCACTGGTAAAACACGACTTGACACAACGAAGCACAAAGTGTTAAGTGTTAAATATAAACTAAAAGTCTTAAAATAATCATTAAAAATGATTTTTTTGGATATTCCTCATAACAGTTATGGTCCCTGATCTTATCACATTGTGGACCTAAAAGTCCAGCACACTTGGCATGCATGAGATTATCACTCAGCCAACAATTAATAAATCTCGGTTGATCAAGACCATAGGTACACTTAATGGTGCAGTTTTTCTTACAGCACGACATATTTCCAACAGGGGTTAAGCAAATAAATAAAATAGGCAGAAAAGGCAAAAAATTGCGCACGAAAATAGAGCGGGAGGCACTCAATGGAAGCTCTAAACCAAAGAGCAAAACACAAAAACAATTTGCTGTGAGAGCGCGCTGCTAAACAAGACGAAATGCAGCAGCGAACACACACACAAGCAAATGTATTAAGATGTGCGAAGCGCCAAAACTGAGATAAGGAGATGTAAACTCCTGTGTGAGCGAGGTGTTAAGCAAAAGACGAAATACACAAACAAACACACGCACAAGAATGTAAAGATTTAAGGGAAAATGCAAAACTAAGTTTAGCAAAAATAAAATGCTCTTTATTTTGACCACAATGCACAAATGATACAACTTACACAGCAAGTCGATAGCTAGTTCACATTTTCACAATAGGAAATAGTATTATAAAAATGAAAATCAATGATATTTACATTGTTCTAAACGTTGCATATATTACGAAATAGCCGTTTCAAATAATTTTTCGCTGTTGATAGCTGTCTTGGGGTTTTCAGCGTTCTACGAAGTCTCGGATCAAGGTATACTGCGGAAACCAATATTTCGTTGTCCAACAATGACTTTTCTCGTTTGTCTAGGCATTTACCCAACAAATCACTAGTTTCAGAGCCTTTCGCCTTTATTGAAAGCTTCATTTCCAACCAGATTTTATAGAAGTCTGCGAAATACAGTTGCTCTGCTTAAAATTTGTATGGCTTTTATCATGTTACGTCCATTATCCGATGTGACGGAGTGAATTTGTTCTTATGTCAAATCAAAATCTTCTAAAACCGATTGTATTTCGCTACATAGGCTGTGTGCCTATTGTGCAGCTCAATAATGCCGAGGGTAACAATGTTCAGTTTCTGTTTTTCATAGTATTGCACATTAATTCCAAGGAAACTACGGCTATGCCTAGTTGCTGAATCAATTTTTAAGCAAACAATTTTCTTTCGTAGTATTTTGCGAATATTTTCTTTTAAATTTTCATATTCATTTGCAATAATCTCCTTTATGTTGTATGAATTGATTAGATTAATTTTCAAACCACGGAAGAGTTGCTTGGTCAAATATTTAAATTGGGTTGAGTCCAGAAACGAAACGGTGATAAGTTCCACACATGTTTTTCTTAGGTCGCTTTCGTTCACGAATACAACAACTATTAGTTTTTTTTCTGGAACTTCCTGACTGATGTCCAATTTTTCTACATCTTCCAACTAATTTGCATGTTTGCTTCTTAAATGCCGTTGCATGTTGGTAACATATGCACCCTGCAAATGAACGTCACAAATTTTGCACACTGCTACTTGTCTACCACCATTGTTATCAATTTCGAAAAACTCGCGCACCGCTTGATTTGTTTTTCGACCCATTTTTTTTTTTTACAACTTATTATATTTATAATTCTCCTTATTACTTGGCAATAATATAGAATAACAAGTTGATTTATATCTATATACCTTTATATCTATATGCTTAAACTGATTGAGAACTATACATTTAACCCTCTACCGCATATAAGGCTATATATGGCTTTTCATTTTTAACGAAATTTATTTTAGTTAAAATGATATTTAAACGAATTGGATTATTATTGGCAAATATATTTGCACTATTTTCTATTGGAAAAAATGTAAAAATAATTATAACTTAGCTTTATTTCGTGTTTTTTTGTACTTTGTTAAGGCGTCTCTCGTGAACGAAAATGAATTTTGATGAATTTGATGAACAATGAATTTTCGTATGAAGTTTTTACAACAAACCACAATTTTTTATGTTGAAGAGTAATTTTTGTCTAAAAGAACATAGAGTAATCTTTTATAAAAACTTATAATTTGACTGTAATTCAGCCTTATATTTATTATTTTAAGCAAAAACTGAAAAAGCCAATATCCTTTTTGCTCCTAAACTATTTACCCAAAAAAAAAGTTTGCTCAAATATTTCTTCATTTATTCCAAATACACCTATATATGCATGATAAAAATGTTTTTCTTTAATGATTCTATGAGCATGCAGTAGAGGGTGAAGGGTATTAAAATTGAAATACCTAATGTTTAAAAACTATTTCATTTTTCGTTATGAGTAACAATATGTAATTAACCATAGGACTATAGCACAGGGGGATAAGTTCGTTCTACTGAATTTGTAAACATGAGTTCAAATACTATTATTATTTTTTGTCTTCAGAACCAAGAGTGAAATTTTTATCTTGATTATAAGCGGAGATATTCACAAAGATTTTTTTCAAAAGTTTTCATATGATAAAAGTCTTTAAAGACTTTTTTTTATTCCTCATAAATACAAGTCTTTTGATACTTTTAAAATTTAACAAGTGGGAAAGATTATAGTCGAGATCCCGACTATAGGATACCCGTTACTTATTTTATTTCAATATATATAAAAGTGCTTTATAGAAAATTTTTTTAAGAAAAAGAGATTTTAGAGAAATATCTATTCTAACTAAAATATATTATTATATGGTCTAACTCCCATATTGGGCCATACCTTGTTGCTCAAATTGCCTCCTCGCCGCGCGCGTTAGTTTGCCACCCAAAGGGAATTAATTGACAATCCAGGAGGAACCACGTGGAGGTAGTGCGTCGACTTGAGAATAGCAGGGAGCAGGATCATGCTGGCAATGAATGCAATAAGTCATTTTGCCTTGTATGCTATCCCCCATCCTCCCTCCTAACAAATAGCCATATAATAACAATAAATAAATAAATAATAAATAAAAAGTTTGCTTAAATATTACTAAGCTTTGAATACACCGTTGAGAAATTTATTCAGATATTTATAAATATGTATTTAGTTACTCTAAGGTGGAAGCTCAGTTGCAGTGACTATAATTCCGCTATGATAACTATCCTACAACAAAAAAACCTCTACACGAGGTAAAAGTCTAGTGACGAACGCAATTTTAGCCCCAAAATTTCTGATATCCAATTGTGTGACGAGCAATATTCAGTTTATTATAAAAATTTTAAATACAAATAAAAGTTATTAAAAAAAACACGAAAATTGGCATTGTGCACTTCTTCACAGCTTCTATGGTTTGCAAACTATTGGAGTTTCAAGTTTAGCGCGAAATTGCGTTTTCCCGCTAAACTAGCGGGAAATTCAAAAAATCGTAGAACAAACATTCTAGATTTTTGAAAAGAAATGAATCCCCATCATTACATTTTCGCTTCTTTAGCGCGTTCATGCAGACAAACAAATCGACAAACAAACTGACTTTTCATCCCATTTTGAGAAGTCCACTAAAAATTTCAAATTTGATTATCTTTTGAACCAGTTATCGGATTTGGGTGATCGGGGTATCAATCGACGCGTATTTTTGATACAAATTTTAATAAAAGAAAATATTTTAACAAAAAGCCCCAACGGCACTATTAGCTGCAATTATTTAAATTTTTTCCCTCCCACTTACACCCCCTTATCTCATATACCATGTGTGTATATAACTCTGATCGGACAGTCGTAGCAAATTTTCCAAATTAGCTGTATATATTGCTAGTAGCCTTTCGCACCCTTCGTGCTGCTTTCGTCACTAGAGCGAACTGCCGTTCGCAGTGATATAATAATATCCCACAAAAAAAACCTCTACACGAGGTAAAAGTCTAGTGACGAAAGCAATTTTTAGCTCCAAAATTTCTGATATCCAATTGTGTGACGAGCAAAATTCAGTTTATTATAAAAACTTTAAATAAAAATAAAAATTATTAAAAAAAAAAAAAACATGAAAATTGGCATTGTGCACTGTGCTCAAAAAGGGCGAGCTTCTTTGTACATAAAAATTACTTTTTGCACAGTGCCGAATACCAATTTTCGTGTTTTTGTTTTTTTTTAATAATTTTTATTTTTATTTAAAGTTTTTATAATAAACTGAATTTTGCTCGTCACACAATTGGATATCAGAAATTTTGGAGCTAAAAATTGCTTTCGTCACTAGACTTTTACCTCGTGTAGAGGTTTTTTTTGTGGGATATCAGAAATTTTTGCAATTGCTTTTGCTTTTGACATTTTAAGTTTATCATAAAAGCAGGGAGATAGTAAAAAATATAGCTAAGAGACTCCGCCCCTGTTTGCTTCGCTCGCGTTACTACTGTCTACTTTTCATACTAAGACTTTTCGCCCGATCGGTCCTATGTTAGCTTTATGATATAGTGGTTTGATTACCGGTTACCAATTTCGGTCGGGATGTATAAAACTAACTTAATCATATAATGCATATTCTATCAATTTGGTTAAAATATCTCATAAATCAAAAAAGTTTTTCATACTAAAACCTTATTTTGACCAGATCGGTCCTATGACAGCTATATGATATAGCGGTCCGATATGAACCAATTTCGGTCAGGATGTATAAAACTAACTTAAATGCATATTCTATCAATTTGGTTAAAATATCTCGTAAAGCAAAAAAGTTTTTCATACTAAAACCTAATTTTGATCCGATCGGTCCTATGACAGCTATATGATATAGTGGTCCGATTTGAACCAACTTTGGTCAGGATATATAAAACAATGTAAAATGCGTATTTTATCAGTTTGGTTGAGATATCTCATAAAACCAAAAAGTTTTTAGTACTAAAACGTGATTTTCGAACTAAAACGTGATTTTCGACCGATGGAAAAATATATATATTCAGTTAACAGGCAATATCTTCCAAACCCCTCAATCATGTGTTATGTGTTATATACCAAAAAACGCAGAATTGTATGTACTACAATATACTTCAATATAATAAAAATCTTTAGAGCCGTTTTGTCAGAAATCGCCAAAATATAAGCTAAAAAACCTTATTTCACCTGTAAAATGTTACCTGAGTACTTTAGAAAAAAAGTTTGAAGGTACGTCAAAAAGCCCTTAAACAATTTTAGCGGGAAATAGCGTTTTCCCGCTAAACTAGCGGGAAATTCAAAAAGTCGTAGAACAAACATTTCTATATTTTTAAAAAGAAACAAATCCTTATCATTACATCTAAACTTTTTTAGCGCTTTGATACGCGCAAACAAACCGACAAACAAACTGACTTTTTATCTCATTTTGAGAAGTCCACTAAAAATTTCAAATTTTATTATCTTTCGAACCAGTTATCGGATTTGGGTGATTTGGGTATCAATCGACGCGTATTTTTGATTAGAATTTTTTAAAAATAAAAAATTTTACAAAAAGGCCCCAACGGCCCCATTAGCTGCGATCGTTTAAATTTTTCCCCTCCCACTTACAACCCCGTATCTCATGAACCAGGTGAGTTACAAAAAGTTTTAGTATGCCATTTTGTAAGTTAGGACTCAACCTTTCGATCGGTATATAACTCGATCTGATCGGACAGTCGTAGCAAATTTTCCAAATTAGCTGTATATATTGCTAGTCGCCTTTCGCACCCTTCGTGCTGCTTTCGTCACTAGAGCGAACTGCCGTTCGCAGTGATAATAATAAATTAATAAAAAAAAGTAAATAAAAAGGTTTGCAAAAAAAAAAGATTGCTTAAATATTACTTAACTTTGAGTACACCGTTGAGAAATTTATTCAGATATTTATAAATACGTATTAATTTTCTCTAAGGTGGAGGTTCAGTTGCAGTGACTATAATTCCGGGCACTACTGTCGGAGGTATTTGAAAATGACCAATCAATATGGGTATTACCATTTGTTGTGGATGTTTCTAGGTCTAATAACGAAATACAACCTTTAGAATTCACTAAGAAATCAAAGATTCTTCCACAATAACCTGTCATCGAGTGAAGACATAATAGACTATTAAAAATCCAAATGATCTGTATTTGAAAATGGCATATTCAATTACTGTAGAAGACAAGTTCCTACTATTAGCATCAATGCGATTATAGTAGAAAAACTGATATTCTCAAAAAGATCAGTTCTAATGAATATGACAATGCATGTCTTTGGTCGATTTCCGTGAGCTAAGGACTGGCAATCTAGTCGCACTGCTGTAGTAAAACCAGGAATATTGTATGTTTCGTTTGAGTATGTAGAAGCCTCAACAAAACACAAAATAGAAGATAGGTGCATTAGCAGATCTGCACACACATCGTTAATGTGGCAGTGCAAACTTTCCGTGTTATGAAAGAAAATATTCAAACTTGAACTATTAAGTAAACAGTTGTTGTGTCAACTTCTTCAGGTTACCAACGATTTTTGGTTACAACTGCTTTTTATTAGCAACTGCTTCAGGTTTAAATCAAGTAGCAACTGCTTCAAGTAAAAAAAAATCCTGCTAGCTTGAAATCAATTTAAACCTTTCTGGCTTACAAAATACTGTATGAGATTTATTATGCAAAATCGAAAATTGTGTCTTTTGTTGGTTTATTGTCAATATGACATCTCCAACAAGCAACAACACTTGCATAAATGCAAGGAGCATAGTTTCTCCATCTTCAGAACCGTTTCTGCTAGTTGACCAGCATTTCAAACTTAATGTCATCATTTTGTCGCTTAAACCATTTGGGAATTATTTGGCTTAATAATGAAAAAAAAGTTTGGATGCCATGGTGTGTTGCTGTTACTTAGTTGAAAACCTCATAAAGTTGATTTTAAACCAACTTTCAATCTCTTTGGTTAACCACCTGTCATGGAACACCAATGGAACAGGTGACATAGAAGCATGAAGCAAGGAGCATGACATGGTACAGTTTATTCAAGAGATGCCCCTCCCTATCATCAGTACCATTTGAGTTGTTCCGACTAGCGATTCAAGCCTAATGTCATATTTGCGTTGCCAGAACGCCATTTGATGCATTCTTATAAGGTTTAACAATACAAAACCTATTGCATACTCTAGGAGGCACCTGTTGCTTCAACAACTTAGGCACGCAATAACTGCTGTTCTACTTGACCGATCTTGTTGCGATTCAGTGGGATAATATATAACCCACAAAAAAAACCTCTACACGAGGTAAAAGTCTAGTGACGAAAGCAATTTTTAGCTCCAAAATTTCTGATATCCAATTGTGTGACGAGCAAAATTCAGTTTATTATAAAAACTTTAAATAAAAATAAAAATTATTAAAAAAAAAAAAAAACATGAAAATTGGCATTGTGCACTGTGCTCAAAAAGGGCGAGCTTTTTTGTACATAAAAATTACTTTTTGCACAGTGCCGAATACCAATTATCGTGTTTTTTTTTTTTTTTTAATAATTTTTATTTTTATTTAAAGTTTTTATAATAAACGGAATTTTGCTCGTCACACAATTGGATATCAGAAATTTTGGAGCTAAAAATTGCTTTCGTCACTAGACTTTTACCTCGTGTAGAGGTTTTTTTTGTGGGATATCAGAAATTTTTGCAATTGCTTTTGCTTTTGACATTTTAAGTTTATCATAAAAGCAGGGAGATAGTAAAAAATATAGCTAAGAGACTCCGCCCCTGTTTTCTTCGCTCGCGTTACTACTGTCTACTTTTCATACTAAGACTTTTCGCCCGATCGGTCCTATGTTAGCTATATGATATAGTGGTTTGATTACCGGTTACCAATTTCGGTCAGGATGTATAAAACTAACTTAATCATATAATGCATATTCTATCAATTTGGTTAAAATATCTCATAAATCAAAAAAGTTTTTCATACTAAAACCTAATTTTGACCAGATCGGTCCTATGACAGCTATATGATATAGCGGTCCGATATGAACCAATTTCGGTCAGGATGTATAAAACTAACTTAAATGCATATTCTATCAATTTGGTTAAAATATCTCATAAATCAAAAAAGTTGTTCATACTAAAACCTTATTTTGACCAGATCGGTCCTATGACAGCTATATGATATAGCGGTCCGATATGAACCAATTTCGGTCAGGATGTATAAAACTAACTTAAATGCATATTCTATCAATTTGGTTAAAATATCTCGTAAAACAAAAAAGTTTTTCATACTAAAACCTAATTTTGATCCGATCGGTCCTATGACAGCTATATGATATAGTGGTCCGATTTGAACCAACTTTGGTCAGGATATATAAAACAATGTAAAATGCGTATTTTATCAGTTTGGTTGAGATATCTCATAAAACCAAAAAGTTTTTAGTACTAAAACGTGATTTTCGAACTAAAACGTGATTTTCGACCGATGGAAAAATATATATATTCAGTTAACAGGCAATATCTTCCAAACCCCTCAATCATGTGTTATGTGTTATATACCAAAAAACGCAGAATTGTATGTACTACAATATACTTCAATATAATAAAAATCGTTAGAGCCGTTTTGTCAGAAATCGCCAAAATATAAGCTAAAAATCCTTATTTCACCTGTAAAATGTTACCTGAGTACTTTAGAAAAAAAGATATATAGGACATATCTGTAGCTTCTATGGTTTGCAAACTATTGGGGTTTCAATTTTAGCGGGAAATAGCGTTTTCCCGCTAAACTAGCGGGAAATTCAAAAAGTCGTAGAACAAACATTTCTATATTTTTAAAAAGAAACAAATCCTTATCATTACATCTAAACTTTTTTAGCGCTTTGATACGCGCAAACAAACCGACAAACAAACTGACTTTTCATCTCATTTTGAGAAGTCCACTAAAAATTTCAAATTTTATTATCTTTCGAACCAGTTATCGGATTTGGGTGATTTGGGTATCAATCGATGCGTATTTTTGATTAGAATTTTTTAAAAATAAAAAATTTTACAAAAAGGCCCCAACGGCCCCATTAGCTGCGATCGTTTAAATTTTTCCCCTCCCACTTACAACCCCGTATCTCATGAACCAGGTGAGTTACAAAAAGTTTTAGTATGCCATTTTGTAAGTTAGGACTCAACCTTTCGATCGGTATATAACTCGATCTGATCGGACAGTCGTAGCAAATTTTCCAAATTAGCTGTATATATTGCTAGTCGCCTTTCGCACCCTTCGTGCTGCTTTCGTCACTAGAGCGAACTGCCGTTCGCAGTGATAGTAAAAGATATCGGTTATTACCACAAAAAACCAATTATATGTAAAATTGTAAGTGTGGTGGCTTTTCGCGATTTGCGGGGGCGGAGGGGGCAGTGGCTTAAATTTGAAACAAACTTGATCTGCGTGGGGTCAATAGAAATCTGTGTGACAAATTTAGTTACTCTATCTCTTATAGTCTCTCAGATTCGTGTGTTTATACAGACGGACGACCGGTTTTTCGCGAATTACGGGCGTGGAAGGAGGCGGGTCAAAAGTTTAAAACGAACTTGACCTGCTCCAACGCATTTGTGATCTGCGTGTGAAAGTTTGGTTACTCTATCTCTTATGGTCTCTGAGATCTAGGCGCTCATACAGACGGACAGACGGACGGACGGACATACGGACATGGCTATATCGACTCGGCTGTTGATGCTGATCAAGAATATATATACTTTTTTGGGTCGGAGAGGCTTCCTTCTCCCTGTTACATACATTTAACGAACACAATATACCCTTATACTTATTTTTTATAAAAATCAGAAATAAAAGTCTTTACAGACTTTTATTTTATTCATCAAAAAAGACTTACAAAAGACTTATAAAATAAAAATCAAAAATAATGATTAATTTTAATTTTTATTTTTAGACCCCGTACTTAAAAAAAGTACAGGGGTCTATTGGGTTTGTTTTACCGAAAATGTGCGTAACAGGCAGAAGGAGGCGTGGCAGACCCTATAATCGATATATATTCTTGATCAGCATCAATAGCCAAGTCGATATAGCAGTGTCCGTCTGTCCGTCTGTCTGTATGAACACCTAGATCTCAGAGACTATAAGAGCTACAGACACCAAACTTGGTATGTAGGTTCGTCTATATTTCAAGCAGATAAAGTTTGTTTCAAAATTTGACCACGCCCCCTTTGTCGCCCACAAATCGAAAAAGAAAATTTCATACCCCAATTATAAGAACAATTTTAAAGCTAGAGACACCAAACTTAGTATGTACATTCCTCTATATCGCAGGCATATCAAGTGTGTTTTTTTTTTGTATATCCTGTCCAAAGTTGATTCAAATCCGACAACTATTTCATATGGCTGCCATGGGACCAATCGGGCGAAAAACAAGTCTTAGTATGAAAAACTTTTTTGTTTTGTAAGATATTTCAACCAAAGTAATATAATATGCATTTAAGCTAGTCTTCTATATCCTGTCTAAAGTTGGTTCAAATCGGACTACTATATCATATAGCTGCCATAGGACCGATCGGGCGAAAATCAAGTCTAATACCCATTTTATACAGGCCGCATCATTGTCGAAGGTGCGAAAAAATGATGCAAGTGTTTACATTGAAGTCGCATCATTCCGAACTGCTTGTCAAGGTCAAAAATTAATTCGACACGTAAACATAACAACAATTTACAAAAGTGAAATAGATTCAAAATGAGCAAAAATTTCTTAAGCGGAACTCGTAAAGGAGGAATGAAATGTGCACGAAAGGATGGAGGGCTCGGAAAGAACGCTTTCGGCCATTTAAAGGCACGGTTCCGGCGAATTGGAAGGAGGCTCTAAAATCAAATGCAGTGAAAGCAAACGCTATAATTAAAAGCATCTCCGTAAGGATCAATTTCACCATTGCTAGAAATGAAGACAACCTCCTACAAGAGAGAGTTCCCGCAGCAGTTCTTACCAATGTCAGGAAATACGTTTAGCCATGCTTTGATTTCAATAAGGAAGATCGCAGAAGCAAGCAAGAAATTCGATGTCTTTGCATTTATGAGTTTTAATTTTGTTAACAATTCTTAAAATGGATATTTGCAGGATCTACTCTATATCCATGGCGCCTCGACTTTCAGCAATTTCTACCAGGCTCTCTGCAGGTCTTGTTCGTCTCCTTCAAATGCTCCTAAATCTCTGTCAGCGAAGTCGGCGTTTTTCTTTTTTATGCGGGTTGTTCCTCTACGGCCGACATTGATAAATATCTGGCCTCGTCCATAAAGAGAAAGTGAGGTGTTTGAATAATCATCTAAATAAAAATTGTTATTAAAAATAATTTAAAATATTAATACGTGTGTTAATTACTTACTTGTACTTTGATCTATGTCAACCAGAAAGTTCACGAATCTCGAACACTCATTCTAGCTTCTTTTTATTTTGTTTTTTCACGATTCTTGATTTTTTTCAAATTACTTTTGTATTCCCCGCTTAATTTTTTCTATTTGTTATCGACCCTTTCGATTTTTGTCACGAAAAAATATTACATTTCTGTGAAATACTAGTCGAATACGGTCACACTTTCGGAATATTCGTCGCATCTTGTCAAATGTGACTCTTCTTCTATCCACAGGATTTATATGAAAAAATTCTCGCACCTTTGAAATGATCCGATATCATCAATGATGCGGCCAGTATAAATTGGGTATTAGTAAGAAAAACTTTATTGTTTTATGCAATATCTCAACCAAAGTAATATAATATGCATATGTCGGTGATTCATTTCCGTATTCAATTGCTACGTTTTCAGCCATTTCGATAATGTGCAGTGCGTCTCTCCGTCTAGTGCCTTTCAATGCGCAGGTTAAGTGACTTGCACCTTTCTTCCTCTTTTCTATATAACAAGACCAATAAAATCTGACACTCACAGAGAGCCACACTCGATGACAGCATCAGCTGTCATCCCACATTGTCCGAGCTGTTTAACAACACTAATTACGCTCTATTCAACACTAAACTATATGAAAGTGCCAACACTCAAGCTATTCATCTATTCTCCGACACGGCCATTCTGATAAATCACACGTCCTCGTGTATTAATCAATAAGTGTCTTTATTACGTAAGTCGTTTCATTTAACATTCAGTTATATTTTAAAATTACATTCTTATTACTAAAAATCGTTTTCTTAACTTCAACTTCTCTTAGCAATCTTGTTAATCTTTATATCATTTCATTTCTAATTCTCTTTATCGTTCTAAAGCAACATTCATTCTCTCCTGGTCAGGTACCCCCATGAGCATCGACAACTTTGCTTCTTCCGCCATTATCTACAGTCTGTTTCAACTGTTAATCATACTACAGTCTGTTTCAACTGTTTCTCCATCTACAGTCAGTTTCAACTGTTTCCCCTTCTACAGTCTGTTTCAACTGTTTCTTCTTCTACAGTCTGTTTCAACTGTTTCACCTTCTACAGTCTGTTTCAACTGTTTCTTCTTCTACAGTCTGTTTCAACTGCTTCTTACACACTACAACCTGGCGGGTCTAGCTCAGTTTCTTCGATGTCTAACTCACTTGGCACCTGTCCATCTGGCAGCCTTCGCAAACTTTCATGTGGGTATTTATATTTTCTATTGCTCGTCATGGACTTTAGCATATATCTATCGCCTTCCAATATCTCTAGCACCACAAAAGGTCCTCGGAACTTTGGGTCTAGTTTTATTGGATGTCTTTCTTCACTGTTTAGTAATACGTGATCTCCAACCTTAAAGTTGATTACTTTAGCCTTACTTGGATCAAATCTTTGCTTTTCATACACTGCTGCGTTTTTCATATTTTTTTCAGCTTCTACTCTAATTTCCTGTAAGTCTACCTGATTCTCGTCTTCGCTAATAGGAAGCAAACCTAGAGGCCGTGCAATCTTACCTATCAATAGCTCTAAAGGACTTGATTTTGTTACCCGATTGACGGTGCAGTTTATGGATTATTGGACTTCTCCTAACGCATCTTGCCATGTTCTATTGCTTGTCTCAACGGCAGTAAATAAGTTCTTAAGAGTGGTCATAATTCGTTCTACCTGTCCGTTGGCGCGACTAGCTCCCGTCGCAATCAAATGTAACTTAATATTTTGTGACGAGCAAAACTCAGTAAATTTTGTTCCGGTGAAGCTTCTACCTTGGTCAGCAATTAAACGAGTGGGTACTCCGGATTGGTAAATTGACGATTTTACTGCGTTCACACAATCCTCGGAGCTTAGAGTAAAGGTATGATATAAATAAACGAATTTGGAAAAAGCGTCTATCAAAAATATCACATATTCTTTACGGTCACTTTTGCCATTTAATTTTCCTGAAATGACTATGTGAAGCGTGTGCCATGGAATACTGACTTTCGGGATCGGATGAAGCTCCATCTGCACTTTTCCTGATGATGATTTTGAAACCCTACAAGTAATACAATTCTCGACAAACTTTATAACATATTTTGCCATACAATCGAACCAATAATGTTCATACACCTTATCAAGAGTTTTCTGCCACCCAAGATGCATAATTGACTCATGCACCTGATTAATTACTGACCACCTAAACGCACGTGGTACAACTGGCAAACAACAAGTCTTAGAATTTCTCTGAATTTTCCTATATAAAACTCCAGCTCTCAATTCGTATGTTTTACCTACGTCTTTAGAGAGATCATGATTCTTAAACTTTGTAACTATTTCCTTTATGTCGTGATCACGCTGTTGTTCAGACAAGAGCCAGTTTTCAGAATTTTCTGTTAGAGAAATTCTCTTATCAACGACCTTATTATGGGACGACCTAATCTCAGCACTGAGCGGATATCTAAACAAAAAGTCAACATGCGCCATGCGCTTCCCCTCTCGATATTGTATTTCAAAGTCAAACGACTGTAAAAACGCCCACCAACGATAAACCCTAGGTGATAACTCAAGCTTCTTTTGGGAAGATTTTAGCGAATTGCAATCAGTGAAAATTACAAATTTTCTGCCATGTAAATAGTGTCGAAAATGTTATACTGCATTTACTACTGCGAGTGTTTCTAACTCATAAGAAGTATATCTCGCCCCACATGGACTTGTTGTCTTACTGAAATATTCAACTACATGAGGCCTACTGTTAATGCGATGCAAAAGGATAGCTCCATACCCGATTGCGCTTGCGTCCGTATGTAATTCAATGGGAAACTGAGGGTCAAAAATTGTCAACACCGGTTTGTTGATAAGAACTTCGATAACTTTCTGGAGGATCCTTTCGTGTTCTGCTTTCCACTCAAAACCGTTTTTCTCTGAGGTAAGAAAATAGAGAGGTTTCATCATCTGGGAAAATCCTGGTATAAACTGTCGAAAATAAGAGGCTAACCCGATAAACTGACGTAAAGTGGTAACCGACCTGGGCGGTGGCAAAACACTTAACGCTTCTATTTTCTGCAAGTTGGGACGTACCTCGCCCGCACATACCTCATAACCTAGATATTGTACAGTCGTTCTGAGAAAGAAACATTTCGTGATGTTAAACGAGAAGCCAGCTGACGAAAGTATGCCAAGAACAATTTCCAACCTTTCAAGCTCTGTCTCCTGCGTTGGTGCTGATCATATGCCTTCCAGCAATCGGACATGATGGTGGTTCCATCAGCTATCCGTTCTTTGATTATGGTTAGCAATGTTGCAGAGTCCTGGTATTCCACTGGCTGAATAAAAAAGGCGCCACTATCAATTTCTTTTCCTCCAAACACCCACTGGCCTTCAACCACTCGTCCATAGTTATATTTTCTTTTGCCCTCTTTTGCTTCGTCTATCTATACTGTTTTTCCTGGGCCTCCGATAGTAGGACGACTATTTGTTATGCTCCAGTCTATATATACTTCACGAAGAAAGCTTCTCCAGTCAGTCACGGATTAACGACACCAGTTCAGTTCCGAAAGAAGAGCGTTGGTTTCGGATTTCAGCCCGACAGCATCATACACAACAAAGTTGCATATATCTGCTATATGCAGCTTAGATCCTGCGAAGAATGTATTTACCCGCACACTTTTTTGAAAGCTACACTGAGTTCTTACTCTCTTCTTCTTCCCAATCTGCTGCGAATCGACGCTCGGCAACTAAAAAAAAACGCTGTCTCGTTACGCGACGAAATCTTGAACACTGCACCACATTTTGGACAAATCCGTTCAGGTGAAATGACATTGTGATTTCGTAAGCAATCAAACAATTGGTCATCCCTGAATTTATGAAATTTTATCATAGATAAATTGTAGCCAGTGCAATATCTCTAGCACCACAAAAGGTCCTCGGAACTTTGGGTCTAGTTTCATTGGATGTCTTTCTTCACTGTTTAGTAATACGTTATCTCCAACCTTAAAGTTGATTACTTTAGCCTTACTTGGATCAAATCTTTGCTTTTCATACACTGCTGCGTTTTTCATATTTTTTTCAGCTTCTACTCTAATTTCCTGTAAGTCTACCTGATTCTCGTCTTCGCTAATAGGAAGCAAACCTAGAGGCCGTGCAATCTTACCTATCAATAGCTCTAAAGGACTTGATTTTGTTACCCGATTGACGGTGCAGTTTATGGATTATTGGACTTCTCCTAACGCATCTTGCCATGTTCTATTGCTTGTCTCAACGGCAGTAAATAAGTTCTTAAGAGTTTTCATAATTCGTTCTACCTGTCCGTTGGCGCGACTAGCTCCCGTCGCAATCAAATGTAACTTAATATTTTGTGACGAGCAAAACTCAGTAAATTTTGTTCCGGTGAAGCTTCTACCTTGGTCAGCAATTAAACGAGTGGGTACTCCAAATTGGTAAATTGACGATTTTACTGCGTTCACACAATCCTCGGAGCTTAGAGTAAAGGTATGATATAAATAAACGAATTTGGAAAAAGCGTCTATCAAAACTATCACATATTCTTTACGGTAACTTTTGCCACTTAATTTTCCTGAAATGACTATGTGAAGCGTGTGCCATGGAATACTGACTTTCGGGATCGGATGAAGCTCCATCTGCACTTTTCCTGATGATGATTTTGAAACCCTACAAGTAATACAATTCTCGACGAACTTTCTAACATATTTTGCCATACAATCGAACCAATAATGTTCATACACCTTATCAAGAGTTTTCTGCCACCCAAGATGCATAATTGACTCATGCACCTGATTAATTACTGACCACCTAAACGCACGTGGTACAACTGGCAAACAACAAGTCTTAGAATTTCTCTGAATTTTCCGATATAAAGCTCCAGCTCTCAATTCGTATGTTTTACCTACGTCTTCAGAGAGATCATGATTCTTAAACTTTGTAACTATTTCCTTTATGTCGTGATCACGCTGTTGTTCAGACAAGAGCCAGTTTTCAGAAATTTCTGTTAGAGAAATTCTCTTATCCACGACCTTATTATGGGCCGACCTAATCTCAGGACTGAGCGGATATCTAGACAAAAAGTCAACATGCGCCATGCGCTTCCCCTCTCGATATTGTATTTCAAAGTCAAACGACTGTAAAAACGCCCACCAACGACAAACCCTAGGTGATAACTCAAGCTTCTTTTGGAAAGATTTTAGCGAATTGCAATCAGTGAAAATTACAAATTTTCTGCCATGTAAATAGTGTCGAAAATGTTTTACTGCATTTACTACTGCGAGTGTTTCTAACTCATAAGAAGTATATCTCGCCCCACATGGACTTGTTGTCTTACTGAAATATTTCACTACATGAGGCCTACTGTTAATGCGATGCAAAAGGATAGCTCCATACCCGATTGCGCTTGCGTCCGTATGTAATTCAATGGGAAACTGAGGGTCAAAAATTGTCAACACCGGTTTGTTGATAAGAACTTCGATAACTTTCTGGCGGATCCTTTCGTGTTCTGCTTTCCACTCAAAACCGTTTTTCTCTGAGGTAAGGAAATAGAGAGGTTTCAACATCTGGGAAAATCCTAGTATAAACCGTCGAAAATAAGAGGCTAACCCGATAAACTGACGTAAAGTGGTAACCGACCTGGGCGGTGGCAAAACACTTAACGCTTCTATTTTCTGCAAGTTGGGACGTACCTCGCCCGCACATACCTCATAACCTAGATATTGTACAGTCGTTCTGAGAAAGAAACATTTCGTGATGTTAAACGAGAAGCCAGCTGACGAAAGTATGCCAAGAACAATTTCCAACCTTTCAAGCGCTGTCTCCTGCGTTGGTGCTGATCATATGCCTTCCAGCAATCGGACATGATGGTGGTTCCATCAGCTATCCGTTCCTTGATTATGGTTAGCAATGTTGCTGAGTCCCGGTATTCCACTGGCTGAATAAAAAAGGAGCCACTATCAATTTCTTTTCCTCCAAACACCCACTGGCCTTCAACCACTCGTCCATAGTTATATTTTCTTTTGCCCTCTTTTGCTTCGTCTATCTATACTGTTTTTCCTGGGCCTCCGATAGTAGGACGACTATTTGTTATGCTCCAGTCTATATATACTTCACGGAGAAAGCTTCTCCAGTCAGTCACGGATTGACGACACCAGTTCAGTTCCGGAAGAAGAGCTTCGGTTTCGGATTTCAGCCCGACAGCATCATACACAACAAAGTTGCATATATCTGCTATCTGCAGCTTAGATCCTGCGAAGAATGTATTTACCCGCACACTTTCTTGAAAGCTACACTGAGTTCTTACTCTCTTCTTCTTCCCAATCTGCTGCGGATCGACGCTCGGCAAATAAAAAAAAACGCTGTCCCGTTATGCGACGAAATCTTCAACACTGCACCACATTTTGGACAAATCCGTTCAGGTAAAATGACATTGTGATTTCGTAAGCAATCAAACAATTGGTCATCCCTGAATTTATGAAATTTTATCATAGATTAATTGCAGCCAGTGCACGACATTTTGCTGACAAATAATTTTTGACAGTTTCCCTTTATAAATAGTGTAGGTAAACATGCAATTAATCGGACAGTTCCGATTCGGAAAACGGCTGAAAAGAGTGAAAAGTTCCACAAAGCAACATCAAAAAAGTTCATTTTTTTTGGAATTTTCGAAGATTAAAAAAAATAAAACTATTTGAGGTGTAGCATGTACACATATGTATATTAAAGAATATTACATATATCTTAGGCAGCAACACTTTGTTGCTATATCAACACAAAATACACTTAGCGACGACTTTGTCGCAGCGTAGCCTAACGTCAGTACCCTCTGCACATTTCAAGTGCAGACGAAATATGATGGCCCTTGATAACGGCGACCGCCTTAATAGCCGAGTCAGCATGGTTCCCATGCTTGACCACTATATATATATGTACATGCATAACATTCTCAGCCCGCTTTACATATTTACTTATATATGTATACATTATGTCAAAACGGCTGCAATGTCGCTGCTTCTCAGCGCTCAGCTTTTAAGTTAAGATTCAATCTAATAAAGACACTTATCAGATGAAGACGTGTATTCAATAATTTCCATAAAAACGAATATTAAATATTACAGAGGCCCCAAACTTTTTTGTTTTTGCTAAATTCTTGATAAATTGCCCCCTATTTGGAGTTTATTTTTTTTTTTTTTAACCTTTCGGCGTAAAACAGAATTTTACCAATGAGCGAAATGTGGATCATCGTCCTAAAGGTGGACGATGATCTAAAGATCAAAATGAACTATCGGCTCCATGCCGAATGACTAGTTCTCGATTATGGTTAGGTTCTTACGAACTATTGGCTCCGTGCCGTTGAATAAAAATGTAGGTGGCTTCATGAAATAAAAGTAAATTTTGTGGGGTCAGCAGAATGCTGCCTCACACGTTAAAATCAAGATGAGAGAACGAAAAAAGTTAAAGCCTACATTTAAAGGAAAGTTCCCTATGGGTAAAGTAAGCTTTAATATTAAGATGAGAAAACGGCCCTTTGTTGAGGTGTGTGTGGCACTGTCAATTGATAAGTAATCGCTTTCAATAAAAATACAAATTAACAATTTTGAGATTAAAGTGAGCTTAACTCTTCGCTACAAAGTCTTGAAACATGTTCTATACATCTGACTTGAATTTCATTAAGGGCCGTTTTCTCATCTTTATTTTAAAGCCTACTTTACCCATAGGTAACTTTACTTTAAATGTAGGCTTTAACTTTTTTCGTTCTCTCATCCCAGCTTGGCTTAAAAAAAAGGGTCATAATTTTTAAAAATGAGCAACACTTGTCGAAAGGCTTAGCACAAGATTGAAAATCCTGAAATTGTTGTGAGAATTGTGTTTTTATCTCGACCGCTTTGTGAGCTAGAGCAACCAAATTTGGCAGACAGACTTCCATGAATGTGGAGTCATTCAATAGCCTTTCAAATTTTTTCTACGCCACGGTTGTCCAATGCAAATCGCAAAAACAATATATCACACCCACATTATTTAGTATAGAACTGTTTTGTTTTTAAATAACGTTTCGTGTTATTCTTAGCTATTATTCTGCTTGTTCCCATTAATATCAGATAAAAATCGCGGTTATAAATTAGGACAAATGATGATAAGCAATTCAGAACCCTAAAGGTATGCAATAATTGATACACTTTATGGCGTTGCCCTTAGCAACACCGAAATAATCGTAGCTGGCGAATGTTAAGCCCTTAAAGTTTGGATGACCTGCCCTGTAACTTATAGCCTGCCTGCATATAAATTTTTGACAATTTCACAGCCAATTTGTCTAGACAGTAAGGTTAAAAGCACGATGAGAAAACGGCCCTAAATAAGTTACACAATAATGTGTAATTGATCAACGAAGATTACATAGTAGTTTTTCTCATTCAGGTGGTGTGATACGGCCACAAACATCTGAGTGAACAACAAACAGGGGTCTCTTATCTTCAAATTGTTTGAATGGCAACCTAGCTTGTTTTCCATTTAAGCATGGCTCGCATATTTTATCAGACAACTCTAAATTATTAAGAAGATTGCTGTCACTAAATAGATTGTTTTTTTATACCCGTTACTTATAAAAAATAAGTATAAGGGTATATTGTGTTCGTTGGAATGTATGTAACAGGGTGAAGGAGGCATCTCCGACCCCATAAAGTATATATATTCTTGATCAGCATCAATAGCCGAGTCGATATAGCCATGTCCGTCTGTCCGTCTGTCTGTCTGTATGAACAAAAGGATCTCAGAGACCATAAGAGATAGAGATACCAAACTTTCACTAAAAGACTTTTATATACCCCACGCAGATCAAGTTTGTTTCAAATTCAAGCCACGCCCCCCTCCGCCCCCGCAAATAGCGAAAAACCGTCTGAACAAAGAAATCTCAGAGACAAAAAGAGATAGAGTAACCAAATTTGGCACACAGATTTATAGCTCGCGCATATCAAGTTTGTTTCAAATTTAATCCACGCCCCCCTCCGCCCCCGCAAATCGCGAAAAACCACCACACCCACAGTTTTCAAGATAGTACGTTTTTTGTGATTATAAGCGTTATCTATCATCCCATTGAATCGCATTAAGATCGGACATGTAGAACGACAGTTATGGCGAATTAAAGTTTTCAGATCAAAACAAGTATTTTCTTTAAAGTACTTTTGAATATATTAAAGTAAGTAACGGGTATCATATGGTCGGGATCTCGACTATAGCCTTTCCCGCTTGTTTTAATTTCTAGCAATTTCCGCTTGCTTATATGACCAAGCCTCTCATGCCATAACTGAAAATTTTTTATATTTTTCGAATTTACTGTGTATGCTTGAAATTTAATAATCGGTATATTATTCAACATACCTGAGTTTTTCACAACTGTCAACCCATCTTTGGATATGGTGACACCGTTGTTGTCAAAAAGAATCGACATGCCTGCCTCTTGCAGTCGCTTTACAGACAATAAGTTGCCTGCAGCCTTCTTGCAGTATAGAACATCCTCCAGTTTTATTTCAAAGTCATTGTGCAGCCGCACAATACCATGTCTAGTTGTGTAGATGAATTCGCCTTGTTTGGCCACAGCGATCTTAAGTGGATGCTCTAATTCCATACTGTCAGCATATAATGACTCATCGTTTATTAGATGATTACTTGCTCTAGAATCCAGAATAAATCCGCCTTTATCCGTCACTGAAGTGTTTGGTTTAACAGATTTTAGTTTAAATGAAAAACCGTGCTGTGATGTTGCGGGTTGAGCTTTTTTATTTTCTTTATTTTTATCATTTGTGGGAAAGATTATAGTCGAGATCCCGACTATAGGATACCCGTTACTTATTATACCCTGAGCCCATTGAAAATGGGCAAAAAAGGGTATAATGCATTTGGCAGAATGTATGTAACAGGCAGAAGGGGGCGTGGCAGTCCCCCAAAAGTATATATATTCTTGATCAGGATCAACAGTCGAGTCGATTGAGCCATGTCCGTCTGTCTGTCCGTCTGTCCGTCTGTCTGTCCGTCTGTTTGAACGCGTCGATCTCAGAAACCATAAGAGCTAGAGACTTCAAACTTGGTATGTAGGTTCCTGGATACCGTACGCAGATCAAGTTTGTTTTTATTTTTGGATCGGACAACTAGATCATATAGCTGCCATAGGAACGATACATCGAAAATGAAGTTTTTGTATGAAAAGCTTCTTTTATTTTTGAGATATCTCAACCAATCTCACACGATATATATTTGGGGTGATATTATACATCCTGACCAAATTTGGTCCAAATCGGCTTACTATATCATATAGCTGTCATACAGTCGCTCTGCCGAAAATCAAGTTTTAGTATGAAAAAGTTTTTTGTTTTTTGAGATATCGTAACCAAACTGATAGAATATGTATCTGGGCTGGTATTATACATCCTGACCAAGTTTGGTCCAAATCGGCCCACAATATCATATAGCTGTCATACAGACGCTCTGCCGAAAATCAAGTTTTAGTATGAAAAAGTTTTTTGTTTTTTGAGATAACTTAACCAAACTGATAGAAATTGCATTTATGTTGGTTTGGTACATTCTGACCAGATTTGGTTCTAATCGGTTCCATATATCATATAGCTGCCATAGGAATAATTGGTCGAAAATCAACATTTATAAAAGTGTACCTGGGCTCAGGGTATCCTACTGTCGAGCGTGCTCGACTGTAGCCGCACCTCACCGCGAGCGAAGCGAGCAGGGAGTAGGCGAGCGAAGCGAGCAGTGGGCGGAGCCCCCTTTTTTCTAAAGTACTCAGGTAACATTTTACAGGTGAAATAAGGTTTTTAAGCTTATATTTTGGCGATTTCTGACAAAACGGCTCTAACGATTTTTATTATATTTAAGTATATTGTAGTACATACAATTCTGCGTTTTTTGGTATATAACACATAACACATGGTTGAGGGGTTTGGAAGATATTGCCTGTTAACTGAATATATACATTTTAATTAGAAATGAGAGGACAGCAGCAACAAGGCATGCATAGCAGGCAGAGTTTGAGAGTGTACTTGAAAACTTTTGCTCTGCATAAAGAATGAGTGTTGCCAGACAAATTTTTTTTGTGGCAATGTGGACATTCATTAGTTAAACTGAATTATAATGTTTGGGTCTTCCTGCAAATACTATATTTTTTCGATATGTTTTTATATTTAAGACAACCTTCTAGAAAAATAACAATATCAAAAGCATATGCACTTTTTTTGCGTTTCAGACATACCCAGTGTTGCCAGACAGTTTTCTTTTGATTTATTAACAATGCGGGCTTTAGCTAGTTTAAATAAATTTAACTAGTTGTGTCTTTCTGCAATGCATATTTAATTAATATGTTCTTTTTCTGTTTATTAAGTATTTTTAAATCAGAAGAAATTCAAGAAATAAATTTACAATTATTAATGATTATAATATGCGTAATTAACTTGAAATCGGTACAAATATATCAATAAATATTATAGAATAGTTCCCAATTAAATTCAATATTAAAAAAAAAAAAAACATAATACTTAAAGCAAAAATATCATTAAAATTAATTAAATAAGAAGAGTCTATCGATATGTGCGTCAGAGTTGTATAAAATAATTAATATCGATAAATTTATCGATAGTCGGCCGGAGTGTTCTTGTTTTCCATCTCGAACACTACGATCATTTTAAAATGTACCAGCAACCGGGACGCTACCAAGTAAGTATTTTGAATTATGTTTTTTATTATATATTATATATATATTATCACTGCGAACGGCAGTTCGCTCTAGTGACGAAAGCAGCACGAAGGGTGCGAAAGGCGACTAGCAATATATACAGCTAATTTGGAAAATTTGCTACGACTGTCCGATCTGATCGAGTTATATACCGATCGAAAGGTTTAGACCTAACTTACAAAATGGATAACTAAAACTTTTGCTAGCACACCTGGTTCATGTGATAAGGGGGTGTAAGTGGGAGGGAAAAAATTTAAATAATTGCAGGTAATGGGGTCGTTGGGGCTTTTTGTTAAAATATGTTCTTTTATAAAAATTCTTATTAAAAATACGCGTCGATTGATACCCCGATCACCCAAATCCGATAACTGGTTCAAAAGATAATCAAATTTAAAATTTTTAGTGGACTTCTCAAAATGAGATGAAAAGTCAGTTTGTTTGTCGGTTCGTTTGCGCGTATCAAAGCGCTAAAAAAGCTTAGATGTAATGATAAGGATTTGTTTCTTTTCAAAAATATAGAAATGTTTGTTTTACGACTTTTTGAATTTCCCGCTAGTTTAGCGGGAAAACGCTATTTCCCGCTAAAATTCAAACCCCAATAGTTTGCAAACCATAGAAGCTACATCTATGTCCTATATATCATTGGAAAGGTTAGTTTGAAGGCTTTTTGGCGTACCTTCAAACTTTTTTTCTAAAATTTTTGACAAAACGGCTCTAACGATTTTTATTAAATTGATGTATGTTTTAGTACGTAAATTTCTGCGTTTTTTGGTATATAAAACATAAATTTTGGTTGAGGGGTTTGGAATATATTGCCTGTCAACTGAATATATATATTTTTCCATCGGTCGAAAATCACGTTTTAGTTCGAAAATCACGTTTTAGTACTAAAAACTTTTATGCCAATTTCGGGTTTTTTTTTTTTTTTTATTAATTTTTATTTTTATTTAAAGTTTTTATAATAAACTGAATTAAGCTCGTCACACAATTGGATATCAGAAATTTTGGAGCTAAAAATTGCTTTCGTCACTAGACTTTTACCTCGTGTAGAGGTTTTTTTTGTGGGATTTTCCATACAGAAACCAGAAACTATCGCACATTTGCTATTATACATAGTGTTGAAAATACCGAATAGTTCCATCGGCTTGTAAAATTTGTTCGGTTTTATATCCACTTCCGAATTTATTTTTTCTCCTAAACAAGATACTATCGAACTTTTATTATTATACATAGTGTTGAAAATATCGAATAGTTCCATCGGCTTGAACAATTTGTTCGGTTTTATATCCACTTCCGAATTTATTTTTTCTCCTAAACAATATACTATCGAACATTTATTATTATTATACATAGTGTTGAAAATATCGTTGTTCTATTTCCTATCCATTGAAATATTGTTTTATTGTTGAAAATATCGAACATGTCCATCGGCTTGTAAAACGTTTGTTAAGTTCATATTTCATATCCATTTCTGAAGTTATCTTTCTATCTTCAAAAGGAAACTATCGAATACGTTTTTTTTAACTATCGAATAAGCCTAATCCATCTGCTTGCACAAGTTCAATTTAGGATTCCATATCTCCACTTTTGAATTTATTGCCTACCCGATATACGATCGGACCCGTATTCTATCCATCGTTGAAACTATTGAGCAATACACAATATAATTCGAATCTGCATAATTAAATTTATTCAAAGGTCAAGAAAAATTATAATTGATTAATACACTTAACAGAGAATTATTCCGTCTTTTCGTATTGCGCTTCGAACTTAAATTTCAACGTGCGTCTCGATTTCAAGTTCATTGGTTCGTGCTCTTCTTCTACTCCAATTTTCAACTGGCAGCGTAGTATGCCAGGTGGATCCGATAGTGATCCTAAGCAGCGATTAAAGGTCCCACTTCCCCGCACCGTGAGGCGGAGTGCTTCTAGCTCACCAATTCCGTCAGCTACCGGCTCGGTCTTGAGTCGTAGTACCTCCAACTCACCCATTCCATTATCTAAGGCTCCAACTAAAAGTCCGATTGGTACCCGGTCGCAAATTCAGAAACAGTCCATCAGCAAAATGGCATTAACCGACTTCACGTTGCTTGCTGACCAACTTAACCATTTTGAGTCCAAACTCAATGCTGGGTCAATTTCCGACGAAGATGTCTATGCGCTTGAAATTCGTCGAACTCGCATAACTAAATTATGGGATAAACTCGATGACGAGTACGGACGATGCGCCAAGGTACTAAGTCAATCAACAACAGGTTCCGATGCTCAGGCTCTGGAGGCTAAATTTAACAGTTGCTATACTGTGTATGAGCGAAGCCTATCAAAATTAAACCGGTTGATTGACCAAGCATCCACAGCAAGCAGCAAGCCAGGCGCACATTATCCCTCAGGTCAAGATGGTTGCCATATTCCTCCCTGCGACACTGAAATATTTTACGGGGACTATCTCCAGTGGCCCACGTTTAGGGATCTGGTCTCGGCTATTTACATTAATAATTCGCGGCTTACTCAAGTCGAAAAATTGTTCCATTTAAACGCGAAAACGGGAGGCGATGCCAAGAAACTTGTAGCCAAATCTCCACTCACAAATTCCGGTTTTGAATCCGCATGGAAAGCTCTGACAGCGCGTTATGAAAATAAACGGAAGATCGTCAATAGCCAACTTAAACTCCTCTCCAAAGTAGAAGCTGTTAAAACCGAGTCTGCGGCAGGTTTGAAAGAACTCCAATCAGCCATCGAAGGTGGCCTAGAAGCTCTTGCCCAGGCAAACGTCTCCACGGAAAACTGGGATTGTCTTATCGTTTTCTTTTGCGCGTCGAAGTTGCCTCCTTTCACACGCTCCTTATGGGAGCAGTCCTTAGAGGACAAGTCCGAAATGAATAGGTTCATTCGTGAACGTTATAGGGCGTTAGAAGAGCAAGAAGAAGACATTCCATCTCCATCCAAACACTCAAGATCAACCCAAGATCGTAATCCAGTAGGCTCGAGACGGGTTAATTCCTTTGAAACGAACATATCTACCAAAGTCCGACAGTGCGATCTCTGCTCCAAAGAGAATCATCCAGTTCGAGTATGCCCTCGTTTCCTCCAAATGACGGTCAATGAGCGGTACGACTTCATTAAACAGAAGAAACTCTGTCTTAATTGTTTTGCCAGAGCACATCAACTTCGTGATTGCCCGAGTGCCCATAACAGTTTCACGTGTAAAAGACGTCACCATACGTTGCTGCACAAAAACGAGTCCACAGCAATGGTTTCCAATTCCTACGTACATCCGAACATACAGTCCACGTCTTCCTCTTCCCAGACGCCAGACAATGTTCAGAATTTCTTTGCTTCGAACACACAAGGTGTGCTGTTGGGTACCGCTTTAATACAAATTTCGCATTTGGGTGTAAATTATCCAGCTCGCGCGTTGATCGATTCCGGGTCAGAGGCCACGTTCATTTCGGAACGCATGGTCAGAGTGATGAAGATGCCTCATCAAACGATAAATGCTCACGTTTCTGGACTAAACGAAGCAGTTGCAGCCCAAATACGTAAGCTTTGTCATTTTCATATCGTTCCGTCAGACAAACCCCGCTTGCAGATTGAAGTTTCCGCCTATGTCCTTCCAAAACTCGCAGGCAATTTGCCATCTGGTTCCATTCCTAATTGTGTTCTATCAGATCTACCTGACATCAGACTTGCTGATCCCACGTTCTCCAAAAGCGCGCAAATTGATGTGCTAATAGGGGCGCAGATGTGCTGCCATCTATTCTCCTAAGCGGATTCCAGCCCAAAATCTGTGGCACACTCATTGGCCAAGAAACAATCTTAGGCTGGATTTTGACCGGTCCAATTCCGGCTAATTCCCACATCGCGCTCTCATCCTTCTCCACACAAGTTGTAGTCTGCCCAGATCCAGCACTGGATGAGCTGCTCACAAAGTTTTGGGAGGTGGAGGATCTCCCGGGGAATGTGCCCGAGGAATCCGAGACCCTTTGTGAGCAGAAATTTCTGAGGACAACAATAAGAGAAGAAAACGGCAGGTATACGGTGACTTTGCCATTCAGGGATCCGGAAAATATTCAATTGGGGCATTCCAGATCCATTGCATTGGCTCAATTTATTAAAAACGAGCATCGATTGAAAAAAACTCCACTCCTGAAAGAAGAATATAATGCTGTGGTCAAAGAATATGCCCATCTTGGCAATATGACACAGGTTCATCCCACTTCGCAAGGGTCACAGAGTTTCTATCTTCCACATCATGCTGTGATAAAGCCAGAAAGCGTTTCTACGAAGGTTAGGGTTGTTTTTAATGCGTCGAGCAAATCCACAAATGGTCTAAGTCTAAATGATGTATTGTATCCCGGTCCGATTCTTCAATCCGATTTGACCCTTCAATTATTGAAGTGGCGTTTCTTCCAGTTTGTCTTCAATGCCGATATTACGAAGATGTATAGACAAATCAATGTCTATCCGAGACACACTCCTTTCCAACGTATTATATTCCGTAATTCTGAGGGCAACATATGCGATTACGAGCTAAACACCGTTACGTTTGGTGTCAATTGTGCTCCATTCCTAGCTCTCCGTGTTTTGAAGCAGTTGTCCATCGATGTGAAGACCCAATATCCGCTCGCAAGTAACATTATTTCGCAACACATGTACGTTGACGACGTACTTGCTGGGACGCATACAAAAGATCAAGCCGTTTTAGCAATCCGAGAGCTTCGCACGGCTCTGGAATCCGCTGGTTTTCCCTTGAGAAAATGGACAGCTAATAAGAAAGGCATGTTAGACCAGATTCCGACGGAACACTTGTTGCGAGCTTATTTTTTAGAAATTGAGGAAGCCAGCGTTGCAAAAACTCTTGGCATTCGATGGCAGGCAACTACTGATGAATTCTTTTTCGCTCCCTCTGATTTAGCCTTCAAATCCTCCTTTACAAAACGAGAGGTTCTCTCGCAGATTGCCCGATTGTTTGACCCAGCAGGTTGGTTGGCACCTGTAATCGTCCAAGCCAAAATCTTCATGCAAGAAATTTGGCTTCACGAGCTCGCTTGGGACGATCTTTTACCAGACCAACTCGTCCGCCGCTGGCTTGAATTTCTCGAGAATTATCCTCGTCTCGGAGAAGTTCGCATTCCGCGATGGGTCCAGTTCATTCCGAAGGCAAAAATTCAATTCCACGGGTTTTGTGACGCTTCACAGCGAGCGTATGGGGCGGCTCTTTATGTCCGCGTGGAAAGGGACGGTCATGTCTCCAGTCATCTTCTGACGTCCAAGACTAGAGTTGCTCCAGTAAAGACAGTTTCCTTACCGCGATTAGAATTATGTGGCGCGGTACTCCTCGCTGATCTCGCGTCCGTTCGAGTTCCTCAGTTGGTTGACAAGTATGTCGAAACGTTTTATTGGACCGATTCCACTATTGTGCTCGCTTGGTTGAGCAAAGCCCCCTGCAAATGGACGACCTTTGTCGCAAATCGCGTAGCAAAAATAACGCAATCCACCGGCTCACCAAAAAACTGGTCGCACGTTCGGTCCGAACAAAACCCAGCTGATTTAGCGAGTAGAGGAGTGACTCCTACCGAACTTATTAGTAGCGATTTGTGGTGGCACGGACCAGAATGGTTGTTATGTTCCCCGGATCTGGGGCCGGTTTCCAACGCCGAAATCCCAGAGGCAATTCCTGAACAACGCCCAATCAAGTGCCATGTTGCACAACTGCCAACAGACGACATGTTTGAGAGGTTCTCCAAATTCAACAAGGCATTAAGGGTCACAGCTTATGCTCTCCGTTTTATTAAGCGCATTCGAAGATCGATTCTTTTTTTTCCGAACGACCTTTCCAATCAGGAACTTTCCGAAGCTCATGATTTATTTCTTCGTTGCACTCAGGGTAAAGAATATTCTAATGAATACGTTTGCTTGCAGGGTAAGAAGCAAGTAGCTAGCTCGAGTAATATTCTCAATTTGAATCCTTTTCTCGATCAAAATGGCATCCTCCGATCTTGCGGACGACTGAAAGCGTCAGGATCCCTAAGCTACGACGAACGTCACCCTATTCTCCTCCCATATAATTGCCATTTTACCCGGCTGCTAATTCATTTTGTCCATACAATCTCTCTGCATGGAGGGAGTCAATTGATGATGAGGCTCATCCGAGGCAAATATTGGATTCCCAAATTGAAGACTCTCCTGAAGTCCATAGTCCGTTCCTGCAAGGTGTGCATTATATACCGAAAGAAGCTCCAAGTGCAGATGATGGGTGATCTGCCCACGGAAAGAGCAACGTTCTCACGGCCTTTTTTCCACACAGGTGTTGACTTTGCCGGCCCTTTCGACACCAAAAATTACGTGGGAAGAGCTTGCCTCATCACCAAGGGTTACGTTTGTGTCTTCGTGTGCTTTAGCACGAGAGCCATCCACCTAGAACCCACGTCCGATTTAACGTCCGAAAAGTTTCTGGCTGCATTTGCAAGATTCGTCGCAAGGCGCAGCTGTCCTCACCGTCTGTATTCCGACAACGGTAAAAACTTTGTAGGTGTATCAAAGCTTCTCACCCACGACTTTCTGGAAGCGACGAAATCTCTCGTTGTCTCCAAGTTCAGCCACCACCAGTTATCTTGGCATTTTAACCCACCAGGCGCTCCTCACATGGGCGGCCTCTGTGAAGCCGGAGTGAAAAGTTTTAAAACTCTATTCCACAAATCAACTTCCGTTTCCAAATATACATTTGAAGAATTCGCCACCTTGCTGAGTAAGGTAGAGGCATGTCTCAATTCCAGACCCATCTCTCAGATGTCAGAGGATCCCACGGATCTTCTTGTGAGAAACATATTTGTTTCTCACAAAATACATGTTCTTATTTCAACAACAACGGGTTGACCCACGGTTTGAACCCCCTTCAGCGGCGCCCATGGAACATGTCACCGTTATAGCGACGCTCGCGACAGATGTGCCGTTAGTTTTCGGCTCACAAGCAACTGACTAGTGAGTGCATGTGCCGTTAGTTTTCGGCTCACAAACACTTGACTGGTGAGTGCATGTGCCGTTAATTTTCGGCTCGCAAACTATAAAAGGGCATGCAGTCACAGATGCGAGTCAGTCTTTGAGAAGTAGCGAAGTTCGAAGGTAGAGATCTAATTGTCCTCGCGTTTGTCAGGACCTAGCTTAGAATATCCTCGCGTTGCCAGGATCACCAGCCAATTGTCCTCGCGTTTGTCAGGACCTAGCTTAGAATTGTGAGGCGCTCACATATGGGGCGTCATCGGCGATGCTAGGCCCGGTCATTTTATTATTAATTTTTGTATATTTTCATTTTGATTTTTATTACTTTCTATTACTTTTTATTTTTCGCTATTATTTCAATTTGATTTTGTTATTTCTTATTACTTTTTATTTTTCGTTATGATTTGAATAAGCTGCCACGAAAGAGCGCTTAAGAGAGGGCCGCTGGATCGATTTCCCTCCATAGTGTTAAGAGTAGTTAAGTAAGAGAAGGAAGACGAAGAGAGAGAGAAACAAGGAAGAGAGCGCCCAGCTCGTTCGTCGCTTAACGTGGTGAATTCGGGAGCGAAGGGTTCCGACGTTAAGCGGCGAACGAATTGCGGATTAATTAGAGCGAGGAAACGAACAAGTAAAGTCGACAAACTGCGTAAAGGAAAAGTGAAGTGACAGAAATAAAACCCTTTTGATTTGAAGAGACGATTGGATATTTTATTCTGGCGAGAGTGTTTTTGTGTAACAAGTGAGTATTGGCTATAATTTATATTGGCAATTTGGCTGGTGATGACTAGGGATTATCCCGTTATAAGCAGTAATTGGCATTGCACATAACGGCAGTCAATCTCGGCTTTGTCGAAATCGTGGAGTGGCCAATGCGAGAGTTTTGCGTGCGACGACGACAAAATACCCTGTTGAGTGGAAAGTTAACTTCGTTTGGTAGAAGTGAATGTACAACGTGTTTAATTTATGGTCCGTTTGTGAGATTCGTGAGTGAGTTTGAGCGTAAAAAGTGAGGTTTGCAGATTTTCCCACTTTTCGCCGTTGAGGCGGGTCAGGGGCATATTAGAGGGAAGCGGATCTCTTGTTCCCTGGTGTGAAATACCCTAACTTTGGCGGCGTAGTAAAAATATCTCGTTTTGCAAGCGGCAGGTCTCTGAAATAGAAATTTCTTGTGGAGAAACCTTGGTTACGGCTGAGTATATTACCCCGGCTGGTAATATACTTCTTTACAAGTGGCGCCCGAGCAGGGACCCTGTCGTTTGCAAATGTCACGCGGACGGACTTAAAACCCCAAAAACGTGAAGCTAGAGGTTAGGGTGAATACTCGTCGAATATACCCCGACACGCGGTAAAAGAAAAAAAAAGAGAAGTGCAAAGCGGCAGCCGAAAAGGCTGATCGTCTTGGCAGCGAAAGGGAGAGCGAGAGGGAAGACAAGTGCAGTTAGTTTTCGTTTTCGTGTTTCTTAGTTTCTTCCGTTTGTTCGTTTGCGGGCACGTGTTCGAATTGTTGAAATCGACACTTGCGAGAAGGGGAGTCAGAAAAGGGCTGGCAATGTGTGGAGGCGCGGTCGAGCGCGACACACTGAGAACAATCGGGTCGACTGACTAGAGTTATACCTCGCAATTTTATAATAAAACAGAATATAATAAAATCAAACAAAATAAAATATAATAAAATAAAGTGATATAATGTAAAACAAATTAAAATAAAATATAATAAAATAAAATAAAATATAATAAAATAAAATAAAATATAATAAAATAATATAAAATATAATAAATGGGATGATATAGTGTGGATTCTTAGAGTCAAAATTAGTTATGGGTTGCATGTGACCTAATTCCAAATATTCGTCCATAAAGTTGGTGTACACTTCCATAAGCAAAGGCTGGCGCTCTAAACGACGTTCAAGTTGAAGAAATCTACTTTTTGCTTGTTGAAACTAAGCTAACTAATATTGTTAATGAAAGACACTTTAATATATTTAAGTTATAGTTTTTATATTTAGTTATTTAGCTCGTATATTAAATCGCAACACCGACACCACATGTACACAGTTCGAAGCACAGCAAAAAAAGAAGGTTCTAAACTAAAAGTGTGACCACACTATATGCAAAATCCAATACTTAAAGTAGTGTTGTATAATGATATTTTTGTATGTTTAATAGGGGTATTCCAACACGCCCCCTCAAAAATAACATTTATACAGTTTAAAATAATCAAATTAGTAATTCATATACATTTGTTATTATCATTAACTTATTCTAATGTGGCTGGTGTGCATTCTGGGAAGTATTACGTGATCTAGCATTCGCTACGAGGATACGGGGAAAACCCAGAAAAACCCGATCAGATCAGTTTCAAATGTTAACATAAGATTGAAGTCACATTTCGTAACTTATATTTAGCAACTTAACAATGCAATATTTTTGTTAAAAAAAAATAAAAATAAATTCGTATGACAATCTTTGTCATTAAAGATCAAAATGAAGGAAATAATATTCAGCTTCGATAAACAAATGGATTAGTCATCTTGAAGTAATCCCAAATTCTTTCGTAACTCCACGAATCTTCCAGCAGGCAATGGTTTTGTAAAGATGTCAGCAAGTTGGTTATCTGTGGAAATATACTCAAGGCAAATAACATTATTCTCCACTTGCTCTCTAGTAAAATGATATTTAATATCAATATGTTTGGCTCTTTTATGACAAGAAGGGTTGTTTGATATAATTATACAGCCCTGGTTATCTTCATGAATCTTAATGGGCTTGTCAAGTATGATATTAACACTATTTAGAAGCGATTTCAACCATAAAGCTTCCCTTACGGCTTCAAATAGAGCCATATACTCAGCTTCAGTTGATGAGGCTGCTACTGAGTTTTGTCTCTTTGTGTTCCAACAAATAAGATTTGAATCGAACATTTGAAATAAAAATCCCGTTGTACTTTTCCTATCAATATCGTTACCACCCCAGTCGGAATCTACATAACCAACTAATGTATTTTCAAATTCTGCATTCTTTTTAAAAATCAACTTCATATCAATGCTTCCCTTTAAGTACCTTAGAACCCTTTTTAAGCATTGCCATAGCTCAGAATTATTCTTGCTAGTATATCTACTTAAAATATTTATTGCAGTAGCTAGATCTGGACGTGTACATAGCATTATGTACATTAAACAACCAATAAGGTTACGACATGGCGCACTACAGTTTTCATCTGAGTTCAGTGACTCATAATTTAATTTGCTTGGTAAAGGAGTACTGACTGCATTGCAATCGTTCATATTGAATTTATCTAAAACCCTTTTAACATAAGCAGCTTGACTCAAGCAAATTTTTATCTTCATACATTTCTATTCTTATTCCAATAAAATGTCGTATTTCTTTTAAGTCAGTCATTCTGAACTTTTCCATCAAATACTTCTTGAAATTATTCATTCTCGCCATGTCTGCTGTAGCTATTACAACATCGTCAACATATAACAAAACATACATGTTTTTCTTGATATTACCTTTATCAAGAATGTATATACAGCGATCTACCGGAGAGTTTGCAAACTGACATTCTTTCAATGCTTGCTCAAATACTTCAAACCAGCATCTTGCTGCTTGTTTGAGCCCGTATATTGCCTTATTCAATTTACATACATTTTCGCCATTGCATGATACACCTTGAGGAAGTTTCATATAGATCTCCTCATTTAAGGTGCCGTTTAAGAAGGCTGTTTTCACATTCATTTGATGGACTTTCAAATCATTTTGAACTGCTAATGATAATATGAATCGAAAACTTGAAATTCTAGCCACAGGGGCAAATGTTTCATCATAATCGACTTGGTACTTTTGAGTAAACCCTCGTGCAACTAGCCTAGCCTTGTATTTTATTGGATTTCCTAGTTCATTATATTTAACAGAGAACACCCATCTACTATCCACAATGTTTTTGTTTTCAGGCTTTTTTGTTATTGTCCAGGTATTATTTATTTCATGAGCAGTCAGCTCTGTTTGAATGGCTTCCTCCCACACAGACTTATCGTTTCTAAATTTTATTTCATCAAAAGTATTTGGGACATCATTGAAAATAGTATGAGCATTTAATATTAATTTATTTAATCTATTATCGTCTTCATTGTAGGATATCTGGGGCTTGGACTTTAATCTTTCACTTCTCCTACTTGTTACATTGATATCCCTATTGTTGTTGTCAATACCATCAATTATAATTGGATTCTTATCAGTTCCAATTTCACCTGGCTGCTCAGGTTCTTAGCTTCCGTACTCTCATTCTGGATGTGTGATTCCTTAATTTCATTCAGGAGATCAGTTTGTTTTCTTTTCCTATTTTCATTCGGAAAATTTGCATTATCAGATTCCTTACTGTCTTTCAGGGATTCTGTTTTATCGCATTCCTTATTTTCATTCGGGAAATTTTCATTTTCACCTTCCTTAGTATCCTTCAGGAAGTCTGTGTCATACTTGATGGCTCTAGAATTAACCATATTGGTTTCATCAACAACAACATCCCTAGCAACAATAAATTTTTCATTAGTAACATCCCACAATTTAAAACCATTTGGTTCATAACCTACAAGGATACTTTTGTATGATTTAACATCAAACTTTCCTTTTTTATTTTTATTGTGCACATAAGCAGTTGAGCCAAACACTCTCAAATGTTTTAAATTGGGCTTTCTGTTGTGCCACATCTCGTATGGGGTCATTTCAGTATTACCAAGTGCTCTGCTTGGAATTCTGTTCACTAAATATGTTGCAGTTAACACGGCTTCTCCCCAGAAACTCTTATCTAATTTTGCACCATTTACCATGGCCCGAGCTTTCTCAGTAAGGGTTCTGATCATCCGTTCAGAAACACCATTAGGCTGAGGTGTGTGTGGCACTGTCAAATGATAAGTAATCCCATTCTTAACGCAAAACTCACGCATCTCATTAGACAGGTATTCTCTACCGTTGTCAATATACAAATTAACAATTTTAAGATTGAAGTGAGCTTCACTCTTCGCTACAAAGTCTTGAAACATGTTATATACATCTGACTTGTATTTCATTAAATATGTTACACAGTAATGTGTAAATTGATCAACGAAGATTACATAGTAGTTTTTGTCATTTAGGGTAACTGGTGTGATAGGGCCACAAACATCTGAGTGAACAACAAACAGGGGTCTCTTCATGTAGCTTTTATCTTTAAATTGTTTGAATGGCAACCTAGCTTGTTTTCCATTTAAACATGGCTCGCATATTTTATCAGACAACTCTAAATTATTTAGAAGACTGCTGTCACTAAATAGATTGTTTCTTTTAATTTCTAGCAATTTCCCCTTTCTTATATGTCCAAGCCTCTCATGCCATAACTGATAATTATTTTTATTTTTCGCATTTACTGTGTATGCTTGAAATTTAATAATCGGTATATTATTCAACGTACCTGAGTTTTTCACAACTGTCAAACCATCTTTGGATATGGTGACACCGTTGCTATCAAAATTAATCGACATTCCTGCCTCTTGCAGTCGCTTTACAGATAATAAGTTTCCTGCAGCCTCCTTGCAGTATAGAACATCCTCCAGTGTTATCTCAAACTCATTGTGCAGCCGTACAATACCACGCTTAGTTGCGTAGATGAATTCGCCTTGTTTGGCCACAGCGATCTTAAGTGGATGCTCCAATTCCAAACTGTCAGAATACAATGACTCATCGTTTATTAGATGATTACTTGCTCTAGAATCCAGAATAAATCCGCCTTTATCCGTCACTGAAGTGTTTGGTTTAACAGATTTTAGTTTAAATGAAAAACCGTGCTGTGATGTTGCGGGTTGAGCTTTTTTATTTTCTTTATTTTTATCATTTGTGGGAAAGATTATAGTCGAGATCCCGACTATAGGATACCCGTTACTTATTTTATTTCAATTTTTTTACTAACAAAATTTTGAGCATAGATAGGGAGCCGCCAGATAAGTCAGAACCACCCCGATCTCGTCCAGAAAGACCCAAAAAGGTCCAAGACGCAGCACGACGCCAACAAAAGAAATTTCCTAGGTAGCTACGGGGAAACATTTAAATCCCGTAGAGATTTTTCATCCGAGCACGCAACCAGAATTTTTTTGACCCAATAGGTATATTTATTATACAGCCACGTGCTCGGCGTTTTCGTTTGGGGATCGCATCTTGGGGCATATATTTTTTGTTGTTTCCATCGAAAACGAAGGAGCAGAGCGACAAATACAACGGCAGCAGAGAAGCAGCAGGTATAGCGCGGCTACAAAGCTACATCGCGGGCTATAAACGCGAGCAGAGCGACAAGCGAGCTCTGTCGCTACAAGGACGGGCAGAGCTACAAACGCGAGCTCTGGCGTCACAAGAGCGAGCAGAGCTACAAGCGAGCTCTGTCGCTACAAGGGCGGGCAGAGCTACAAACGCGAGCTCTGGCGTCACAAGAGCGAGCAGAGCTACAAGCGAGCTCTGTCGCTACAAGGGCGGGCAGAACTACATACGCGAGTTCTGGCGCCACAAAAACCCGCGAGCAGAACTTTTCATAGAGAATTCTGCCGCTACACGTCGGGCAGCGCAGCCAACAACCTCTGCCGACGTCGACGCTTGCGAGCATAGGCATAAAAGCGTCACGCGAGGACAACGAGGGAACAATTAAGCATAGACCTTCAACGCGATCGGATCGAGATAGCTAAGCCAAAGTGACAGTGACTCATAGACCTTCAACGCTATCAGAACCTACATAGCTAAGCTAAAGTGACACTCCGGTACAGACCTTCAACGATCCGTCCTACAGAGTTAAACCAAAGTGACAACAAAAGTTCGAGCCTTCGACGCGATCAGACGTACACCTCGGGAAAGTGAACATCCCAATTCGGTGCTTCAACGCGAACAGTCTTACGCAACCAAGCCACGTGTTCAAGAAAAATTCAGACCTTCAAAGTGAACAGACATACGCAGCTAGCCACGTGAACAATCGTACAGATAAATCTTCCGAAGTCCTCGTACCGAACAAAAGAATTTTTGGCGTGATTTTTAAGAACGGGTGCTACGCTGACTACTCTTCGATATTTTTGCGCGTAGTCTTGGATAACGTCTGCTAAGCCAAGCGGCAATTAGAAAAAAAAAAAAAAAAAAAAAAAAAAAAGGTTTCCAAGTACAGTTTTCACATCGAAGAACAATCCTCGCGCACATTTTTCTTTTTGAATACACACCTCCTTTTTCGCTGCGACAGTTTCCGCCCAAATAGTTATCGAGCAAGTTCGAGTTGGATTGTCTTAGAGATTTGACGAGACCGAGACTTTCAATAACAACATGGTTGGGGTCAGTTGGGTCTACTACCGGAAGAAGGAGGATTTGTTGCCCATACTCGGCGAGTTTGGCCTCGACACCGACGGCACGGTAGTACAGCTTCGGAGCCGCTTGGCGTCTTTCGTTTCGCAGAGCGCGCATGCTGATCATGTCATGGAAAAGTTGGTCGAGTTGGAGCAACAATTCGCCGATGGTTCCGGGTCCGAACAAGGCGACCGAGAGACGAAACCACGTTCGCGTAGCGCTTCACCGAAAACCGGGGTCAACCCACGCGTAGTCGTTACAGCCCCGGGAGAGAAGCCGCCAGACACTTCGGCAGTTACCCGAGACTCACGGGGAAATCGTAGCCCGTCCCCCACCGCTAACGTCACGGTCCGCACAGAAGCACCCTATCGTACCATCGCGGAGAAAGTGCATCGTTGGGGAATTCTTTTTGACGGCGAGTCTGACCCCTTAAGTTTTATTGAGCGTGTGGAGGAGAGAGCAGCTGCCCATGTAATCGACTTGGCCCACCTGTCAAAAGCTATTCCAGAACTACTCACAGGGAGTGCTATTGACTGGTTCCGGGTTAGTCGACTGCAAGGGGCGAGTTGGGCCAAATTTAAAAGGGAATTCTTCGATTTCTATTTACCCCCTCGATATTTCCAACGGCTAGAAGACCAAATACGAGCAAGACAACAGAGACCCGGCGAGCCATTCAAGACTTACATCGTGCAGGCTTGCTTATGAAGCGAGCAGAATACACAGGAGCACAGGAACTGGACCGAGCCTACGAAAACTTGTTGCCAGAATATCAGCTGTATATTCGCCGACACGAGGCGATTTCTCTAAACCAGTTGATGCAGTTCGCCACGAGTTTCGAGTTCGTACGGGATCGGGAGCGTCAAAGCCTTCAACCTAAATCCGCGGCGCCAGCTTTCACAGCAACCTCGCCAGGGGCTATGGCAGCCAATGCGCAGTCGACGACCAGGCCGCGTAACCCCTTCCGGGACCAACCGACCGGCCCCCGCTCTGGTGAAGCACCTGCAGTCAACCGAATGATGCAAGAAACCGGACCTCCGATCGACGTGCAACGGGCTTGCAGGCGGTGTGCTGAGATCGGTCATATGATGCGGGAGTGTCGGAACAGACAGGTTTATTTCTGCTAGCGTTGTGGTAAGAGAGACGTGAGGACAATCCAGTGTTGCGGTCTGCCATCGGGTAACGGACAGCGGCCCCACTTGCCCCAGAACCAGGTGGGAGCAGCCGGCAACCAGTCCCGGGAATAGGCCCTGCTATGAGAGTGGAGCGGGCACGCATCGTGGCAAGAGTCGTAATCGAGGGACAGGAGAGACTAGCTACCATCGACACTGGAGCGACTAGGAGTTTCATCAGCGAGGGGGTAGTTGGTCAGCTCGGCGATTCATGCCTTCAGGATGTGCGCGCTAGAGTCAGGATGGCGGATGGAAGTCACACTACGGTCTGCAAGTCGCTTATCGCGGCGGTGCAATTGGGTGAGAAGGTCGCGTGTATACCTTTCCTAGTATTGCCTACCGTCGTCGATGACGTGATTTTGGGTATCGACTTCTTGTGTGCCATCCAAGCCGCCCTACACTGCGGCACTGACTTTTTGCAATTGTCCCCATCTTCTTTAACCAGTCCCACAGGTCGTCGATCCACCATCCGCGCCACAACGGCGGGGCAGGATGCATTTCCCGGATGTAGGACAGCGACTAGCGAGTTGGACAACGTTAATACTCCACGAGTTAATAATACTCGCGGTTCAGGAGAGGTCGGCGTTCCCCCGACCGCGACCACGGGCGGTGCCGACGAAGAACGCGTCTCATCAGCAATGACCCCAGGCGATGCCGACGAGGCATGCGCTAAGCATACGAAGACCCAGCAGAGATCCACAGGCGGTGCCGACGAGGCACGCGTCTCATCAGCAATGACCCCAGGCGATGCCGACGAGGCATGCGCTAAGCATACGAAGACCCAGCAGAGATCCACAGGCGGTGCCGACGAGGCACGCGTCTCATCAGCAATGACCCCAGGCGATGCCGACGAGGCATGCGCTAAGCATACGAAGACCCAGCAGAGATCCACAGGCGGTGCCGACGAGGCACGCGTCTCATCAGCAATGACCCCAGGCGATGCCGACGAGGCATGCGCTAAGCATACGAAGACCCAGCAGAGATCCACAGGCGGTGCCGACGAGGCACGCGTCTCATTAGCAATGACCCCAGGCGATGCCGACGAGGCATGCGCTAAGCATACGAAGACCCAGCAGAGATCCACAGGCGGTGCCGACGAGGCACGCGTCTCATCAGCAATGACCCCAGGCGATGCCGACGAGGCATGCGCTAAGCATACGAAGACCCAGCAGAGATCCACAGGCAGTGCCGACGAGGCACGCGTCTCATCAGCAATGACCCCCGGCGATGCCGACGAGGCATGCGTCAACGACAGGACGAAGACTGCGACCACGGGCGGTTCCGGAGAAGTCGGCGTGTTCCCGACCGGAGCATGCCCAGCTATGTTCACGAGGGCCACTTGAAGATGGCGTGCCATCTCAACGTCCTCGGCCCTTCGGGGGAACCACAACAGAGGTCTGTGGCATAGCAAAGGCACCGGAGCAGATTCTTGACGTCAATGAGGCCGAGGACGACGGCCTTGACGAAGGAAAAGATAGCCAGGAGGTGGACACCGATCTGGAACCCTGGGTACAGGAGTTTCTAGACCGGGAACTAACAGGTTTTGATACCTTGTCGGGTGTCACCCACATCGCCGAGCATGTCATCACCATGAAGGATGACCGTCCAATCAAACAGAGGTACTTCCCGAAGAACCCGGTCATGCAGCGGATAATCGACGAGCAAGTTGATGAGCTGTTAAGGAACGATTGCATCGAACCGTCAAAAAGTCCCCATAGCGCTCCTATCGTGCTCGTGGGAAAGAAGACTGGTGACGTTCGGATGTGCATCGATTACCGACAGCTGAACGCGAATTCGATCCCCGACGCGTATCCATTGCCCCGGATCCATCACATACTGGAACGGCTCCGTAACGCTCGATATATATCGATTTTAGACTTGAAGAGCGGGTACTAGCAGATCCCCATGGCCCCTAGCAGCAGGAATTTTACAGCGTTCACAGTACCCGGGAGGGGACTGTTTCATTGGAAAGTCATGCCCTTTGGGCTTCATTCGGCTCCCGCCACATTTCAGAGGGCATTGGATATCGTGATCGGGCCCGAAATGGAACCATTCGCCTTTGCTTACTTGGACGACATTGTCGTTATCGGGTCTACTCTGGAGGAGCACGTACCCAACTTGGGGGAGGTGCTACGAAGACTAAGGCAGGCGAACCTACGCCTCAACAAAGCGAAGTGCAAATTCTTTCGGCGTCGGTTGGTTTATCTTGGCCATGTAGTCAGTGGAGAAGGGATCCACACAGACCCGGATAAAATCGCAGCCGTACGGGAGTTACAGCCACCTACGTCGTGCCGAGAGCTCCGTCGTTGTCTGGGGATCGCTTCTTGGTATCGCCGCTTCGTGCCGAACTTCGCAGCCATCGTTCAACTCATGTCAACGTTGCTCAAGAAAGGTCAGAAGTGGGAATGGAAGCCCGAGCAACAGAGTGCATTCAGCGCTACTATTGGCCTGGTTTATTCCGCGACGTAGCCCGTTACGTCAAGAAGTGTGAGACGTGCCAAAAATTCAAGGTGAGCCAACTGAAACCTGCTGGAAAGATGCTGACGCGGCAGGTGGACGAGCCGTTCGGTACACTTTGCTCGGATTTTATCGGCCCGCTACCACGTTCCAAGCATGGAAACACGATGCTACTCGTGTTCTTCGACGCTTTCACCAAGTGGGTCGAGCTCGTCCCGTTGAGGAAAGCCACAGCCGCACATCTGGAGCGAGCCTTCCGCGAGACCATCTTGTGTCGGTTTGGAGTACCACAGCGCTTTGTCTGTGACAACGGAACGCAGTTTACCAGCCGCTCTTTCCGTACCTTCTGCCAGACCGCAGGTATGGATCTTCAGCACACCGCACCTTACAGTCCACAACAAAACCCGACGGAGCGAGCTAACCGGACGATCAAGACGATGCTGGCACAGGGAATCCAAGGAAAACAAAACACTTGGGATGAGTTGCTGCCTGAGATGATGCTCGCCATAAACACCAGCATCTCAGACACAACAGGATTCAGCCCGGCATTCCTCGTCCAAGGCCGAGAACCTCGGTTACCAGTAGCACTCTACGACGAAGTCACCCCGAGCATCGGAAGAGAACCCGCAGCGCCCGACGATAAGGCGAAACAGCTACTGGATATCTTCAAGATCGTCAAAGAAAATACTCAACGTGCCACGATCGACCAAGCTCGGCATTACAACCTCCGACGGCGCGAGTGGCGCCCGGAGTTACAAAGCCTCGTCCTCGTCAAAAACCACGTTCTGTCCAATGCTGCTGAGGGTTTCGCCGCGAAACTAGCGCCGAAGTATGAAGGCCCCTACGTTGTTCGGAAATTCATCTCTCCGAACGTGGTACGACTACAACGCCTGGACTCAACTCGACGGCGGGTTGCCAACTTCGCAGACCTCAAAGCTTTCCATGCGGAGTCTGAGAGCGAAGACCCCGGGGAAGAGAAAGCCTGAAACTAACGAGCATTCCCTTGATCCGTCTCCGTCCGAAACCATTACGTCTCCAGATACTAAAACCTAAGTATCCGCAAGCGGTGCGTAAGCTCGACGATTAAACCATCGTTCCTTTTGTTTCCTTATTTTTTCCACAGACGGACCACGATGGACCAAAGGCGATTATTCTTCCCGCAGCCGAGAGACCGGAACGACCCGCTACAACCCCGCCATGCGGAAATTTATGACCCCTCCGAGGCAGAAGGTATCATCTTGGGGGACCGCGCTGGCCATAGCCAAAAATATCCTCGGCGTCCCCGGAATGCGCGTTACGTGGTGCACAGCCCGTACAATTCCGACGACAGCAACGCAACGGACCCACGAGGCGACATCGACGAGGACGCACCTTCCTCGAGCGGCATCCGCGCCATTTTGAACGACGCGTTGGACGTCGAGGTTTGGGATGAGGTGCTCTCAATGGCGAGCGAAGTCGACGTCGAGGAGGACGAGCTGCCCCTTTACCAAATTGATTGGGTGGAGGCACCAGCTCACTGGACATTACGCGGGTTGTCCAGGAGATTGCCCCAGGCGGTGATAGACGCGGTGAATTGGAGCCCGTCTATCGTACAGACAACAACGAAGTTTCTCGTGGAGGCCGACAACAAACGTTTCCACGTTAAAATTTGCCGGGCGGGGAACATCCGGGTCTCTTTTTCTCCCCCGAAGTAAGAGGGGGATGTGAGGCAGCATTCCGCTGACCCCACAAATTTGATTTTTTGCAATGGCACGAAGCCACCCATTATTTTTATGGCATGAAGCCAATTATACTTTTTAATTACGGCACGGAGCCAATAGTTCGTAGGAAACGAACTATAATCGAGAACTAGTCATTCGGCATGAAGCCGATAGTTCATTGCGATCTTTAGGTCATCGTCCACCTTTAGGACGATGATCCACATTTCGCTCATTTTGCAAGGGTGGCAACCTTGTATAGCATTATCGATATCAGGAGGGTTGATATCGGCGATCGGCGGCCATCATGCGGCGGGAGCGTCACTTTTCTGGCGGTCTCGCCAAGTGCAGACGCATCGTTCTGAAAATTACAAAGTGACAGTGAAAACAAAACCGACAAGTGGTGCAAGTGCATGAAGGAGACAGCGAACAGCGACAACGATGGAAAACAACGTACAAGTGTGCGGTGGGAATGCAAACAACAGGGTCAACGAGGGAAAACAACGTACAAGTGTGCGGTGACAAGGGCAACAACGACTGCGGCGAGGGACAAACAAAAAGTGCAAGTGCAAGTGTGTGTGAGTGGCTGTGCGTTTTGGGAGAGACGCCGTTGTCCGGCAAAACAGCACGCCGTCTCGGCACGTAAGTGCGTGTGTGTTTGCTTGGTGTCAGCCGCCGCTGCCGCTACACCGACAGCAACAGGAACCACCACCGCACCACAACCACCCTGTGCGTGTGTTTGTAGAGACGGTATCAGGAGAGGCACAGTGGCTGGTGCTGCCACGAGGGAGAAAATTTAAGTAATTTGATCTGCGGTAAGCGTTTGTAAATTCGTAGTCATCCTGGCCTTTTCGCATCGGGAGCACCAAAAGAAAAACCCCCATGCGCTGCGATATCCCTGCCTTACTTTTCTAGAAAGAATAACATTTATAACGATGCGTGCAAATATTTTCTATTCTTGGGTTTAGGGGATTTCAGGTGGCAGAACAATGGAGCACGACCTGGCCGGGATCGGGCAGGGTGGTCGCGGCATCATGGCGAGATTATGAAGGGCATTGCCCCTACGTCTCCCGTGATAGTCCTACCACCCTACAAGATCTTGGCCAGCACTCGGAGGCGCCCGGTCCAGAGCTCAGTCTGACGCGGCGCCAGGGGTGTCGTGGTCGGGACAATAAAGGGTGTTGCCCCTACGTCCCTCCACGGTCGCCTCCTGGTACCGGTCGGACTGGGACCTGGTCCGGATGCAACGGGTGTGTGCCCTGCCGGAAGGTTCAATGGGGTGTCTCCACGGACTCGAGTCTGGGGGATCCTCCCTTGCGCCCGACGGTAGGCTTCGGTAGGACCACTGGGCCAGCCTTCGGAGGAGTCCGGTCCGGAGCCCGGCCTGACACGGCGCTGAGGGTGTCGTGGTCGGGACAATAAAGGGCGTTGCCCCTACGTCCCTCCACGGTCATCCTTGGTACCGGTCGGACCGGGACCTGGGCCGGATGCAGCGTGCGTGCCCTGCCGGGAGGCTCAATGGGGTGTCTCCACGGACTCAAGTCTGGGGGATCCTCCCTTGCGCCCGACGGTAGGGTACCGAGCCCATCTGGGCCAACCAGTGGGGATAGGGCAAATACAAATAGGGAACTATGCCGATCCTTACGAGAGCGCACGCATACCGTCTTGCGCTCCCGTAGCTCCTCTAGTTGTTCCAGAAATTTACAAATTTTCTGTAAATGGCCCTGGCCAGACTGAGACGTCGACCTCGGCTGGAAAAGCTTCGTTACAAATATTATTACTTTAATAAATTGCTTATTTGGTTTTTTATATTTCTTAAGAACTTCTTTTGGTTGGCATGTGCAAGATCGTTGACCTGTGCATTTCCTGTTATGCATTATTTTAATATAATGTTTATTTAGCGTTTAATGAGTTGAGCAATTCTTGTACTTTATTATTAAGAGGTGGTAAAGGGGAAATTGGGTTTTGGATATACGTGGGAAGTGAGGTGGGGTTATACATAACTTCTCCCCCCTTTAGATAAGAATTCTCCTGAATTCTTTTGCTATTAAGCTAAATTTTAATTTTCTTGTGTTTTAAAATCATGTAAGCAATTAATATGATTATTGACGAAAATATGGCTGCATTACAAAAATAATTTATATCTTTATGTGTTTTTAATGTTCTTATGCTCAACCAGTTAATCTTGTTATTTTCCAATATTTTCTCGAAAGTGATTTGTTTTGTAAAATTTTGTGCATGGCCTGTGAAAAATTAAATGCTTTTATTTAATTTATTTATTGTTCCGAGAAACGAAAGTTTGGTGGCTTTAAAGCGATTGCGAAAAGATCAAAAAAAGAGCAGCGATTCGTGTTCGTTCAATATAATTCGACAACTGACAACTTCAATGTTCTTAGGCCTAGCTCTAACATATGGTGGCGAAGCGAGGCGAATTCGCTCTCAAAGCGATCAACGAAAGCTTTATTATGCTCTCGCTTCGCCCTAAACCTAAATTACACTAGACTTCATGGTATTTATAATTCAATGCGCTGATCTGCGCCAACACCGGCCCCCATGAAGCGCTGTGGGCTTCATCAAACAGGCAGCCGCGCCAGCTTGTGGATTGGCCTCTTAAACGTCCCTCCATTGGACGTCCTAATGTCGACGACCCGCACGACGCCGTCCTCTCCTCTGTGGACCGCCGTTATTCTGCCGACCAGCCAATTCTGGGGCGGCAGGTTGTCCTCGGCGACGACCACCAGCTCTCCAAGGGCGACGTCTGGCAGGCGGTGATGCCACTTGGTCCGTGCTTGCAGTCCCAGGACATACTCCTTGGACCATCGCCGCCAGAACTGTCGCTTGAGCGACGAGACAGCTCGCCATCGATTTAAGCAGGTCAGGCCCTGCTGGTCCGGGGCCCGCTCTGCTGGCATTGCTGCTAGTGGTCCTCCCACTAGCAGATGGCCCGGAGTTAGTGCCTCGCCGTCGCTGGGGTCGTCGCTGAGTGCTCCTATTGGCCGTGAGTTTAGCACCGCTTCCACTGCCACCAGCGTTGTCTGCAACTCCTCTGCTGTCAGCAATAGGCTGCCTACCGTCCGTAGGAGTAGGTGCTTTGCAGACTTCACACCTGCCTCCCACAGACCCCCGAAGTGCGGAGCTCTTGGCGGTATGAACGCAAATTCGCATCCGCTTCTTGATGCGAATTCGCGAATTGCGTCCGCCTCCTCCTCGATTTGAGTCCGCAACTCCCGAAACTGGCGACTTGCTCCGACGAAGTTCGTCGCGTTGTCGCAATGGACGGTCTGCGGGACTCCTCGACGGCCGACGAACCTTTGAAAAGCCATTAAAAACGTGTTAGTGGATAAGTCGGAAACTAGTTCTAAGTGCACCGCTTTGGAGGCGAAGCAAACAAAAAGTACGATATACGACTTATACGTAGGCTTTCCACGCATTCGAAAGGTCGTGCTAATTGGGCCACAAAAATCAACACCACATATAGAAAATGGGCGGAGTGCTCGGAGTCGATCTGCTGGTAAATTACCCATTATTTGGGTTAGCAGACGAGGCTTGCATTTAAAGCAAGGGATACAAGATCTCACTGTCTGGCGACAGACCTCTTGAGCATTAACGAGCCAAATTCGCTCACGAAGAATACTCACGAGCGCTCTCGGGCCAGCATGACAATTCGTTAAATGCAGGTATCTAATATAGCTTCTAGCAAATTGCGAGCTTTTAGGGAGTAGCATCGGAAACTTGGCATCATATGAAAGAGGAGCATTTGCAAGTCGTCCCCCCACTCGCATCAACGTAAAGGAGCACCAAGATCCATTATATTCATGTATAAATGGATTGAGACGCTGCAGGCTATGGCCCACACGCGTGCCCTTTCGAACCCTTTCTATGTCATCTTTAAACTCAAATTGTTGGATGACTTCAACTATTTTCTCAAAGGCTTCTTTTCTCTCTAATGCCGTAGGAATTTTTTCAAATATCTGTCGTTTATTTTTACATATTTTTATAAAACGGAAGACATAAGCGAACACTCTAAGCAGTCTAGCATGCGATGAATACCTATCGATAGTTTCCAAGAGATCCGGTCGGTCTACCATAGCTGTCAGTCCGACAGCTGTTTTACGTACTTCCAAAGTACGCATCTCGTCTGTAATCAGATGCTGGTTAACCGGACAGGATTCTCTTGATTCCTTCAAAAATGAAGGCCCATCGAACCAAATAGACGATAGCAATTCGTCAACATCGCAGCCTCTCGAAACGATATCTGCTGGGTTCTGCTTTGTCGGTACATGGCGCCATTCAGCGTTTTCTGTCCACTCTTGGATTTCAGCCACACGATTCGACACAAATGTTGCCAAGGACGAAGGATGTGACTTGATCCAATGAAGTGTAACTTCAGAATCAGACCAAAGAACAGTCCGTTCAATTGGTAATCGGATAAGATTTCTGATTCGGTGACAGAGATCTGCGAGAAGGTGAGCCGCGCACAACTCAAGTCTAGGAAGAGTCTTAGTCTTGAGGGGGGCTACTTTGGATTTAGATGTCAACAAGGAGACACGATAACCTTCTGTAGTATTAATGCGTATATATACACATGCGCCAAACGCTCGCATTGATGCGTCGGCAAAGCCATGTATCTCAATCGGTGAAGTTGGCTCTGTAAAGACATATCGTGGTATTTTGATTCTTTGCAACTGAATCAAAGTTGATTTCAATTGCTGCCACGAGTTATCCAAGCTCATAGGAATTGATTCATCCCAATCCAGCCTTTGCAGCCAGAGCTCTTGGAGCAACATCTTTGCCTTGATAATCAGAGGGCTTAACAGGCCGAGCGGATCAAATAACCGCGATGACACCGAGAGAATATTCCGTTTTGTCGATCTAAGACCCATGAATGAATCGTCTATCTTAAATTGAAAGACATCTTCATTTGGCAACCACAGCACGCCTAGTGTTTTGGTTGTGTCAGACTCTGAGATCGTTATCGGCTTAGCTGCATTGGTTGCGGAGAACTCAGGAGCATTCGAAAACCATTTGGTTAACTCGAAACCTGCGCCTAGAAGGATTTGCGCTACTTCAGATTTAATTATCTGAAGGTTATCTACGCATGCAGCACCAGTTAATAAATCATCAACGTAAAAATCGTGCCTGATAACGTCAGCAGCTTTTGGGTGTGACAACTCAATCATGTCACTTAGCTTTGTTAAACACCGTATTGCCAAAAATGGGGCTGGCGCAGTGCCATACGTTACAGTGTTTAACCTGAAGGACCTCAAAGAATCTGATGGGTTCTTTCGCCACACTATGAGCTGAAAGTTTCGATCTGCTTCATGCATCATGACTTGCCTGTACATCTTTTTGATGTCAGCTGTCAGAGCATACTTGTGTAGGCGAAATCTAAGCAGAGTCGAATACAGCTCCTCTTGAATAGTCGGTCCAACCATCAGAAGATCATTCAATGCAACTTGAGACGAAGTTCGACAAGATGCGTCAAAAACGACGCGTAACTTCGTCGACGTGCTCTGTGGTCTTAGGACACACTGGTGCGGAATGAAATAGTGAGGAGTACTTGGAATTTGAGTGTCTATTTCAGACATATGGCCAAGGGAAACATATTCTTCCATAAATTCCAAGTACATACGCTTTAGCTCAGGATCACGAGACAAGCGTCTTTCGAGCGACATAAAACGACGCTTAACAACCTCGAAAGAGTTGCCAAGCTGATTTGGATCCGACTTAAATGGTAGTCGTACTTCAAATCGACCTGACGGCAATATTTTTAAATTATCTAGAAAGTGGCTCTCACATAACTGGTGTTCAACTGTTTGAACTTTTTTAAGTGACGGCAATTCTTCTAATGACCAAAACTTCTGCAATGTTATGTCTATCGAGGTATATGTTTCTTCCTGACAAGTTAGGTTTACTACCTGAGCCGTTTTGGGACCTGTCGGCGTATAACGCCCTGAGACAATCCAACCAACCAGAGTTTTTTGCAGAATTGGACAATTTGGACCTTGTTTAATTTGACCGACAGAGAGAAGTTCAAAGAACGTCTCAGCTCCGATGAGCATGTCGATCTTCTGTGGCTTGTGGAAATATGGATCCGCCAATTGCAGGTTTTCAGGGATTTTCCAACCATTGACATTGACCGTGTGGTCAGGCTGATAACCAGAAATGGTTTTCAAGACCCACAGGTCTAATGAAAACTCACTGCAATTGACTCGCGACTTCACCACTGTGTGTATCTTGCTCTTTACTTGTGTATTGCATTGAGCAATTCCAAGTAAATTGATACTAGCCTCGTCTCGACGCAGTTGCAATCGTTGAGCTAGCTCGTCTGTTACGCAATTAATTTGCGATCCAGAATCAAGCAGAGCCCTGGCTAAAACAAAGTCGCCACTTTTCGTTTTAACACTAACGATTGCTGTAGCTAGGATCACATTATCTGACACATTCGCATGCATGGACGCATGTGAGGTCGATGGATGATCCTGGGCGGAGTCAGAGGGTGATGGTAACGCTCGAGTGTTAGAAACAGCAGAGTATCTATGCAACAGCGTATGGTGCGAACGATTGCATACTCTGCACTTCTTTGCCTTGCATTTGGCAACTGAGTGTCCCTTCCGAAGGCAATTGATACATAATGACGTCGCCTTGGCGAATTCAAATCGCTGCAGCACTGGCTGCGCGGCATATGTGGAACAATTCAATATTGAATGCTCTTCGGAATTACAGAAAACACATTGAGGGAACACCTGATTGTTTCTAACACTGGCCACAGAACAGGAAAACGAACTTCGATTATGGTTTTTAGAAACAGCCTTAGACTCTGTCTTAGAGGATTCGGACGATAATCTCGCTGAAGCTTCATCGGACAGATTCTGGAATCTAAGATTAAGGACTGCTTCGCAATCACTCCACATTGGAATGCTGGCATAATCGAGTTGATCCTTCCATTTTTGTTTGGTCATTGGGTCAACATTTTTCATAACTAGATGAATGAGAATTGCATTGCAAATCTTTTTGTCATCACCTATCGAGAGAAGTGAGCCATATATGGCAGACACAGTGTCGATCATTGAACGTAAAGCTGCAGCAGAAGGCCGCTCAATCTTTGGCAAGTCAAAGAGAGCTGAAATATTCTCATTGAATATTTGACATTCATTGTCATAAACCTTCTTCAAGCTTTCTATTGCCTTTATATAATTGCCCTCGGTGACTTGAAACGCTTTAATAGTGCCCAAAGCTGCACCAGAGAGACACGATATTAAATAATTGTACTTCTCAATCGGTTCGATCGTCTGATCATTATCAACCAGTTTTGTAAATAGGCCTATAAAATTCTTGAACTCAGAGTATTTCCCACTAAACTTCGGAAGTGTAAGGTGCGGAAGACGTGTGTGTGGAGTTGAAGCAGCGATGACTGCCTTCGGTTTAGGACTGAGCCCCTGTATGACGGACCGTAAACGAGCTTTAGTCGTTATGCAGAGCTCTTCCAGCTCCATCCTATATTCATCGTCCGGATCAAAAACTTCTACTCGAGTTTGGTATCTTAAAGCGTTATCTATATGTGAGGCCAACATTTCTAATCTACATTCTAATTCTGTAGCGTCAAGGGTTAACTTTCCCTGATCAATTTGGTCATGTAAACGAAGTATGCTTTTAACGCACACATGTCGTTTCTTTTTTGCATCATCGTAAGTCTCCTTAGTGTTTGCCATTTCGATAATTAAATTCGATTATCTTTGCAAAATAAAAATAACTCGAATTTATTATTCGATTAAATAATTATAAACTTTAATTAGTATCGAAATTAAATTTATTTAAATTTATTATTCGATAAATTATTTTTAAATTGAACGACAATCGAATTTATTATTCGATTAATTAACTTGAACAAAAAATCGAATTTATTATTCGACTTAATAATTATTATTTTTATTAATTATTATTATTAATAATTATTAAAAAAAATAATAATAATTCATTCAATTAAAATCGAATTTAGGATTGATAGCACTCGCTTGAAATTTAAATTTGAGAAGAGAAGCGAAAAAACTGAGCGAATGCTATCAAACGACAAACGACTTTGAAAAACCAATATGCTTGACCAATGTAGGGGAGCGAGCGTCTCTTGACCAAAGCGCGCCAACGAAACTGCACACGTCACCAACAGCACAGCAGCCGCTAAGCATAGAACGAAAACGAAAAGAAGCGGGCTGCAGCTAGCTTGGCGTATGTATGTGTGTATGTGTGTGCTTAATGCACTTGTATGCAAGCGCTTGGTAAAACAACTGTAATTGCAATTGTAGGCAAGAGAGGGGGGAACAAACGACTGAGCAAAGAGAAATTGAAATAGCAATTAATTTATGCTTATCAATTTAACAATTGCTCAAACACTAAATCGCACATTAATTTGTTATTTAATAACTTTATCTCCAAAGCGGTGGTTAGTTAGTGCATGCAAATTTATATGTAAATGAACAATTATATATGAATATGTATATATATATGTATGTACATATATGCTCAACTACTTTACATATGTGCCAAGAATTGAAAGCGTTGACCTTAATAGCACAACCAATGCAATTTGTGGTTGTTAAACTTTCAATTTTTAGCACAGTACCTGCTGGCGCGGACGTTGTACTTCCGACGCTACTTTCCTTGGCATTTCCAACGGTGTCCAAAAGAACTCCAACGGCGAGAATCCAAGAGCAAGAAAGGCAACAGGCAAGTGCAGCAACAATGATTTGCACGACCGGCGCGAATTGATTTAATTATATTAATTTAAACTTCTTTGCGTCACAAGCCGCACGAATAATTGTTGCACTAGATTATTGTTTTTGCACTTTGCACTTTAAAAAATTCACAAAATTCGCGCTTTGAAAAAATAAAAAAAATCTACTTTAAAAGTGTCCACCCGGGGGCGCCATGAAAAATTAAATGCTTTTATTTAATTTATTTATTGTTCCGAGAAACGAAAGTTTGGTGGCTTTAAAGCGATTGCGAAAAGATCAAAAAAAGAGCAGCGATTCGTGTTCGTTCAATATAATTCGACAACTGACAACTTCAATGTTCTTAGGCCTAGCTCTAACATATGGTGGCGAAGCGAGGCGAATTCGCTCTCAAAGCGATCAACGAAAGCTTTATTATGCTCTCGCTTCGCCCTAAACCTAAATTACACTAGACTTCATGGTATTTATAATTCAATGCGCTGATCTGCGCCAACAGCTTGATTTTTCGAAAAAAAAATTTTTTCCTTATTTAGCTCGTATGAATTTGTAAAATAATTATTTTCTATACCTATCGTACAATTTGTAAAGTGTATTACAATATTTTTTTTCATTTTTATTTCTTTGTTGTTACAATTTTGATATAGTATTTCATTATTTGCGTTCTTAACTATTTCTGTTTCGTCGTCTAGCTCCAATATTTCCATTTCTTTTCTTTTTCGCATTTCTTTCAGTTTTGTATTTGATTTATAAGTGTATGTTGAATTTTTATAATTAAATATCAGCTCGGATTCCTGATCTATTTCAAAGTTTTCTTCATTAGGCATTGGTATTATTTGTTGAATTTTTACTGTTACAAACTTTGTTAGTATTTCTATCGCGAAAACTAGAAGATTATTTCTGAACATAGCTGTAGCTAACTTGATATGGTGTAGTTTGTTAAAGTCGATATTATATTTCGTGATCTGTTAATATGCTAGGGTGTAATATATTATGTCTAGCAGAAGCAACGTTATCTTGCAAGTGTTCTATCTTATTTTTCATTAATTGGATTTTTATTTGTTGATCGTAATATAAATTCTCTTGATATCTGTTGTTTTCGAATTTGCTAATTGCATTTAATTGTCTCTCTATTGCTACTCTGTCTGATTTAACTATTTGCTCAATATATTTTATTGTATCATTGAAATATGTATTTATATAAATTTGTTTATTTAATGCTTCATCTGTTTCCTGCATGTTTTCTTTAAATCCCACAAAAAAAACCTGTACACGAGGTAAAAGTCTAGTGACGAAAGCAATTTTTAGATCCAAAATTTCTGATATCCAATTGTGTGACGAGCTAAATTCAGTTTATTATAAAAACTTTAAATAAAAATAAAAATTATTAAAAAAAAAAAAAAAAACACGAAAATTGGCATTGTGCACTGTGCTCAAAAAGGGAGAGCTTCTTTGTACATAAAAATTACTTTTTGCACAGTGCCGAATACCAATTTTCGTGTTTTTTTTTTTTTTTTAATAATTTTTATTTTTATTTAAAGTTTTTATAATAAACTGAATTTAACTCGTCACACAATTGGATATCAGAAATTTTGGATCTAAAAATTGCTTTCGTCACTAGACTTTTACCTCGTGTAGAGGTTTTTTTTGTGGGATATCAGAAATTTTTGCAAATGCTTTTGCTTTTGACATTTTAGCTTTATCATAAATGCAGGGAGATAGTAAAAAATATAGCTAAGAGACTCCGCCCCTGTTTGCTTCGCTCACGTTACTACTGTCTACTTTTCATACTAAGACTTTTCGCCCGATCGGTCCTATTTTAGCTATATGATATAGTGGTTTGATTACCGGTTACCAATTTCGGTCAGGATGTATAAAACTAACTTAATCATATAATGCATATTCTATCAATTTGGTTAAAATATCTCATAAATCAAAAAAGTTTTTCATACTAAAACCTAATTTTGACCAGATCGGTCCTATGACAGTTATATGATATAGCGGTCCGATATGAACCAATTTCGGTCAGGATGTATAAATCTAACTTAAATGCATATTCTATCAATTTGGTTAAAATATCTCATAAATCAAAAAAGTTGTTCATACTAAAACCTTATTTTGACCAGATCGGTCCTATGACAGCTATATGATATAGCGGTCCGATATGAACCAATTTCGGTCAGGATGTATAAAACTAACTTAAATGCATATTCTATCAATTTGGTTAAAATATCTCGTAAAACAAAAAGTTTTTCATACTAAAACCTAATTTTGATCCGATCGGTCCTATGACAGCTATATGATATAGTGGTCCGATTTGAACCAACTTTGGTCAGGATATATAAAACAATGTAAAATGCGTATTTTATCAGTTTGGTTGAGATATCTCATAAAACCAAAAAGTTTTTAGTACTAAAACGTGATTTTCGAACTAAAACGTGATTTTCGACCGATGGAAAAATATATATATTCAGTTAACAGGCAATATCTTCCAAACCCCTTAACCAAAATTTAAGTGTTATATACCAAAAAACGCAGAATTTTACGTACTAAAACATACATAAATTTAATAAAAATCGTTAGAGCCGTTTAGTCAGAAATCGCCAAAATATAAGCTAAAAAACCTTATTTCACCTGTAAAATGTTACCTGAGTACTTTAGAAAAAAAGTTTCCAGGTACGTCAAAAAGCCCTTAAACTCACCTTTCCAATGATATATAGGACTTATCTGTAGCTTCTATGGTGTGCAAACTATTGGGGAATAGCGTTTTCCCGCTAAACTAGCGGGAAATTCAAAAAGTCGTAGAACAAACATTTCTATATTTTTGAAAAGAAACAAATCCTCATCATTACATCTAAGCTTTTTTAGCGCTTTGATACGCGCAAACGAACCGACAAACAAACTGACTTTTCATCTCATTTTGAGAAGTCCACTAAAAATTTTAAATTTTATTATCTTTCGAACCAGTTATCGGATTTGGGTGATCGGGGTATCAATCGACGCGTATTTGTGATTAGAATTTTTTAAAAATAAAAATAAAATAAAAATAAATAATAAAATTTTACAAAAAGGCCCCAACGGCCCCATTAGCTGCGATCGTTTAAATTTTTCCCCTCCCACTTACACCCCCGTATCTCATGAACCAGGTGAGTTACAAAAAGTTTTAGTATGCCATTTTGTAAGTTAGGACTCAACCTTTCGATCGGTATATAACTCGATCTGATCGGACAGTCGTAGCAAATTTTCCAAATTAGCTGTATATATTGCTAGTCGCCTTTCGCACCCTTCGTGCTGCTTTCGTCACTAGAGCGAACTGCCGTTCGCAGTGATGTGGAAATATGCTTCTCAATTTCTCTTCTGTCTTCCTCGTCCATTGTTCCAAACAACCACTTTGCTGAACTACCTACTACATTAATTAATCCTCTTCTGTTGCGATTGTGATTACCATATAGGGTATACAATTTGTGTTTTGTTTCATTCAGTTCCGATTGTAATATGTGTTTGTTGTCGTTTTTCGTCATTTCTATGTTCTTTTCTATTTCGTTCAGGATATTGTCGATGTCTTTTAAGTTTATTATATGTACTACTATATCCGTCGTAATAATTATGTCCTGATTTTTCATCTCTATTTGTGCATAACCGTCTTGATCAGGTATTTGTTGTACCGTCAACGTCCCTGATGTTGTTGATATGGCCATCGTCATTAGGATTATTGCCATTAGTATTTTCTGTAAATTTATAAGGTCGTTTAATGTTTATTGGGTCAATGCTTCCGAGATTTGCTTTTTTGAATTTCGGAGCTTCTTTGTGTCTGACAGCCCTGTAGTTCTTTATAAAACCCTCCTTTCGTTTTTCCTCGTAATCTTCTCTATTATTGTTGTGTTTTTCTAACATTTTTTGTTTAGCGTATTCAATATTTTCTTTTACTTTCGTCAATTCTATCTTATTGTTGTGTGCCTCGCTGGGGGTACATTTGATTGTGGAATGATGTCTTTCATTATAATTTCTCACTGCGCTCTGCATAATTTGCTTTACCGACATATTCGGAGCTTCTGTTTTGTATGTAATTCTCAACTTTTCTGCTAATGAATTGTGTAATCTTTCTACATCTGAATTACCCGTGTGACTATTAGGTTTTGTTAAGTGTAGCTCTATTCCTTCTTGTCTCAGTAACTCTTTTATTCGGAATGAGTCAAATTCGTTATCCGCTATTATTTTACCTGGCTTTCCGATTTTTGTGAAATGTTCTTCTAATTGTTCTACTATAGTAATATGGTTTCTATCATTTAATGGGTATACTGCTGCGAATTTTGAGAATTTATCAATAACCGTTAGAAAATGTGTATTTTTCATTACATATGTGTCCAAATGTATTATTTGATTTTTATCAGATGGGGTTTCTGTCTTACTGAATTTATTTTTTATAGGGTTTCTATCATATTTTATTTTTTTTATTTATTTATTATTAATGCACGACAAAAAGCAGTCGGCCAAGAAAAAATTATTAAATATAAAAATTAAGTTTACAATTTAAAATAAAATTAATATTAAATATAAATATAAGTAATATACTGTAAAGAAAAAATTAAAATTAGAATTATATCTGGGGTAAGCAAAAATTAATAATTTAAAGTGATCCAACATTTGTTGCAAGGATTGGGGAAAACCCAGAAAAACCCAATCAGATCAATAAATATTAGTGTTGTTGTTAGTGATTGATTGGTTTTAAAAATAATATAACATGTTATTAGTATTAGTAAGGTTAGGAATTTAACGATTTAAAATATTGGAAAAGTACGGATTTTAGGAAAGGAATAGGGAGAGAGAGTTCTGAGTAGAAAACGTGAAAGAGGCTATTATAATTAGAGCATAAAACCCGGAACGAACCGTGGGAAGCGTAATCAGTTGTGCATGTAGGTAAAAATAAAGGCCTGTAATTCCTAGTAGACCTGCGGGGGACCGAAAATCTGAGGCGGCCCAAAAGGGGACTAGAATCAATGTCGCCATTAATTAATTTGTGAAGAAAAACCACATTAAGAGTTTTCCTACGATTAATTAAAGACGGAAGGTCAATAAGACGAAGCCTATGGGAGTACGGTGGTAAACGCCGGTTGGGATCCCAGTTAAAACCACGTAAGGCGAAAAGCAAGAATTGCTTTTGAACTGATTCAATTCGATTCTGATTTATTTGATACTGTGGGCACCAAATGCACGAACAGTATTCAAGGATGGGACGGACTAAAGAGACGTAAAGGAGTTTAGTGGTGAAAGGATCATTGAATTCTTTCGACCAACGTTTAATGAAACCAAGTACTCCTTTGGCATCATTAACTATAGTGGAGATGTGCAAATTGAAGCATAATTTGCAGTCAAATAAAACTCCAAGATCCTTTACAGTTTTTATACGTTGCAAAGGGATATTGTCAATCGTATAAGAACCTAAGTAGGGCCTAGAACGACTAAATGTCATAAACATACACTTCGAACAATTGAGATGCAACTTATTGGCCGAACACCATAGTTGCATAGTGTTCAAATCATCTTGCAGACGATTGTGAAACAGGGGATCAGTGTATGAAAAAATAAGCTTAACATCATCTGCATACATTAAAATATAAGAATGGGACAGAATAGTGGGTAGATCGTTAATGAACAGTGTAAAAAATAACGGTCCTAAGTGACTACCTTGAGGTACACCAGAAGTTACACGAACCGAACTCGAAATGGTTGACCTAAGAAGCACTTTTTGGGTTCTACCTTTTAAATAAGTGGAAACCCAACGTATAAAGGCGGGAGGGAAACCTATGCAGTTAAGTTTGTAAAGTAAGAGGTCATGGTTCACAGAGTCAAAGGCTTTACTGAAGTCAGTGTAGATGACATCAGTTTGCTTTTTCTCTGAAAATGCATCATTTACCAGGGAGGTAAATTCAAGCAAGTTGGTCGTAGTAGACCGACCCTTAATAAAGCCGTGTTGTGCAGGTGAAATTATCGATTTACAGAGATGCTGCAAAGAAGAAACAAGGATTTTTTCAAATAATTTAGGAATGGCTGATAGCTTTGCAATGCCTCTGTAATTAGAAATATCAGACTTACCGCCTTTTTTGTGGAGGGGAATGATATAAGAATCTTTCCAAAGATATGGAAAAATTGAAGTTTCAAGGGATAGATTAAAAAGCTTATGCAACGGAGCAGCTAAAGAAGAACAGCATTCCTTAAGTAGACAACTAGGAATGTTGTCTGACCCAGGAACGAAAGAAGATTTTAAAGAGCTAATAGAAGAGATTACATTGTTATAAGAAATAGAGGGTGCAAACATAGTGTTAGATTGAAAAATAGAATAAGGATAAGATGAGTTGGAAGTGGAGATTGGAGAGTAGGTGGATTGAAAAAAGTTAGCAAATAGTTCAGCGGCTGCAGAGTCGTTGCCAGCAATATCTGTCCCAAGAAAAAAAGAGGAAGGTAAACTGGAGGATTTACGCTTCAAGTTAACAAATTTATAAAATTGTTTAGGGTCACGGGAAAACTGTCTTTTGCAACGAGTTAGATAGTTCTCGTAGCATATCGAGCTTAAATTGGCAAAGTCCGACTTGGCCACTGTATACTTAGACCAGTCGAGACTTGAACCTGACTTCTTATATTTTTTAAAATATTTAGATTTAATATTTTTTAAATAAGAAAGTCTAGGTGTAAACCAAGGAGGCTTTATAGAACCAGACGATGGAATATAATTTGGAATGCACACATCTAAGAGTGCATTTAGGGTCTCATAGAAAGAACTAAGAGCATTATCGATGTCAGTCGCTTTTTCTGAAAAGCACCAGTCGGTAGCAAGGATAAGTTCATTAAGCAATGAATAATTTCCCTTGCGAAAACAACGACGAGGTGATTGCTGACATAATAAAGGTTGACTAAAAGGTTTAGAGATTGAGATAGAAATTTCTATAGTAGGATGATGTAAGTCTTCAGGGATACTTAATGGGGATGACCTAGAGACAGCAGTATTTGCGAAGTCATTAATAAAAACTAGATCGAGAATTCGATCATTATGATTTCTTATTGAGTTCATTTGAAACAACGAGAGATCAAGCATGTTATCTAAGAAAATATCTTGATTTAAGGGAATAAGGTAATTTGTGCTACTAAAAAGTGACCAAGAAATTTTAGGCAAATTAAAATCACCTAGCACAATAAATAAGTCGTTATCTTTAACTTTATGGTTAATTTCTTCAATACAGGCAAAATGTTGCAAGTAAACTGAAGGAGTAGCTCTTGGAGGGATATAAGAGCAGGTGATAAATATTGATCGAGTTGAAAAAGTTACTTTGACAGCAACAATTTCAATATCAGTAGTCACATTAAAAGAAATGCGTTCTGACTGAAGAGCCGAATTAGTAGCAATAAGAACGCCACCACTTCGAGTCGGTCGATCATATCTATATAAAAGGTAGTTACTTGACATAACTTCAGAATCAGACACTGTAGGAGTTAACCAAGTTTCTGACAATGCAATTATATCAGAATCAAAGGACATACTACTCAAATATAGATTTTTGAGCTTAGTAAGGAGGCCTCTAACATTTTGATAATGAATACAGGCGAAATCGGGCCGCAGGTCTAGTTTTTTGAAGCCGTACTGGCGGGGTCCTGTACGTTGGAGCTGCCGGCAGTAAGAGAAACAGGCAAGGGTTCACTACGCCTTTTGGGCTTAAACTCATGAACAATCATATGTTGTGGCCAAAATTTTGGATCACAAATGACAGAAAATGAGTCATAAGGGACACTTATTTTAAAAGATGCTATTTCGCGAGCAGTGGCAAAATTAAATTTAGTGATTGAGACACTAGCAGAAATTTTGCTTGAAATGTATGCCGCTACAGATTCACAAGTAGTGTCCGAGGATAACCTGGACACAAATACTTGCTTACGAGGAGCAACAACATTTAATATAGGGACCTCAGATGTAGGGGCAGCTACGTTATCAGTAGTATTGTTAGACGTTGCATTGCGAGGAGATCTACCCTTTCGACCCGAACCAGTCCGCACCGAAGACGCGATGACTTGGGCTGGTTCAACTGTCTGTGTGATAGAATCACCTGCAGAAGGTGTAGGAGAATTGAATAGGTTAACAATACTCGGACTGGCCGATACTGACAACGTTGGGGAGACATCTTGATAGTGACGAGATGCCAATGGAGTCACGGGAGGCTGATTAATTGGTATATTAGGGGGAACTGCTAAAAATTGAGAATCAGGTGGTGAGTTAAATTTATATTGGCTAAGCAGATCGAGACTAGAGTCAAAATCACTCGAAAGAAGCTTAGCCATTTTGTTAAGTTTTAAGAATTGATTTCTCACAGAAGTATACATTCTTGAGAAATCAATTTGCAACTCGATACATATTGGACAAGACCATTTCACTGCACCACATTCCTTTTTAGAAACGGCAATGATCTTATCACATTGTGGACCTGAAAGTCCAGCACACTTGGCATGCATTAGATTGTCACACAACCAACAATTAATAAATCTCGGTTGATCAAGACCATCGGCACACTTAATAGTGCAGTTTTTCTTACAGCACGACATATTTCCAACAGGGGTTAAAGATAAATAAATTAGGTCGAATAGGCAGAATTGCGCACGTAAATAGAGCGGGAGGCACTCAAATTAAGCTCTAAGCAAGAGAGCAAAATACAAAAACAATTTGCTGTGAGAGCGCGCTGCTAAACAAAACGAAATGCAGCAGCGAACACACACACAAACAAATGTATTAAGATGTGCAAAGCGCTAAAACTGAGATCAGGAGATGTAAACACAAACAAAAACAATCGCTGTGTTTACAATAACAACAAACTTGTGTGAGCGAGGTGTAAAGCAAAAGCCGAAATACACAAACAAACACACGCACAAGAATGTAAAGATTTAAGGGAAAATGCAAAACTAAGTTTAGCAAAAATAAAATGCTATTTATTTTTACACCAATGCACAAATGATTCAACTTACACAGCAAGTCGATAGCTAGTTCACTTTTGCACAATTTGAGATGATAAGATATTAAAGCGGAGCGTTATTATTCACAGAAAATGATGAACGTTTACGAGCCAAATAAAAACACGTCTGTTTCGCTTAAGCAAAGAACTCTCTCTCTTTACAAAAATCGCATTTATTTATAACCATTTGCACTAATTCTAATAGTTTTGGAAAGTAAATTTTGTTTTTGATTTGATTGTAAGTTTCTTGAATTCCTGAGTGCATACTTTCTCTTACGTGATAAAATGAAATTTGTTTTACTGCCTCTGTTTCATGTTCGATATCTTGAGCTCTGAGTGTGCATTTTATAAATTTTAATTGTTTGTTATCGGAAAATATTTCTATTAATTTTTCTTGTACTATGTTATATTCATGATACGATAATTCTGAATAGATTCCGACTTTTCCTTTGTGTATATACCTCTTAAAAATGGTCTCCATTGTTGGGAAGTCATATTTTGCTATAAATATTATTCTTTTCCCATGAATTGTTTTATATTCCTCTGTTTTACTGTCTGTAATTATTATTTGTGTTTTATATTTGTTAACTATTTCTTCCTTTACATAAAAATGATTATGTAGATTTTCTTCGGCTGAATGTACAGTAGATGTTGAGAGGTTATCTTCCATGTTTGCTATCATATTTGTGTCTGAAATATTATCATTGTAATCGTTGTCTTTTTCGTTTTCGTTTGTGTTCGTATAGTCGTTTTCTTCCAGTCTACTAAGAAAATCCGCTACTCTGTTCTCTTTGCCTTTCAAGTAATCTATCTCGAATTGATATTCTCCTAATTTATGTAACCATCTCTGGTGTCTAGGTGAAATATCTTTGCCTTTATGTTTTGAATGTAAAAATTTTATTGGCTGATGATCAGTTCATATTTTGAACTTTTTTCCGTAAAGATATGGCCTAAAATAATGGACGCTCCATAATATTGCTAAGAATTCTTTGTCTGTCGCTGAATAATTTTTTTCGTGATCATTCAGTGTTCTTGATGCAAAGCAGATTGGATGACCGTCTTGGGATAGGACAGAACCAATTGCATAATTTGATGCATCTGTTGTTAACGTGAATTTTTTTTCAAAATTGGGGTATCTTAAAATTGGGTGTGAACTGATTAATTGTTTTAATTTTTCAAATGCATCGACATAGGTGGGGTCTTTTAAATTTATTTTTGCATCTTTTTTCAGATACTTGGTCATAGATTGTGCTACTTTAGCATAATCTTTTATAAATTTTCTGTAATAACCTGTTATACCTAAAAAACTCTTTATTTGCTTTTCTGTTCGTGGCAACAGTAATTTTTCTATTATATCTATTTTATTCGGATTCGGCTTAATGCAGTCTTTTGTGAGGATATGTCCTAGAAATTCGGTTTCTCTTTTCATAAAATTGCATTTATCGATCTGTATTTTTAGATTTTTCTTTTCTAAAATTTTAAAAATTTCATTAATAGCTTGAATATGTTCCTTTAATGAGGTGCTGAAAATAAGTATACAATCTAGATACACGACACATTTTTTATTAACATGATCCCTAAGTATTTCATTCATAAGCCTCTGAAAAGTGGGCATAAGCCTCTCTGGGGCATTTTTAAGCCCAACTGGCATCCTTACAAACTCGTAAAGACCATGTGGTGTTACGAATGCCGTTTTTTTTCTATCTTCTTCTCGAACCAGAATTTGATGGTAGCCTTTGGCCAAATCTATTGTAGTAAAGTATTGAGCTCTTCCTAGTTTATCAAGAATTGAATTTATGTTTGGAATAGGAAATTTATCATCTATCGTAATTTCATTCAATTTCCTGTAGTCTATTACTATTCTAAGCTTTTTTTTCCTGAATTGTCGATTTTTTTCGGGATTACTATAAGTGGGCTGGGATATCTTGAGTTGCTTTTTCTGATTATACCCTGTTCTTCCATTTCTTTTATTTGTCTTCTGACCTCCTCCTCGTGTTGTGGTGAATATCTATAAAGTTTTGAATTTATTTGGTCCTCTGTAGTGGTTCGTATTTCGTGTTCAATTTCCGTCGTACTAGTTAGTTGGTTTCCCTCTTTAAAAAATAACTTGCTAAATCGCTGTGCAACGGTTTTTATTTCTTTGACTTCTTCTTTGTTTAAATGGTCAAGTTTTAAATTTTCCAGGTGATCCCTGTTTATTTATATATTTATTTATTTATTTACGTCAACTAAAATCAGTCGACAAAAAGTTAAATTATGAAGAAGATAAAATAAAATTATTATAAAAATAAAATTGAAATTAAATTAACAATTTAAATTAACAACTATATATATACGATATAACTGAAATTATAAAAATATGAAATTAAATTAAGTTAAGTCTAGTCTGGGGAATTCAAAAAATTATTTAATTGATCCAACATTTGTTGCAAGGATTGGGGAAAACCCAGAAAAACCCAATCAGATCAATGATGGAAAATAATGAAAGTTATGTTGTGTTAGTGCCTACGGTTTAAATAGTTTAGAATTAGAAATTTAATAGTAGAAGGAGAAGCCTCTGAGTTGAAAACACGATATCCCACAAAAAAAAACCTCTACACGAGGTAAAAGTCTAGTGACGAAAGCAATTTTTAGCTCCAAAATTTCTGATATCCAATTGTGTGACGAGCTAAATTCAGTTTATTATAAAAACTTTAAATAAAAATAAAAATTATTAAAAAAAAGAAAAAAAACACGAAAATTGGCATTGTGCACTGTGCTCAAAAAGGGAGAGCTTCTTTGTACATAAAAATTACTTTTTGCACAGTGCCGAATACCAATTTTCGTGTTTTTTTTTTTTTTATAATTTTTATTTTTATTTAAAGTTTTTATAATAAACTGAATTTAGCTTGTCACACAATTGGATATCAGAAATTTTGGAGCTAAAAATTGCTTTCGTCACTAGACTTTTACCTCGTGTAGAGGTTTTTTTTGTGGGATATCAGAAATTTTTGCAATTGCTTTTGCTTTTGACATTTTAACTTATCATAAATGCAGGGAGATAGTAAAAAATATAGCTAAGAAACTCCGCCCCTGTTTGCTTCGCTCGCGTTACTACTGTCTACTTTTCATACTAAGACTTTTCGCCCGATCGGTCCTATGTTAGCTATATGATATAGTGGTTTGATTACCGGTTACCAATTTCGGTCAGGATGTATAAAACTAACTTAAATGCATATTCATACTAAAACCTAATTTTGACCAGATCGCTCCTATGACAGCTATATGATATAGCGGTCCGATATAAACCAATTTCGGTCAGGATGTATAAAACTAACTTAAATGCATATTCTATCAATTTGGTTAAAATATCTCTTAAAACAAAAAAGTTTTTCATACTAAAACCTAATTTTGATCCGATCGGTCCTATGACAGCTACATGATATAGTGGTCCGATTTGAACCAACTTTGGTCAGGATATATAAAACAATGTAAAATGCGTATTTTATCAGTTTGGTTGAGATATCTCATAAAACCAAAAAGTTTTTAGTACTAAAACTTGATTTTCGAACTAAAACGTGATTTTCGACCGATGGAAAAATATATATATTCAGTTAACAGGCAATATCTTCCAAACCCCTCAACCATGTGTTATGTGTTATATACCAAAAAAAACGCAGAAATTTACGTACTAAAACATACATCAATTTAATAAAAATCGTTAGAGCCGTTTTGTCAGAAATCGCCAAAATATAAGCTAAAAAACCTTATTTCACCTGTAAAATGTTACCTGAGTACTTTAGAAAAAAAGTTTGAAGGTACGTCAAAAAGCCCTTAAACTCACCTTTCAATTTTAGCGGGAAATAGCGGTTTCCCGCTAAACTAGCGGGAAATTCAAAAAGTCGTATAAGAAACATTTCTATATTTTTGAAAAGAAACAAATCCTCATCATTACATCTAAGCTTTTTTAGCGCTTTGATACGCGCAAACGAACCGACAAACAAACTGACTTTTCATCTCATTTTGAGAAGTCCACTAAAAATTTTAAATTTTATTATCTTTCGAACCAGCTATCGGATTTGGGTGATCGGGGTATCAATCGACGCGTATTTTTGATTAAAATTTTTTAAAAATAAAAAATTTTTCAAAAAGGACCCAACGGCCCCATTAGCTGCGATCGTTTAAATTTTTCCCCTCCCACTTACACCCCCGTATCTCATGAACCAGGTGAGTTACAAAAAGTTTTAGTATGCCATTTTGTAAGTTAGGGCTCAACCTTTCGATCGGTATATAACTCGATCTGATCGGACAGTCGTAGCAAATTTTCCAAATTAGCTGTATATATTGCTAGTCGCCTTTCGCACCCTTCGTGCTGCTTTCGTCACTAGAGCGAACTGCCGTTCGCAGTGAAAGTTGATTATATTCATCACAGAGTACTCTAAAAGGTTCATGCAGAGAGTAGTTAGTAGTACAGGTGTTAAGAGAAAGAGGAGTGAAGTTACGGGTACGCCTAGAAGGAACCGACAAGTTAATTTGGCTAAGTAATGCAGAGGAGTCAATATCACCCTTAAGCAGTTTGATGATGAACATAACACCCAGCATAGTGCGCCGATTAGCTAAAGATGGGAGGTTAATCAATAACAGTCTATCAGTGTATGAGGGCAAGTCTAAACCAGGGTCCCAGTTGAAGCCACGAAAAGCAAAAAGAAGAAATTTCTTTTGAACAGACTCAATTGAATTTTGATGTGCCATATTTTGTGGCGACCACACACAAGATCCGTATTCTAAAATAGGACGAACGAGAGAGGTATAGAGTAGTTTAGTCGTGTAAGGGTCATCAAATTCCTTAGCCCATCGTTTAATGAATCCAAGAACTTGAGTAGCCTTATTGACAGTGTGTGCAATATGAAGATCAAATTTTAACTTATGATCAAGGAGTATTCCTAAATCATTCACGCGATTAAGTCTCTCCAAGCAGTTTCGGTCGATCGTGTAGTTAAATATATGAGGTCTGCTTCTATAAAATGACATAACCTTACACTTTGAGCAGTTTAGATGTAATTGATTAAAATTACACCAGGCGAAAAAAGAATCGACATCTACTTGCAAAAAGTGATGGGAATTTATGTCATTATACGAAAAGCATAGCTTCACATCATCGGCATACATTAGTATATGAGAGTGGGAAAAGATTAATGGGAGATCGTTAATAAAAAGATTAAAGAGTAAAGGACCAAGATGGCTTCCCTGAGGTACACCAGAAGTTACCAGGACAGGTTTAGACAGACAGCTTTTAAAAAGGACTTTTTGGGTTCTAGAATTAAGATATTCAGAAATCCAATTAAGTAGGTTATGAGGAAATCCAATAAGATTAAGTTTATGAAGCAAAAGAGAGTGATTAACAGAATCAAAAGCCTTACTGAAGTCAGTGTAAATGACATCAGTTTGCATTTTATTTGGAAATCCTCTGATCACAAGAGAGGACAGTTCCAGTAGGTTAGTGGTAGTAGATCTTGATTTCACAAAACCGTGTTGGCAAGGTGAAATTATAGAGCTACATAAGTGTTGAAGTTGAGAAGTAATCAGCTTCTCAAACACTTTTGGCATTGCAGACAATTTGGAGATACCTCTATAGTTTTTAACATCCGACTTAGAACCATTTTTGTGCAACGGAATTATATATGATTCCTTCCAAACAGATGGAAAAGAGCAAGAATTTACAGACAACTCAAATAATTTTAGTAGTGGCTTACATAGAGAACCAGAACAGTATCGAAGTACACATCCGGGAACTCCATCGGGGCCCGGTTGGAAACCAGGTTTAATTATATAAAGTTCGTTTAGTAACGAGCTTTCAGTGATCACAGGAAAATAAATGCAATTAGACTTTTGTATAGTGAAAGGATAAGGAGCATTAAAAATTAAGTTAGAAGATGTATAAGTAGATTGGAAGAATGTAGCAAACAGATCGGCTGCTGCCTGATCAGTATTTGCTTTCAATTCTTCATAGGAAACGGAAGAGGGTAATACAGAAGATTTACGCTTCATGTTTACAAAGTTATAGAACTGTCTGGGATTTTGAGCGAATTGTAAGCGACAACGATTTAAGTATTCATTGTAAAGACGCGAGTTAAGAGAAATAAAATGTGATCTGGCAGTAACATAGCGGGAGAAATCAGATGGAGATCCCGAACACTTAAACCTTTTATAATATCGCGACTTTACAGTTTTCAGCCGCGTTAGCTCCCGAGAAAACCACGGAGGTCTATTAGCCCTCCTAGGAAACTCACGGGGAACGCACTCATCAAAAAGCGAATTCACGATATCATAAAAAATAGAAGTGGCCATGTTAATGTTTGTGCAAGAGTAAAGTTGCGACCAGTCAGTATGTAAAATTAAAGAATTCATTTTTAAACAAGGGGGCTCCGCCCCCTGCTCGCTTCGCTCGCCTTCCCCCTGCTCGCTTCGCTCGCGGTGAGGTGCGGCTACAGTCGAGCACGCTCGACAGTAGGATACCCTGAGCCCAGGTACACTTTTATAAATGTTGATTTTCGACCAATTATTCCTATGGCAGCTATATGATATATGGAACCGATTAGAACCAAATCTGGTCAGAATGTACCAAACCAACATAAATGCAATTTCTATCAGTTTGGTTAAGTTATCTCAAAAAAATAAAAAACTTTTTCATACTAAAACTTGATTTTCGGCAGAGCGTCTGTATGACAGCTATATGATATTGTGGGCCGATTTGGACCAAACTTGGTCAGGATGTATAATACCAGCCCAGATACATATTCTATCAGTTTGGTTACGATATCTCAAAAATTAAAGAAGCTTTTCATACAAAAACTTCATTTTCGATGTATCGTTCCTATGGCAGCTATATGATATAGTTGTCCGATCCAAAAATAAAAACAAACTTGATCTGCGTACGGTATCCAGGAACCTACATACCAAGTTTGAAGTCTCTAGCTCTTATGGTTTCTGAGATCGACGCGTTCAAACAGACGGACAGACAGACGGACAGACAGACGGACATGGCTCAATCGACTCGACTGTTGATCCTGATCAAGAATATATATACTTTTGGGGGTCTGCCACGCCCCCTTCTGCCTGTTACATACATTCTGCCAAATGCATTATACCCTTTTTTGCCCATTTTCAATGGGCTCAGGGTATAAAAATAAAAATTATTAAAAAAAAAAAAAACACGAAATTTGGCATTGTGCACTGTGCTCAAAAAGGGCGAGCTTCTTTGTACATAAAAATTACTTTTTGCACAGTGCCGAATACCAATTTTCGTGTTTTTTTTTTTTTTTTAATAATTTTTATTTTTATTTAAAGTTTTTATAATAAACTGAATTTTGCTCGTCACACAATTGGATATCAGAAATTTTGGAGCTAAAAATTGCTTTCGTCACTAGACTTTTACCTCGTGTAGAGGTTTTTTTTGTGGGATATCAGAAATTTTTGCAATTGCTTTTGCTTTTGACATTTTAACTTTATCATAAATGCAGGGCGATAGTAAAAAATATAGCTAAGAGACTCCGCCCCTGTTTGCTTCGCTCGCGTTACTACTGTCTACTTTTCATACTAAGACTTTTCGCCCAATCGGTCCTATGTTAGCTATATGATATAGTGGTTTGATTACCGGTTACCAATTTCGGTCAGGATGTATAAAACTAACTTAATCATATAATGCATATTCTATCAATTTGGTTAAAATATCTCATAAGTCAAAAAAGTTTTTCATACTAAAACCTAATTTTGACCAGATCGGTCCTATGACAGCTATATGATATAGCGGTCCGATATGAACCAATTTCGGTCAGGATGTATAAAACTAACTTAAATGCATATTCTATCAATTTGGTTAAAATATCTCGTAAAACAAAAAAGTTTTTCACTCTAAAACTTGATTTTCGGTCGATAGGTCCTATGGAAGCTATATGATATAGTTGTCCGATTTAAACCAACTCTGGACAGGATATATAAAACCAAGTTATTAGCATACTGTAATAGTTTTGTTGAGATATCTCATAAAAAAAAAAGTTTTTCATACTAAGACTTGATTTTCGTCCGATCGGTCCAATGGAAGCTATATTATATAGTAATCCGATTTTAACCAACTTCGGACAGGATATATAAAGCCAAGTTATATGCATACTGTAAAAGTTTTGTTGAGATATCTCATGAAACAAAAAAGTTTTTCATACTAAGACTTGATTTTCGTCCGATCGGTACTATGGAAGCTATATGATATAGTGGTCCGATTTAAGCCAAATTTGGACAGGATATATAAAGCCAAGTTATATGCATACTGTAATAGTTTTGTTGAGATATCTCATAAAAAAAAAAGTTTTTCATACTAAGACTTAATTTTCGTCCGATCGGTCCAATGGAAGCTATATTATATAGTAATCCGATTTGAACCAACTTTGGACAGGATATATAAAACCAATTTATATGCATATTGTAATAGTTTGGTTAAGATATTTTAAAAAAACAAAAAAGTTTTTCATACTAAAACTTAATTTTCGACCGATTGCACTATGGGGAATTTGACCATTTTTTTGGAATTAATTAATAACTCGAGAACGAATTAAGTTTCTTTGGTCTAGTTTTTTGCATTGGGCTTATAAGAGCAATACGCAAATGTCCTACAAAAGTGGGCGTGGTGCCGCCTTTATTTTGGATTCTGCGATATGCAAATTTTTTGTTTTTCAAGCTATCAGCACCAAACTTGCAGGTAAGGCGTGTTACTATGCCCCAAACGTGCTGGTAAAATTTGATCCAAATCGGACAACTATATTATATAGAAATAATATAAATTATCGGTTGAAGACTACTTTTTTGTGAGAACCTTCTAATTTTTCCATATTTTAATGCGAAACTTACCAGTTTTAAGAGTTTGTAAATTTCTGGCATTTTAGTCAGCCTTAGACTACCATATCATATAGAAAAATCGGCTGTAAAACGCCAATTTTCAGTGTAATGAACAATTTTGATTATTTTCTATTTAATTCTTATATGTAACAGCTAAAGAAAACCTTCAACTTTTAGCTCCCAAAATTCGTGTAAAATTCTTAAAATAAATGGTAACAATTATTGCGTTAAAGTAGCTCAAAAAAGCACCCTTAAATGCTCTTTTTACCTTCGTAAAGTCTCATGTAAAACCAAACCCTGCATTTTAAAATTTGAGGTTACATCCTTAAATGTAAATTTTCATAAAAGATCGCAAAATATCGCAAAAAGTATTTACATTGACACAACAAGAACTAATTTATCTACAATACGTCATACATATTATGGTGGACCGAGGTGGACATTTTTTTATATTTCCATTTAAAGTTTAAATTTAATTTCAATTTTCAATGAGTAAGGTGGCTTTCTTTTTAATATAACTACGAAGTCAATACGACTAAATTCTATAATCCAAGCTTTTAAACACAAAGTAAAAACCTCTCCAAACAGATTGCATATCAAAGCTTTTACATTTATTAACAATATCTATTAGTTTTCTGTATTTAAAGTTTGATGAAAAATTCAACAATTTTGACAGCACGTGCTTATCAATTACATAACCTCTGTTTGCACTGTTAAATCTTAACAGTGGCGAGTTCTGTTAAAATTTCTGGTATGCAACATTACAGTTTGGACATTTCCTGGTCGATTGCTGTTATTAAAAATGTATTTTAATAACTTTCAAAAATTGAATTTATTCCAAAAAATCGGTAAAATTCCCCATAGTGGATTGTTCCTATGGGCGCTATATGATATAGTGGAACCTAAAGCTACCTCCCAGCATAATAAATAATATTGGCAAAATATTTAGCCCAGAGGCCGTAAATTACTGTTGAGTTTTATTTTGAGCGAAAAAAATAAAAATCATATATAATCATTATTTTTGAGTTTTATTTTTTTTTTTGATCAAAAATAATGATTACGATCTAAGTTTTATAAAATTACTCAAAAATAAATATTATCAGTGAAGAAAAACGTAAAAATCATAAATTTAAAAATCATGACGGAAATGCAGAGATTAAGAAAAAATAAGGATTTTGGTGTGAACCATTTTTTTCTAGGTCCATTAGAAGTGTGTGATTTTTTTAGTTAAAAAAATAAAAATAACCATTATTATATTTATAGGGTCTGACACGCCTCCTTCTGCCTGTTACGCACATTTTCGTTAAAGCAAACCCAATAGAACCCTGTACTTTTTTAAAGTACGGGGTCGAAAAAAATTAGTCTGCTTTAAGAATCCGCTTCCAACTCTCCTATTTACCTCAACAAACAAGGGGGCTCCGCCCCCTGCTCGCTTCGCTCGCCTACCCCCTGCTCGCTTCGCTCGCGGTGAGGTGCGGCTACAGTCGAGCACGCTCGACAGTAGGATACCCTGAGCCCAGGTACACTTTTATAAATGTTGATTTTCGACCAATTATTCCTATGGCAGCTATATGATATATGGAACCGATTAGAACCAAATCTTGTCAGAATGTACCAAACCAACATAAATGCAATTTCTATCAGTTTGGTTAAGTTATCTCAAAAAACAAAAAACTTTTTCATACTAAGACTTGATTTTCGGCAGAGCGTCTGTATGACAGCTATATGATATTGTGGGCCGATTTGGACCAAACTTGGTCAGGATGTATAATACCAGCCCAGATACATATTCTATCAGTTTGGTTACGATATCTCAAAAAACAAAAAACTTTTTCATACTAAAACTTGATTTTCGGCAGAGCGACTGTATGACAGCTATATGATATAGTAAGCCGATTTGGACAAAATTTGGTCAGGATGTATAATATCACCCCAAATATATATCGTGTGAGATTGGTTGAGATATCTCAAAAATAAAGAAGCTTTTCATACAAAAACTTCATTTTCGATGTATCGTTCCTATGGCAGCTATATGATATAGTTGTCCGATCCAAAAATAAAAACAAACTTGATCTGCGTACGGTATCCAGGAACCTACATACCAAGTTTGAAGTCTCTAGCTCTTATGGTTTCTGAGATCGACGCGTTCAAACAGACGGACAGACAGACGGACAGACAGACGGACAGACGGACAGACAGACGGACATGGCTCAATCGACTCGACTGTTGATCCTGATCAAGAATATATATACTTTTGGGGGTCTGCCACGCCCCCTTCTGCCTGTTACATACATTCTGCCAAATGCATTATACCCTTTTTTGCCCATTTTCGATGGGCTCAGGATATAAAAATCAGCTTTTCGGAAACATCGAGATCGAACTACGACGTTATTTGAAATAACAGGCTCACACCCAGGCAACTCTAAAACTAAGTCTAGAGTAGGATGGTAGGGGTCTTCAGGAAATACTAAAGGGTCAATACGTGAAATAGTACTACAAGAGGGATCCGATGTAAATATCAGGTCAAGAAGACGGTGATTACAATTTCGAACCGAGTTGACTTGGGATAGAGACAGCTCAAGGAGTGAATTAATAAATTCATCAGAGCTCAACGGAACCAACACATTTGGCGAATCCGACCATACCACATTAGGTAAATTAAAATCACCGAATACCAGTAAGATGTCATTATTGGTTAACATGGATGAGATCAATCGAATAGCGCGCAGATGCTCGTGATAAATAGACATAGCTAAATCCGGCGAAATGTATGAGCAGGTTGTAAAAATAGAAAAACCATTTAAAGATATTTTAATGGCTACAAACTCAATATTTGAGGGAACGTTAATTGAAACTCGTTCCGAAGAAAGATCGGAATCAACGGCAATAAGGACACCACCTCCCCTTCGTGACAGACGATCACATCGAAACAAGGTGTACCTGCTGTAAAAAATAGATGAATCTGGTATTTCGGGCTTCAGCCAAGTTTCTGTAAGCACAATTAAATTGAAATTAAAAGATAGACTATCTACATATAGTTTAGAAAGTTTAGTATTTAGACCTCTAACATTTTGATAGGATAGAAGCAGAGAAGAATTTTGTTTTTTGGCACCACAGAAGAGGAAGTTGAGGAGCCAGAAGGATTTCGAGGCAGTGTAGTCGGAGGCCGATTTCTTTTTGTTGATAAATACTCTTTAACAATTAAGTCCTTCGGCCAAAAAGTATTAGAACATATACAGTCAAAAACTTCAGCCGAAACACTTATTTTAAAAGAGGAAATATCCCTTACGTAATTAAACTTAAACTTTTCCACAGTAATATTAGTAGCAATATTCCTGGCTTGGATGTAGGCTTTAACATCATCAACCGAAGTGTCAGGAGCAAGCCGAGAGACGAAAATTTGTCTCCTAGGAGGAACAGCGGAAAGAGGTTTAACAACCCTATTATTAGGCAGAGGTAATTGCAATGATTGGGAACCAGAGGCAACATTATTATTTGGTGACTCAGTAACCAACTCATTGTGAATGCTCCCTGCTGGGGCGGGAGTAAAATATTCCAGCTGTTGCCCAGAATTGACTTGAGTCGGAGTAGCTGGAGAAAGAGCTAAAGATCGAGCTGGTGTGACCATAATATTTGGATTTTGAGGCAGAAGATTATTGCCAGGTTCATCTTCAAATTTAAAACTATTAAATTTATCTTCCATGGCTTGAAACTCGCTTTGAAGTTTACTAAACGCTTTGTGTAGGGTATTAAAACCCAGCCTTGTATGCCTCATGATCTTACTCATATTCAATTCGGACTCACGACAAGACTCACAGCACCATTTCAGACCGGACTTGTTAGAAATATAGTCCTTGACTCTCAGTGTAAAACCAGCACATTTAACATGTGCTAGATTATCGCACAGCCAACAACAAATATAGTCAGCCTTAGCATCATTTTCGCATTTGCAGTTTTTAATGCAACAGACAAACATTTTTGAAAAATTAATATACTCAAAAAAAGTAGGGTATAAACAGATAATCACTGCTCAAGAAATAGAGAGAGTTGGGCGCAGTTACAGAAACAGATGCGCGGAAAGATAATAGAAAGAGAGCAAGAGCGCGAGAGAGCGGCCGAATGAAGCACAAGACAGAACAAAAACCAAGACTGTTGAGCGCAGCTTACACAAACAGACGCGCGGGAAAATAAATGAGAGCAAGAGAGCGAAAGAATAAAAGCACAAGAGATTTGTTTACAAAAACAAAAAGCACAGTAACAAGCACAATTATGTACAAAACACAATTAAATGTAGTTCTAAAACACAAAACACTCACTGTGAGTTAGACAAATAATTAGTTAAATAACACAAATGCACATGCAGTAGATATTACACATAAAACAATTGCCAAATACCAATTTTGTTAGACAATAACGATCACTTTGACAGAGCACTGGTAAAACACGACTTGACACAACGAAGCACAAAGTGTTAATATCGAAACTTCTTCGTATTGGTATGGGTTATTTATAATTGCGTTTTCTTTATGATTTAAAATTAGAACCTTCTTCTCAATGTTAATAAAAGCATTCAAAAAATTTAGTAGGTCTATTCCAATTATAAAATTGTATTTTCTTCCTTTTAGCGGGGCTAATTTCCAACGTATTCTTGCATTATTTGGTAAGTTAAATTCTTTTGGGGCTGTAGTATGAATTTCGTACGCTTTTACGTCTTTACTGTTTATTGTGGTGTATGATATGGGTGTATTCAATCGCATTTTCCTGTAACCGTCAATCTGGTCGCTCACTAAACTCAATGTAGCTCCTGTGTCTATTAGTGCAACGTATTTCTGTCCATCTATGTTTAATTCTATTAAAAAAATTTAGTAGGTCTATTCCAATTATAAAATTGTATTTTTTTCTTTTTAGCGGGGCTAATTTCCAACGTATTCTTGCATTATTTGGTAAGTTAAATTCTTTTGGGGCTGTAGTATGAATTTCGTACGCTATTACGTCTTTACTGTTTATTGTGGTGTATGATATGGGTGTATTCAATGGCATTTTCCTGTAACCATCAATCTGGTCGCTCACTAAACTCAATGTAGCTCCTGTGTCTATTAGTGCAACGTATTTCTGTCCATCTATTAATGGTAAGCCTTCCGAGGCGGCTTCATAAAAAAAACCGTATTATTGAACTCAACTTGTTGATGATTTTCCCTATGATTATTAACGTGACCGTCTTTCGAGTCATTCTAGTTATTGTAGGCGTTGTCGTTATAGTTACTGTTATGGTTGTCATTGTTGTATTGGTCTTGTTCTGTACTATTTTGGTGTTGGTTAGCTTCTACGTTCATAGGTACCACATTCCCTGGTCTATTTTGCCTGGATTGATGTGACCCTGCTTGTTGATAATTCTGATTATTTTGATTTTGTCTACTTTGTCCGGAGTGATTGCTTCTAAAATTCTGCGGAGTGTTATTCTGTCTAACTTGTCCTGAGTTGTTGCTCTGATAATATTGTTGTTGGTTGCTCTTATATTGTTGAGCATTTTGAGACGTATATTGTTGATGATTATGGTGTTGATTGTTTTGATTGCTCTGATTATTCTGATTGTTGTTTCTATAATTGTTCGGGTTACTATTTTGGTATGAACTATTTTGATTTTTGATGTTTTGCCCTGCGTCAGAATTGTTTCTTAAACTTGGTCTGCCTTTCCTATACTGATACCTAATGCAACTATTCTCGTATCTACGTTGCATCATTATATTTAGTATTGTGTTCAAATCTCTAACTTCATATATTTTATCTAGTAACGTGCCTTGGGTCATTTCTTTGGCTGTGTTAACTAGTAAACTTTCAATATTGCTTAAGTCTATAAAATTGTCATTCTTATGGTATACAATTAATTCGTCGGTCTTATATTTAATATTTTGAATTTCTATTGCAAGTTCGCTCACCGAATTCACTCTCAAGTCACAAATCTTCTTGTATAGTTGATGAGGCTCTGTGTCTGGTCGGTATCTCAGCTTCAAGGTGGTTTTAATTAATTCCCAGTTGTCTGGCTCCGGAATGTTAATCACCGCATCCTTTGCTTGACCCTGAATCGTCCTGTAGAATATTGTCCGTGTGGATTCTCGCTTTAGGTTTGGATCCTCTATTGTTTGCAGTAGGTATTCAACGCTACTGAAGAAGGAGTTTATGGAAATGTCCCCCGTTCCTGTAAAGGTCACCAGGCGGCTAGTGTTTTTGAATAACCGTTCTTGTTGGGCCGTGGTGTTGCCATTTCCTTGGAGTTGTACATATGCCTGTTGTAATTGCTCCAGTTGTCTTTCCCTTATGGCCAATTGCTCCAGCAAATCGACTTGGGGCATCTGAGCGTTATCATGGGCCATTCTTCCGTTATCGTAAGATGCAATCCTTCGTTGCCTTCTTGTATCCAGGTTGAGTTGATTTATTATATAGTGCAGGTTAAATCGATTTGAGTTCGATTTAATGATTCAACATTAATCCACTGATTTTTAGTATGATTTAATGTGTCCCGCTGCTAAACCGATTTTAACTCGATCTAGTTAATTTTGTTTTCAATGCACTGTTTAACTGATTTTACGTTTTTATGCACTGCACCACGTTCACTTAGCGGACTGATTTTTAGTTCGCTTTCTTCCGATGACTTTTTGTTTTAATTTTGTATTTTTTTTTTAAATTTTTTTTCTTCTCTCGCGGTTTGTTTTATGTTCTAAGGATGATCCTACCGGCTGCGCCAATTTTGTAATGAGTGTAGCGAGATTTCAAAAAAATAATATTTTATACTTTTATTTACAAAACACGTCTTTCGGGTTTAGGTGGTAAATATCAACTAACTGTTCTTTATTGATAATGTTTTACAAGAAAACTTAAATTAGGCTTACATAAGTGCTTACTTGGTTTTCTTATGAACTAACGGTTGACATGTGCCGGATCGTTGACCGGTTATTGGTCTGAATTTAATAACAATCGATGAGCTATGCAGTTCCTGTTTACTGTATTACTTTAATAAATTGCTTATTTGGTTTTTTATATTTCTTAAGAACTTCTTTTGGTTGGCATGTGCAAGATCGTTGACCTGTGCATTTCCTGTTATGCATTATTTTAATATAATGTTTATTTAGCGTTTAATGAGTTGATCAATTCTTGTACTTTATTATTAAGAGGTGGTAAAGGGGAAATTGGGTTTTGGATATACGTGGGAAGTGAGGTGGGGTTATACATAACTCGCGCGTTAGTTTGCCACCCAAAGGGAATTAGGTGACAATCCAGGAGGAACCACGTGGAGGTAGTGCGTCGACTTGAGAATAGCAGGGAGCAGGATCATGCTGGCAATGAATGCAATAAGTCATTTTGCCTTGTATGCTATCCCCCATCCTCCCTCCTAACAAATAACCATATAATAACAATAAATAAATAAATAATAAATAAAAAGTTTGCTTAAATATTACTAAGCTTTGAATACACCGTTGAGAAATTTATTCAGATATTTATAAATATGTATTTAGTTTCTCTAAGGTGGAAGCTCAGTTGCAGTGACTATAATTCCGCTATGATAACTATCCTACAAAAAAAACCTCTACACGAGGTAAAAGTCTAGCCCCAAAATTTCTGATATCCAATTGTGTGACGAGCAATATTCAGTTTATTATAAAAATTTTAAATAAAAATAAAAATTATTAAAAAAAAAACACGAAAATTGGCATTGTGCACTTCGTCACAGCTTCTATGGTTTGCAAACTATTGGAGTTTCAAGTTTAGCGGGAAATTGCGTTTTCCCGCTAAACTAGCGGGAAATTAAAAAAATCGTAGAACAAACATTCTAGATTTTTGAAAAGAAATGAATCCCCATCATTACATTTTCGCTTCTTTGGCGCGTTCATGCAGACAAACAAATCGACAAACAAACTGACTTTTCATCCCATTTTGAGAAGTCCACTAAAAATTTCAAATTTGATTATCTTTTGAACCAGTTATCGGATTTGGGTGATCGGGGTATCAATCGACGCGTATTTTTGATACAAATTTTAATAAAAGAAAATATTTTAACAAAAAGCCCCAACGGCACTATTAGCTGCAATTATTTAAATTTTTTCCCTCCCACTTACACCCCCTTATCTCATATACCATGTGTGTATATAACTCTGATCGGACAGTCGTAGCAAATTTTCCAAATTAGCTGTATATATTGCTAGTAGCCTTTCGCACCCTTCGTGCTGCTTTCGTCACTAGAGCGAACTGCCGTTCGCAGTGATATAATAATATCCCACAAAAAAAACCTCTACACGAGGTAAAAGTCTAGTGACGAAAGCAATTTTTAGCTCCAAAATTTCTGATATCCAATTGTGTGACGAGCAAAATTCAGTTTATTATAAAAACTTTAAATAAAAATAAAAATTATTAAAAAAAAAAAAAACATGAAAATTGGCATTGTGCACTGTGCTCAAAAAGGGCGAGCTTCTTTGTACATAAAAATTACTTTTTGCACAGTGCCGAATACCAATTTTCGTGTTTTTGTTTTTTTTTAATAATTTTTATTTTTATTTAAAGTTTTTATAATAAACTGAATTTTGCTCGTCACACAATTGGATATCAGAAATTTTGGAGCTAAAAATTGCTTTCGTCACTAGACTTTTACCTCGTGTAGAGGTTTTTTTTGTGGGATATCAGAAATTTTTGCAATTGCTTTTGCTTTTGACATTTTAAGTTTATCATAAAAGCAGGGAGATAGTAAAAAATATAGCTAAGAGACTCCGCCCCTGTTTGCTTCGCTCGCGTTACTACTGTCTACTTTTCATACTAAGACTTTTCGCCCGATCGGTCCTATGTTAGCTTTATGATATAGTGGTTTGATTACCGGTTACCAATTTCGGTCGGGATGTATAAAACTAACTTAATCATATAATGCATATTCTATCAATTTGGTTAAAATATCTCATAAATCAAAAAAGTTTTTCATACTAAAACCTTATTTTGACCAGATCGGTCCTATGACAGCTATATGATATAGCGGTCCGATATGAACCAATTTCGGTCAGGATGTATAAAACTAACTTAAATGCATATTCTATCAATTTGGTTAAAATATCTCGTAAAGCAAAAAAGTTTTTCATACTAAAACCTAATTTTGATCCGATCGGTCCTATGACAGCTATATGATATAGTGGTCCGATTTGAACCAACTTTGGTCAGGATATATAAAACAATGTAAAATGCGTATTTTATCAGTTTGGTTGAGATATCTCATAAAACCAAAAAGTTTTTAGTACTAAAACGTGATTTTCGAACTAAAACGTGATTTTCGACCGATGGAAAAATATATATATTCAGTTAACAGGCAATATCTTCCAAACCCCTCAATCATGTGTTATGTGTTATATACCAAAAAACGCAGAATTGTATGTACTACAATATACTTCAATATAATAAAAATCTTTAGAGCCGTTTTGTCAGAAATCGCCAAAATATAAGCTAAAAAACCTTATTTCACCTGTAAAATGTTACCTGAGTACTTTAGAAAAAAAGTTTGAAGGTACGTCAAAAAGCCCTTAAACAATTTTAGCGGGAAATAGCGTTTTCCCGCTAAACTAGCGGGAAATTCAAAAAGTCGTAGAACAAACATTTCTATATTTTTAAAAAGAAACAAATCCTTATCATTACATCTAAACTTTTTTAGCGCTTTGATACGCGCAAACAAACCGACAAACAAACTGACTTTTTATCTCATTTTGAGAAGTCCACTAAAAATTTCAAATTTTATTATCTTTCGAACCAGTTATCGGATTTGGGTGATTTGGGTATCAATCGACGCGTATTTTTGATTAGAATTTTTTAAAAATAAAAAATTTTACAAAAAGGCCCCAACGGCCCCATTAGCTGCGATCGTTTAAATTTTTCCCCTCCCACTTACAACCCCGTATCTCATGAACCAGGTGAGTTACAAAAAGTTTTAGTATGCCATTTTGTAAGTTAGGACTCAACCTTTCGATCGGTATATAACTCGATCTGATCGGACAGTCGTAGCAAATTTTCCAAATTAGCTGTATATATTGCTAGTCGCCTTTCGCACCCTTCGTGCTGCTTTCGTCACTAGAGCGAACTGCCGTTCGCAGTGATAATAATAAATTAATAAAAAAAAGTAAATAAAAAGGTTTGCAAAAAAAAAAGATTGCTTAAATATTACTTAACTTTGAGTACACCGTTGAGAAATTTATTCAGATATTTATAAATACGTATTAATTTTCTCTAAGGTGGAGGTTCAGTTGCAGTGACTATAATTCCGGGCACTACTGTCGGAGGTATTTGAAAATGACCAATCAATATGGGTATTACCATTTGTTGTGGATGTTTCTAGGTCTAATAACGAAATACAACCTTTAGAATTCACTAAGAAATCAAAGATTCTTCCACAATAACCTGTCATCGAGTGAAGACATAATAGACTATTAAAAATCCAAATGATCTGTATTTGAAAATGGCATATTCAATTACTGTAGAAGACAAGTTCCTACTATTAGCATCAATGCGATTATAGTAGAAAAACTGATATTCTCAAAAAGATCAGTTCTAATGAATATGACAATGCATGTCTTTGGTCGATTTCCGTGAGCTAAGGACTGGCAATCTAGTCGCACTGCTGTAGTAAAACCAGGAATATTGTATGTTTCGTTTGAGTATGTAGAAGCCTCAACAAAACACAAAATAGAAGATAGGTGCATTAGCAGATCTGCACACACATCGTTAATGTGGCAGTGCAAACTTTCCGTGTTATGAAAGAAAATATTCAAACTTGAACTATTAAGTAAACAGTTGTTGTGTCAACTTCTTCAGGTTAACAACGATTTTTGCTTTATATTAGCAACTGCTTCAGGTTTAAATCAAGTAGCAACTACTTCAATTAAAAAAAAATCCCGCTAGCTTGAAATCAATTTAAACCTTTCTGGCTTACAAAATACTGTATGAGATTTATTATGCAAAATCGAAAATTGTGTCTTTTCTTGGTTTTTTTCATAAAGTTGATTTTAACCCGAATCGTCCTGAGCAACATTTTTTCGAATTTCTTAATGAAAATTTCAGGACTGATAAATTTGAGTTCGCTGAATCCGAAAAACATATTCATTTTGTTTGTCCTTGTCAGGATAATCGACAGGACCATTTTTTCGTCTGTTACCATATGGTAACGCTGGGAAGTACAGGGTACAGGTTTTCTTAATGCTTCAAAATACAAATGTTTGAGAAAAAGTCTAATAAACACAACTTAACTCAACAGGGGGGCTCTTCCTTGATATATAGGACCAAATTTGGGTCAAATCGGTGCAGTATATCGTATATATAACACAACTGTCATAGGAACAATCGGGGTCAAATTCACCTTTAGTATGAAAAACTTTTTTCTATTCTGAGATATCTCAACCAAACCCTTAGAATGTGTGTCTTATATGTTGCTACACATCCTGACCAAATTTGGTTCAAATCGGATCATTATATCATATAGCTGCCATAGGAGCAATCATATTTTGTAAACAAAACAATACCTAAAAGCGAAAAAATGTATGGAAAAAACCTGTACCCTGTACTTCCCAGCGTTACCATATGGTAACACGAAAATAAAAAACGCAAATTAAGCGAAAAAAAGTGGTTCTTATTTAGAATTTTTTTCATAATTAATAAGTGCACTCTTTTTCCTTTCTAATGATGTGTGCATTGCATATAGTTCAGTACTAAAATTAGTCAAACCGCTTAAATTTACTTGCGACGAATTGCCAAATGCCGTTTTTCTGCACTGCAGAATATAATGAGCAACTTAAAGCTCATTTTTCGATCAGCTAGCTTCAAGAGATTTGTTCAATCAACTTTTTATTAGTTAGAGACAACAATTTACTCTTAGAATTTCAAATAAAAGTTAATCTAACGTTAATATGTTGTCTAAAAATAAAGTTTTAGTAAATGCCTATTGCTTGTTACCATATGGTAACGCTGGGAAGATTCGGGTTAAACCAACTTTCAATCTCTTTGGTTAACCACCTGTCATCCTCAATGGAACAGGTGACATGACTCAACCAACAACATACAACACTCTCATAGAAGCATGAAGCAAGGAGCATGACATGGTACAGTTTATTCAAGAGATGCCCCTCCCTATCATCAGTACCATTTGAGTTGTTCCGACTAGTGATTCAAGCCTAATGTCATATTTGCGTTGCCAGAACCAGTTGAGAATTTGATGCATTCTTATAATGATTAACAATACAAAACCTATTGCATACTCTAGGGGGCACCTGTTGCTTCAACAACTTAGGCACGCAATAACTGCTGTTCTACTTGTCCGATCTTGTTGCGATTCAGTGGGATAATATATAATAGTAACAGATATCGGTTATTACCAGAAAAAACCAATTGTATGTAAAATTGTAAGAGTGGTGGTTTTTCGCGATTTGCTTAAATTTGAAACAAACTTGATCTGCGTGGGGTCAATAAAAATCTGTGTCCCAAATTTGGTTACTCTATCTCTTATAGTCTCTGAGATCAGTGTGTTTATACAGACGGACGACCGGTTTTTCGCGAATTACGGGCGTGGAAGGAGGCATTTGTGATCTGCGTGTGAAAGTTTGGTTACTCTATCTCTTATGGTCTCTGAGATCTAGGCGCTCACACAGACGGACAGACGGACGGACGGACATACGGACATGGCTATATCGACTCGGCTGTTGATGCTGATCAAGAATATATATACTTTTTTGGGTCGGAGAGGCTTCCTTCTCCCTGTTACATACATTTCAACGAACACAATATACCCTTATACTTATTTTTTATGAAAATCAGAAATAAAAGTCTTTACAGACTTTATTTTTATTCATCAAAAAAGGCTTCCAAAAGACTTATAAAATAAAAATCAAAAATAATGATTAAGAGCTACAGACACCAAACTTGGTATGTAGGTTCGTCAATATTTCAAGCAGATCAAGTTTGTTTCAAAATTTGACCACGCGCCCTTTTTCGCCCACAAATCGAAAAAGAAAATTTCATACCCCAATTATAAGAACAATTTTAAAGCTAGGGACACCAAACTTAGTATGTAGATTCCTCTATATCGCAGGCATATCAAATGTGTTTTTTTTTTGTATATCCTGTCCAAAGTTGATTCAAATCCGACAACTATATCATATGGCTGCAATGGGACCAATCGGGCGAAAAACAAGTCTTAGTATGAAAAACTTTTTTGTTTTGTAAGATATTGAAACCAAAGTAATATAATATGCATTTAAGTTAGTCTTCTATATCCTGTCTAAAATTGGTTCAAATCGGAGTACTATATCATATAGCTGCCATAGGACCGATCGGGCGAAAATCAATTCTAATACCCATTTTATACAGGCCGCATCATTGTCGAAGGTGCGAAAAAATGATGCAAGTGCTTACATTAAAGTCGCATCATTCCGAACTGCTTGTCAGTGTCAAAAATTAATTCGAGACGTAAACATAACAAAAATTTACAAAAGTGAAATAGATTCAAAATGAGCAAAAATTTCTTAAGCGGAACTTGTAAAGGAGGAATGAAATGTACACGAAAGGATGGAGGGCTCGGAAAGAACGCTTTCGGCCATTAAAAGGCACGGTTCCGGCGAATTGGAAGGAGGCTCTAAAATCAAATGCAGTGAAAGCAAACGCTATCAGGGGTGCCACAGAAATCACTAGTGAAATTGAATTTCTCTGAAAGCAATTCCGCGCGGAAATTTTTGGGGTGCCACAGAACTTCGAGTGATTTTGATTTTTTAGCATTTTCACAAACCTTTTCGAACTCGGTTGCTAAGGGCTGCCACTTTCTCAGATTAAATTACCCAAGGATTTGTTTATCATTTTTTTAAGTTTATCATTGCAGAACAGTTGGTTTTCAATTGTTTTTATGTTTAATTTATATAATTTAATTTATTTATATAGCAATTGATTTTGTTTAGCTAAAAAGTTAAAAAATTTAAACATTTAATTTTTGGCGCGGCAAACAATTAAAGTTAAACCACAACTCTAGCAACTGTCTGCCAATAGTCTGGCATCTCATCGTGACTTGCAGCATTCAAAACAAAATTCAAACCCAAACAAAACCTAAATTGTTTTGATCAAAATAAATTAATATGCCGTTAGCGAGACTGTTGGCCATCGAAGAGCTCCGGCGGCAGAAAATGAAAAAGGAGACCATGCAGCGAAGGCTTCTCAGATGCGCATCTGATCCATATTCACAATCAGATGATACGTATGTTATTTTATGATTTTCTGCATAATTTACTGCAATTTGTTTTCGTTTCACAAAACAGTTTTTGGTATAATTATCGGGTTGAAAAAAGTACCTTTCAAAGGATCTTCAATTTAATTAAGGACGATATTCCAAGATCTTCGATTTCGCCTGTTCTGCAGTTGGCGACTGCATTGCGCTTTTTAGGAGTTGGATCCTTTCAAAGAGCGATAGGGAAGGATAAGGATCTGTCGATGTCAAGGCAATCCGTTGGGAAAATTCTTTGGAAAATACTTCCCTTGCTAGAAACGAAACTTGGGCCCCGTTTTATTCAATTTAACAGATCGGAGGAAATGCTGACGAAATGCAAACAGCATTTCTATCACAAGTACAACATTCCTGGTGTAATTGGCTGCATCGATGGCACCCACATCAAGATTATGAAGCCAAGCAGTGCCGAACAGGTTTATTTTAATAGAAAGGGGTATTTTAGCCTTAACGCAATGGTAGTAAGTCTGATTATTGAAAAATGTGTACTTTTAATTGTGAAGAAGTGTTTCGTTTATTCTGGTTGTCCGTTTTGTTATGTGCGTCTTAGCATTCGCTTTTTGTTCCAATGTTGCCCTATATGAATACTTTATTAACTTTTAAATTTTGGTGCTTATAGATATGCGATTACGACCTTAAAGTTTTGTATGTGGATGCTTCGAAGCCTGGAGCAACTCATGACTCTTGCGCTTGGAGTCAGAGCGAAGCCAGAGCTTTTCTTCAAGAACAATATGATGGTGGTTTCCGTGGCAATATGCTCCTTGGGGATTCGGGTTATCCCTTGGAGCCCTTTCTACTTACGCCTTACAGAAATCCAAGAGCTGGGACGAGTCAACATACATTTAACCTTCGTCATGCTTCTGCGAGAAATGTAATTGAGAGAACTTTTGGAGTAATTAAAAGTCGATTTAGATTACTCCAAGAGATTCTACTGTATAGCCCCTTAAAGGTGACGTGCATAATAAATGTGTGCTGTGCACTTCATAACTTATGCCGCGAATCTAAGGAAAGGGATTTTCAAATTGTCGAAGTTGATGAAGGACACGAAGAAGTTGACTATGTAACAAATTCGGATCAGCCAGAAACAACTTCTCAAATTCGAGACGACATTGCAGATTCCCTGACAAGGCGTTGACTTTTTTATGTAAATCTAATTTTTTTTTTATTATTATTTTTCAGTTTCTATTGTAATTATTTGTTATTTAATAAATAAATGCAATGTTAATTTTAATATTTAATTTAATTTATTTTCAAGAACTGAAACTAATTTTTCTAAGATAGAATTCGTTCTTTTCCGCTCCTCCAACATTTCTTCTGAATTCTTTCTTAGCCCCACCAGCTCATGTCTTATTTCTTGGAGAACCTTGCTCTCATCCGCCACCATTGCAGCCAGCCTGCCCTCGCTCGGCGCTTTTTCTTTGTTTTCACTCGCCTTTTTGGAAGTTGGAGCATCCATCCTCGGACGTTTTGGTGAAGTTTCTAAAATTAAAAATTTAATTGAATAGCTTTTGAAAATCTGTTATTTTGTACGTACCTTCGTCTATTTCTTCAACATTCTCCTTCTCCTCGGTATTTGGCTGCAAGATGCCAAATGTTTTGGCGCCGGCCACTCCATCTACCGCCTCAAACAGGTGGCATAGCCGCGATATTTCCTCCTCGGTGGGAGTGAGCGCCACCTGATTGAACGGCCCGCCGCCTGTTGCTCGGCTCTCCCTCTTGTTATGGGTAATTTTCTTCTTAATAGCCAGCTTCCAATCTTTCCATACCTGTTGTAAACAATGAACAAAAATACTTACAAATAATTGCAATTGACTAGCTACTTACACAACGCCACTCCTCCGCAGTTTTGATTGGAGGGCCCACTGTATTTAGCTTAAGCGCCAAATCTTTCCAAGCTGCTGCCACAGCCACCCTGTCCCCTTTAGTAAAATTTCGGGCAATGTCCGGGTGCTTCCTCATAAAATCAATTATTATTGCGTCTTGGCTTGCACTGCGATGTTTTCCCCTTTAATAAATCAAAAAATTGTAATAATAATACAAAGAAACCAATTTACTTACATTCTGCTCGTGATTCCTTTTACTTCCTTGATTTTTAATGGCACTTTGACACTAATAACGATTTTAAGGCGATGCCACCTAGCAGAGTTACAACTGCCCACAAATGTTTTCACAAATTGCACAATAAGTAAAAGAATTTTGCTGTAAAACTAGTTTTACCTCAAAAGTGCTATTTTTTTAATGCTTAATTTTAAGTAAACAGAAGTGGTTCCATATAAATTTAAAAAAATCCCTTACTTCGAAATATAATTGAAAAATATGGTATACCTGAACCTGACACCGAAAATCTAAATCGAACCAGGTGGCAGCATCGGATGCTAGTGGATTGAGAGCTGTTTCGTTTCGCCCAAAAATATTTTGGGGATTGCTCTGTGGCAGGGCGGAATGAAATTGAAGTGAAATTCAAGCGGAAGTGATTTCTGTAGCACCCCTGTATAATTAAAAGCATCTCCGTAAGGATAAATTTCACCATTGCTAGAAATGAAGACAACCTCCTACAGAGAGAGTTCCCGCAGCAGTTCTTACCAATGTCAGGAAATACGTTTAGCCATGCTTTGATTTCAATAAGTAAGATCGCAGAAGCAAGCAAGAAATTCGATGTCTTTGCATTTATGAGTTTTAATTTTGTTAACAATTCTTAAAATGGATATTTGCAGGATCTACTCTTTATCCATGGCGCCTCGACTTTCAGCAATTTCTACCAGGCTCTCTGCAGGTCTTGTTCGTCTCCTTCAAATGCTCCTAAATCTCTGTCAGCGAAGTCGGCGTTTTTCTTTTTTATGCGGGTTGTTTCTCTACGGCCGACATTGATAAATATCTGGCCTCGTCCATAAAGAGAAAGTGAGGTGTTTGAATAATCATCTAAATAAAAATTGTTATTAAAAATAATTTAAAATATTAATACGTGTGTTAATTACTTACTTGTACTTTGATCTATGTCAACCAGAAAGTTTACGAATCTCGAACACTCATTCTAGCTTCTTTTTATTTTGTTTTTTCACGATTCTTGATTTTTTTCAAATTACTTTTGTATTCCCCGCTTAATTTTTTCTATTTTTTTATCGACCCTTTCGATTTTTGTCACGAAAAAATACTTAATTTCTGTGAAATACTAGTCGAATACGGTCACACTTTCGGAATATTCGTCGCAATGTTTTATGCAATATCTCAACCAAAGTAATATAATATGCATATGTCGGTGATTCATTTCCGTATTCAATTGCTACGTTTTCAGCCATTTCGATAATGTGCAGTGCGTCTCTCCGTCTAGTGCCTTTCAATGCGCAGGTTAAGTAACTTGCACCTTTCTTCCTCTTTTCTATTTGACAAGACCAATAAAATCTGACACTCACAGAGAGCCACACTCGATGACAGCATCAGCTGTCATCCCACATTGTCCGAGCTGTTTAACAACACTAATTACGCTCTATTCAACACTAAACTATATGAAAGTGCCAACACTCAAGCTATTCATCTATTCTCCGACACGGCCATTCTGATAAATCACACGTCCTCGTGTATTAATCAATAAGTGTCTTTATTACGTAAGTCGTTTCATTTAACATTCAGTTATATTTTAAAATTACATTCTTATTACTAAAAATCGTTTTCTTAACTTCAACTTCTCTTAGCAATCTTGTTAATCTTTATATCGTTTCATTTCTAATTCTCTTTATCGTTCTAAAGCAACATTCATTCTCTCCAGCCTGGTCAGGTACCCCCATGAGCATCGACAACTTTGCTTCTTCCGCCATTATCTACAGTCTGTTTCAACTGTTTATCATACTACAGTCTGTTTCAACTGTTTCTCCATCTACAGTCTGTTTCAACTGTTTCACCTTCTACAGTCTGTTTTAACTGTTTCTTCTTCTACAGTCTGCTTCAACTGTTTCTTCTTCTACAGTCTGTTTCAACTGCATCTTACACACTACAACCTGGCGGGTCTAGCTCAGTTTCTTCGATGTCTAACTCACTTGGCACCTGTCCATCTGGCAGCCTTCGCAAACTTTCATGTGGGTATTTATATTTTCTATTGCTCGTCATGGACTTTAGCATATATCTATCGCCTTCCAATATCTCTAGCACCACAAAAGGTCCTCGGAACTTTGGGTCTAGTTTTATTGGATGTCTTTCTTCACTGTTTAGTAATACGTGATCTCCAACCTTAAAGTTGATTACTTTAGCATTACTTGGATCAAATCTTTGCTTTTCATACACTGCTGCGTTTTTCATATTTTTTTCAGCTTCTACTCTAATTTCCTGTAAGTCTACCTGATTCTCGTCTTCGCTAATAGGAAGCAAACCTAGAGGCCGTGCAATCTTACCTATCAATAGCTCTAAAGGACTTGATTTTGTTACCCGATTGACGGTGCAGTTTATGGCTTATTGGACTTCTCCTAACGCATCTTGCCATGTTCTATTGCTTGTCTCAACGGCAGTAAATAAGTTCTTAAGAGTGGTCATAATTCGTTCTACCTGTCCGTTGGCGCGACTAGCTCCCGTCGCAATCAAATGTAACTTAATATTTTGTGACGAGCAAAACTCAGTAAATTTTGTTCCAGTGAAGCTTCTACCTTGGTCAGCAATTAAACGAGTGGGTACTCCGAATTGGTAAATTGACGATTTTACTGCGTTCACACAATCCTCGGAGCTTGGAGTAAAGGTATGATATAAATAAACGAATTTGGAAAAAGCGTCTATCAAAACTATCACATATTCTTTACGGTCACTTTTGCCACTTAATTTTCCTGAAATGACTATGTGAAGCGTGTGCCATGGAATACTGACTTTCGGGATCGGATGAAGCTCCATCTGCACTTTTCCTGATGATGATTTTGAAACCCTACAAGTAATACAATTCTCGACGAACTTTCTAACATATTTTGCCATACAATCGAACCAATAATGTTCATACACCTTATCAAGAGTTTTCTGCCACCCAAGATGCATAATTGACTCATGCACCTGATTAATTACTGACCACCTAAACGCACGTGGTACAACTGGCAAACAACAAGTCTTAGAATTTCTCTGAATTTTCCGATATAAAGCTCCAGCTCTCAATTCGTATGTTTTACCTACGTCTTCAGAGAGATCATGATTCTTAAACTTTGTAACTATTTCCTTTATGTCGTGATCACGCTGTTGTTCAGACAAGAGCCAGTTTTCAGAAATTTCTGTTAGAGAAATTCTCTTATCCACGACCTTATTATGGGCCGACCTAATCTCAGGTATAATATAATTAGTCCAGTGGTTGAAAATAAGTAGTCCAGTATGGTTAAGAAGGAGAAGACGTCAGTCTTCTCCAATGGTTATTTATTGAATCTGACCTTAGAGTTAGAGCTGTCCACCATGAAGCAGTGAGCAGCCGTTTTACATACATTTAAGACTTATTATATATAGCAAGAGAGTCAGAGAGAGTCATGCGCGCACATATGTATACATAGCGACGGTCAAGCGTGAGAACGCTGACTTAGCTATTTGGGCGGTCATTGATATCAAGTACGGATCATATTACGTCCGCACTTGAATATGCGCAGAGGGCACTTAGCGTTAAGCGCGCTGCGACAAAGTCGCTGTTATGTTTATGTATGCATTCTGTTGGCATAACAACAAAGTGTTGCAGCCTTATTCATATGTATGTATATATGTATGTACGCATGCTACATCTCCCTCCTTTTAAAAAATAACGTAATTTATGTAGTTATTTTAAGTATTAATGTTAACTATTTTTTTTTTTTGTGTTTTTTTTTTTTAATTTTTTTGTTTATATTATTTTAATATAAAAAAATTTTGTTAATATGTAAGTGTATATGTATATGTTTTAAAACTATGTGTATTAAAAAAATATATGTATGTGTTAGTAATTTATTTCAATCGTTGTCTCTTTTTATAAAAAAAGAATTTTTCTTTCTTTTTGAGTTTCCTTTTCTTAAATTCCATTTTGCTTTTATTGTTTTGTATTATTTTGTTCGAACAATTTTCTATGTTTATATTAAAGTTTTCGATTCAATTATTATAAAGTTTTAATCTATCCTTATGTACTTTTTGTTTTTTCTTTTTAGTATCCCTAATTATTATATTATCGTTATTTTCTATCTTTTCTACTGTATAGGGTCCTTAACTTAACTTGGATCTAACTTATGTCCTGTTTCATTCTTAAGTAGTACTTTATCTCCTACCGATATATCTATGTTTATTACTTTTTTATCATATAATTCCTTATTCTTTCTCTTATTTTCTTCTAACATAATTCTAGCTTTTTTATATGCTATTTCTAATCTATATTTACTTTCTTTAGCATAATCATCTATATTATATAAAGGTTCTATGGTATCTGTGTTATTAAAATGTTTTAATAAATTGTTTGTTTTACCGAAAACAAGTTCATATGGACAATAGTCATGTGCCATAGATGGGGTTGTGTTGAAACAGTAAACAAAATATTGGATCCATACGTCCCAATCAGTTTTATCAACCGATATATATGAACGTATGTATTCATTAAAAGTTCTGTGACTTCTTTCGACTGTTCCAACTGTCTGGTGGTGGTGTGCAGTTGTTGTTATGTTATTTATTTGTAAATACTTGCACAAATCATTTATTATAGAATTTTTGTATTCTGTTCCCATGTCCGTAATGAACGTCTTCATTGGACCGTACTTCAGAATAAAATTCTCAAAAATCGCTTTTGCTACTGTGTTAGCACTTTTGTTTGGAATTGGAATCGCGACTAGATATTTGATCAGATCACAAATTAATGTGACTGCGTATTCATTTCCATTTTCAGACTTGGGTAGTGGACCAATGGTGTCTACTATAACCCTGTCGAAAGCGTGTATTGGCGTATCAGTTATTGTTAAAGGAGTTTTTATATTTCTTGTCACTTTTGATTTTTGGCATTTTGGACATTTTCGTATGTACTCAGTAGTATCTCGAGTCATACCTTTCCAATAATAATGTCTTTTGACCTTGGCCAAGGTTTTTGAGATGCCTGTGTGACCTCCTGGTATTGGATCATCATGGAATGTAGACAATAGAGCTTCTTTTTCTTTTATTGTTTCTATTTGGGTCACCGGGTTGAGTAGCGCTACTCTCAATGAAATTAATATTTTATTGCCCATATTTTTGAAATTATCGATTGAAACGTGTTCAAAGATATTTTCCCACGGTGCCACTTTGAGTTGGCTGATTTTATTTATACCGGCTTGCGTTTCAAGCCTTTGGAAAAATTGACCTAAGTCAAGAGTTCCATTAGTATATAAATTGCTAACATCATATCTTGCAGTAATTTTCTTACCATGTTTAAAAAAACATAGCATATTTTTTACATGCAAGGTCACTACTTTACGTACTTCGTCATTGTTAATGACTTTATATACGTTGGGCTTTGAAGCTTTTTCTATAGATTGCCGTGGCAATTCTATTTTTTCTTTTCCTGCGCAGGAATTTTGTCTACTTTGATATCTTGTAGTGACTTTCTTTATTGATCCATTTATTTGTTGTAGCTGTTGAATGGTTATTCTTGATAACGCATCCGCTACAAAATTGTCTTTTCCCTTCAGATATTCGACTGTAAAATTATACTCCTCTAATTCAAGTCTCATACGCGTTAGCTTTGAGCTTGGATTTACCATTGAGAACAAATAGGTTAATGGTCTGTGATCTGTTTTGACATTAAAGCGTCTACCATAAATATATGGTCTGAAATAAGTTATTGCCCAATGAATTGCTGCCAATTCTTGTTCTGTTGTGCTTTTATTACTTTCACCCTTAGTAAACGATCTTGATGCATAAGCAACTGGAAGTTGGAGTCCATTTTTGTTTTGAGTTAAAACTGCTCCACATGCTTGTTTACTTGCATCTGTTATTATGCAAAATTCTTTGCTGAAATCTGGGTATTGTAATAAATTTGGGTTTATTAGTGCCGATTTGAGATGTTCGAAAGCATGCTGGCAATCAGCTGTCCATTCGAATTTTACATCTTTTTTACATAATCTTGTTATGTGACGAGAATATTCGGCAAAATTTTTGATAAAACGTCTATAGTAGTTGCAGAATGCAACGAATCGTCTAGCGCTGTCCGCATCATGTGGAACTGGGTAATTTTTAATGACGTCGTATTTTTTGTCGTCAGGCAAGATTCCTTTATCCGTGCATTTGTGTCCCAAAAATGTGACTTCATGCATGAAAAATGAACATTTTTCAGGATGTAATTTAAGATTGTATTTCCTACATTTCTCAAAAATATCAGTTAAGTTTTTGAGCATATGTGTTTCGGAACAACCAATGACTATTAAATCATCAATATAAAGGAAAGCTTGAGAAGGTTCTAATCCAGAAAATGCTATAGTCATCATTCTCTGGAAAGAATTTGGCGCTATTTTTAAACCGAATGGCAATCGCGTGAAGCGATACGAGCCATTGCTTGTTGAGAAAGACGTTATATCTCTTGAACTTTTTTCGAGTTCAATTTGATGAAATCCTGACATTAAATCAAGACATGAAAAGTATTTTGTTCTTCCTAGTTGATCCAAAATGTCATCAATTCTAGGGAGCGGGAATTTATCCGACAACAGTTTTTTATTGATTTGACGATAGTCAATTACTAATCGCCATTTTTTCTTGTCAGAACCTGGAAGAGATTTCTGCGGAACTAACAAAAGTGGGCTGTTATAAGGGGATACAGACGGTTCGACTATTTTATTGTCGATTAATTTTTGTACTTGTACTTGTATCTCATCTATTTGACTTTGAGGGTTTCTATAATTTTTTATGTAGACTGGTTCATCATCCTTCAATCTTAGCTTTTGTTTGTAGAAGTTATTGGTAGTGATTGATTCGGTTTCGAGTCCGAATACGTCACTATACTGGGTGCATAAGTTGGTCAATTCGTTTTTGAATTGTGGTGGAAAATTTTTAGCTAATTGAGATAAGACAGTTTTTTCTCTATTTTCTGGATTGTCTTGAACTATGTCGTAGTTCGAAAGTGGTTCATATGACAAATTTTTTATATCTACTACTTGATCGGTACTGGTCGTATTCAGTAATCGGACAAATGCATTTTTGGTTGTTGCAACTGTGTTTGCAACATAAATGCCTTCTTTAATTTCCTGGTTTGGAATTAGTACACTATCTTCATCTGATGATAGGTGAATTTTTCTGACTACTTGGGATCTTGCTGGTAGTACAATGGAATTATTACCAGAACTGTATGTTATTGGAACATAAATTGGGAAATTTAGATTATTTGGTCTCATTATGAGCCAATCTTCATTTGGTTTGAAATCTAACCGGCAATTGAATTTCTTAATGAAGTCAATGCCTATTATTCCATCACAAGGTATTGCGAAATGCAAATCTACTAAGTGAAAATCGTGTGGAATTATGTATTTACCTGTCTGTATCTCTATTGAAATCAGTCCTTTAGACTGTATTATGTCTTGGCCTATGCCTTGAATATTAATCTTCTTATTTATTTGGATATCATGAAAGATATCAGAATTTTCCTTTAACAGAGATATGTCTGCACCAGTATCTATTAAAAATACAAGTTTTTTATTTGTCTTCAAATTGAAAAAGTTTACGAATATATTCAAACTAAGATTGATGGTATGAACCGCATAATTTTCTACTGCCGAGTATCTGAGGGTTGTTGAGAGTTTCCCTGGTTGTTCTGGGTTACTCTAACATTGTTTGAATTGGTATTATTTTGGTTGTTTCCACCTCGGTTGGAATTGTTGTTTCCATTTCCTCGGCCTCGGCCTCGGTAATTGTTGTTTTGATAACCGTAGTTATTATTTCCTCTGTTTTGGTAGTTACCATTGCCTCTACCACGATAGTTACCACGATTTTTACTACCGCGGTAGTTGTTATTTCCTCTTTTAGAGTACATCACTGTATTCACACTACCAGTAAGTCTTGTACTAGTACGGATGTATGCACTAACGGCAGCATCCATGGTAGTGAAAATACCAGACTCCATGACGGTTTTAACACTTTCGTGACTAGTTTTACTAATCATTGTGTTAACGGCTTCTGTAGTGCTGAGCGTGTCAGCATTTTCAGATGGTATGCCTTGGTCAATATAAGCAGCTTCAAGAAGCTGTCGCAGATTTTCTAGTTCAGTTGTGAACTGAGTGGCTGTTTTGCCTTTCTGCGTTAAAGTGTCCATTTTTGCCTTTATGTTGGCGGGTGTTTCACCGACAACTACGGCTTTTAATTTTGCAATAATTCCATCTATTGTGGTTTCATTTTTTATTTTATTGAGGGTTGTGCCCGTTATTTTTGATTTAATCAACTCTATGGCAATTTCCTCATAATTTCCCTTTGTTAAGTTGACAAGTCTTAGTGCCGTTAAAAATTTTTCAAGACGGGTTTTCTTTCCGTCGAATTCTGGGACTGCTTGTGCAATTTCCCTAATATATGCCCTCTGGGCTGCGGCTATGTCGTCAGGCATTGTACGGCTATTATCAGTACTTTCTTCACTTTCAGGTAAAATATCTTTGGAATCCAGTGTGATAACAGCAGGGATTGTTAGATTTGTCAAATCTTCTTCTTCTAATTGAATATCCTCAGTCCGAAACTTCAAGGTTTTCACAAAGTTCCAACTTTACAGGTGTATTCAAAATAGAAGGTATTGTTAAAGTTAAATTATGCTTTTCTTTAACTGTTTTGATATTATTTCTCAGTCTTATCAGCATCCTTGACGTTTCTGACCAATGTTTATTGGTTAATACATCTTTATGCTGATATATCAATAATCGAACTTCGTTAAAGCTGTCGATCAATGTTATGGAGTTCCTATTAACTGTATCTATATGCGTTTGTCTATTTTGTGTTAGACATTTATACGCTTTATCAAATATCGTTTTAAAATTTTGGATTCGCTCAGAAAGTTCTGACCATTCCATAATATAGACAAGCTACTTTGTTTTTCAAAATTATTCTGGGATTTTTTTTTTTATTCATTTAGTTTAATTTGTATCTTATAGCTATTATGTTATTGTCAATTATGGTTAATCATTGATGTTTGTGCTGCAAATTTAAGTTTTGTCCAAATCATTTGCTTGGCTCATGAATCTTTTCTTTAGGCATTTGTTATGCAGTTTATATATTTATAAAAACAATTTGCACACATTATAACAACTATGATTACCAGTAATATATTTGTTAATTCCAAGTCTGTGTTGTTTGATTCAACTTTATTTATAACGTTAGCAGTGGAATCCACTGACTTAACGTCTACTAATCCCATTTTGGAATTCTGTTCTGAATTATGATTTGATTCAATTAAAAAATCTTCGGAAAATTTACTTATTGCATTACTTTTCATAAATAGAAAATTTTTCCTGCCTATGGCTTTAATTGAATTCAAAATTTTTTTTGTTTCTAAATAAACTGACTGAACTGAAAACTTATTATTTTTTTTTTTTTAAATTTTTTTTTAAATTTAAAATTTATTTGGAATTTAAGATTCGGATTAATTTGTATGCTACTGGGTAATTTACCCAGTGCCTGAGACGTGTAAAATTTTTTTTACATAGCAACCTGCTTAGTGTTTAGTTTGGCTTTATGGGCCTCACTTCTGATTGGGCGAAAGATATTACGCTCAATTTTACAATTTGTTTTTATAATAAAATATATGTAGGTATTTTAAAATTATTGCTGGTGTCTGCTGCTGTTCCTGTTCTTTCCCGTCAGCTGGTCGTCACCAGTATGGTTGCGCTGACGTTCCCATCGAAGGCGCAAGGGGCGGGGGTGCCTCTCGCGCTTGTGGATTTCTCAGCTGCTGTTGTCCTGGGCCTATGGGCTCAGGCGGAACCGGTGCCGGTCTTCGCACAGGTTAATGCCTTACCAGGCAAGTCGATCTGCAGTATTGGCTGTCCCGAGGTCCAGGGCAATCTCTTGGGCATTGCTCGACGTACTGAGGCACTTCGCTTTTGGGAGGTGGTGAGGTTATAGTATTGTCATTAATAACCTTGATATTTTTAATATTCACTGAGTGAGCATGTGGTGTAGGGTTTTCTTTTATTTGTTTCAGCTGTTGCTGATAAAAATCAAGCATGGCCTGTAGCCTTATTGTTGCTTTCCACGGTGTGTTGGCCTTTGGTGAATATAATTGCCACTTAATGTGAGCAATTTCTTTATTCAATTTTTTAACGCGGCCACCGCGACCCATAACACTCACTATACTCTACTCACTCAGTTTTTTTTTGTGTTGATTTTTGCTCCGCCTTTGCTTGTTGTTGTTGCCTTCGTCCTCCTCAGTAGTTACGTCTTTTATGTTGTTGTCGTTGTTGCCTCCTTCATCCTCTTTGATAGTTACAGTTGTTTCTTTATTCCAATCCGGTGAGATCCGGTGTCACGGTCACCATATAATATAATTAGTCCAGTGGTTGAAAATAAGTAGTCCAGTATGGTTAAGAAGGAGAAGACGTCAGTCTTCTCCAATGGTTATTTATGGAATCTGACCTTAGAGTTAGAGCTGTCCACCATGAAGCAGTGAGCAGCCGTTTTACATACATTTAAGACTTATTATATATAGCAAGAGAGTCAGAGAGAGTCATGCGCGCACATATGTATACATAGCGACGGTCAAGCGTGAGAACGCTGACTTAGCTATTTGGGCGGTCATTGATATCAAGTACGGATCATATTACGTCTGCACTTGAATATGCGCAGAGGGCACTTAGCGTTAAGCGCGCTGCGACAAAGTCGCTGTTATGTTTATGTATGCATTCTGTTGGCATAACAACAAAGTGTTGCAGCCTTATTCATATGTATGTATATATGTATGTACGCATGCTACACAGGACTGAGCGGATATCTAGACAAAAAGTCAACATGCGCCATGCGCTTCCCCTCTCGATATTGTATTTCAAAGTCAAACGACTGTAAAAACGCCCACCAACGATAAACCCTAGGTGATAACTCAAGCTTCTTTTGGGAAGATTTTAGCGAATTGCAATCATTGAAAATTACAAATTTTCTGCCATGTAAATAGTGTCGAAAATGTTTTACTGCATTTACTACTGCGAGTGTTTCTAACTCATAAGAAGTATATCTCGGCCCACATGGACTTGTTGTCTTACTGAAATATTCCACTACATGAGGCCTACTGTTAATGCGATGCAAAAGGATAGCTCCATACCCGATTGCGCTTGCGTCCGTATGTAATTCAATTCAAAAATTGTCAACACCGGTTTGTTGATAAGAACTTCGAAAACTTTCTGGCGGATCCTTTCGTGTTCTGATTTTCACTCAAAACCGTTTTTCTCTGAGGTAAGAAAATAGAGAGGTTTCATCATCTGGGAAAATCCTGGTATAAACTGTCGAAAATAAGAGGCTAACCCGATAAACTGACGTAAAGTGGTAACCGACCTGGGCGGTGGCAAAACACTTAACGCTTCTATTTTCTGCAAGTTGGGACGTACCTCGCCCGCACATACCTCGTAACCTAGATATTGTACAGTCGTTCTGAGAAAGAAACATTTCGTGATGTTAAACGAGAAGCCAGCTGACGAAAGTATGCCAAGAACAATTTCCAACCTTTCAAGCGCTGTCTCCTGCGTTGGTGCTGATCATATGCCTTCCAGCAATCGGACATGATGGTGGTTCCATCAGCTATCCGTTCTTTGATTATGGTTAGCAATGTTGCTGAGTCCTGGTATTCCACTGGCTGAATAAAAAAGGCGCCACTATCAATTTCTTTTCCTCCAAACACCCACTGGCCTTCAACCACTCGTCCATAGTTATATTTTCTTTTACCCACTTTTGCTTCGTCTATCTATACTGTTTTTCCTGGGCCTCCGATAGTAGGACGACTATTTGTTATGCTCCAGTCTATATATACTTCACGGAGAAAGCTTCTCCAGTCAGTCACGGATTGACGACACCAGTTCAGTTCCGAAAGAAGAGCTTCGGTTTCGGATTTCAGCCCGACAGCATCATACACAACAACAGCATCATACAAAAAAAAATATCTGCTATCTGCAGCTTAGATTCTGCGAAGAATGTATTTACCCGCACACTTTCTTGAAAGCTACACTGAGTTCTTACTCTCTTCTTCTTCCCAATCTGCTGCGAATCGACGCTCGGCAACTAAAAAAAACGCTGTCCCGTTACGCGAAGAAATCTTGAACACTGCACCACATTTTGGGCAAATCCGTTCAGGTAAAATGACATTGTGATTTCGTAAGCAATCAAACAATTGGTCATCCCTGAATTTATGAAATTTTATCATAGATAAATTGCAGCCAGTGCACGACATTTTGCTGACAAATAATTTTTGACAGTTTCACGTTATAAATAGTGTAGGTAAACATGCAATTAATCGGACAGTTCCGATTCGGAAAACGGCTGAAAAGAGTGAAAAGTTCCACAAAGCAACATCAAAAAAGTTCATTTTTATTGGAATTTTCGAAGATTAAAAAAAATAAAACTATTTGAGTCCCCAAACTTTTTTTTTTTTGCTAAATTCTTGATAAATTGCCCGCTATTTGGAGTTTATTTTTTGTTTTTTTAACCTTTCGGCGTTGTTTCGTCGGGGGGTAGACCAGATAATCGCAATGAAATATTGTGGTGTTGAAATTCTGCTTTTCACTTTTTTATTTCACTTCTCTTGGTAGTTGCTTTTCAATGACTCAGTAAAATTCATTTTCGATACATTTTCGATAACTTAAGCTAGCTTAACCTTAGTAGAAAAAAAAGAACGATGGCATGGATCATCGAAATGAAGCCAACTCAGTGTGGTGAACGTTGGAATGGAACACTTAAGTTGGAGCCAGCGTAGCGGCGTAAACATTCTCCCCCCCTTTGCACGGAGTGGCAAGAAAAAGGGGTCGAGAGGGGGGAGCGTCTTTAAAGATCGCATGGCCCGGACAGCATCCAGCCAAAGATGGTGCTCTGTGCGACTGGAAGACCGCTATGGACCTGCATGAATCCTTCTCGGATGATACTCGGGTAGACATCGGCCCCAAGAACCATGGATATTGTGCACGGTCGATGGAATTGAGCGTCTGCGAGCGCAAGGTTCTGGAAGCGTTCGCGCACTCCTTCCCCTAACGCCCGCATTGGGGTCCGAAAATGGAAATCAGGTTCCATCTTAAGGACGGCCTCAAAACTGGGTTCCGTGCTAGTGATGGGACTGATGATGGCCGAACATACCCGGTCCTCGCCTACTCTGATATGACGTAATTTGAATGCCAACGCGAGTGAAGCATTGATACTACTCACAGCGGCGCACGGGTCAATCATAGCCTTGATGTCGAAGGTTTTCTCGCCATTATAGATACGTACTACCGCAGTGGGCAGTACATTCACTGCTTTCAATTGTAGTATCGAGGCTAGCGTAGGCGGATCTCGGGAGATGGAGGGAGACCGGGTGTTGGCGGTAGATCGGGACCGCGACCGTGCAGTGGATGACTGCCGTTGATCCTCAAAATGCAGGAGCGTGTGGTGCGGCTCACGGCAGATTCGGTATTTGTCGCGACTGCGACAGGATGGCCCGGAATTCTGGTGCGCAAGGCAATTGGCACAGTATTTGTTTACTAATACTGCTCGGAGTCGTTTTTCTGCGGTCAGGCGAAGAAAACGCGCGCCTTTGCGAAGTGGATGGATCCCACGGCAGATTCTGCACCGGAATGATGCGGTTCCTCGAGAGCGTCTGACTTCTAAGGATGGCGCAGGAGTCCGACGGGGTGCCATTCTGAAAGAAAAAGGTAATCACGTGCTGGAAGTAGAAAAAGTGTTATGAATGTATTGCTCTTTAGCTACAAAACAACAATTGGACGACACATGGAACTGACACTTGGAGGAGGTAGCAGGCAGTTATTGCTGTTTAGGAGTGGTCGGATCGACGGGAAGGAGCAACAGTTTTACGATTGGCCGTTTGACGATTCCGTGTGAAGTCTGGACATCGACAACCCGGACCTTATCATCAGCTCCAGGATAGGCCATAAGTACGCGTCCAAGCCGCCAGTCATTAGAAGGGAGGTTCTCCTCTTTTACAACAACTAAGTCGCCCGCTTGGAGATTCCGGTCCGGAAATTGCCATTTGTTACGCTTGTGCAGTTCCTTCAAATATTCTTCCTTCCAACGAGTACAAAACTACTGATTGATCGCCTTCAAACGCTGCCACCGATTTATGATGGACATAGCGGGCTCATGGATTTCAGGCTCCGCAATGGATACGAGAGGCGCACCGATTAGGAAATGCCCAGGAGTAAGTGCTAGAATGTAACGATCCTTAAAGCTTCACCGGGCTAACTCGGTCGGCGTTGTGGGTTTCGTGCAACAAATTTATATTTTGCAGCACTTGCGAATAAATAAGAACTCAGATATATTTTCAATATTTCAATGATGTGGTTTATTTGCGACTTCAATGCCGACTCTTAATTTTACAAGAAATGGTTATGTGAATTGATTATGTTGGTGTATCCTGCTTGGTCCGGTCGTCGTCCTGCCGATTCGATCCTTGGTCGTCGGTTATAGTGCGGTTGTTCCACCGGCTCTGGGGGGGAAAATCCTAGTAGTACAACTCCGAAATGTCTTGACGGGGTCCTGGCAACGCGAGGACGATTGGCTGGGGATCCTGGCAACGCGAGGATATTCTGAACTAGGTCCTGACAGCGCGAGGACAGTTGACTAGGGATCCTGGCAACGCGAGGATATTCTACTCTAGGTCCTGACAGACGCGAGGACGATTGGCTGGTGATCCTGGCAACGCGAGGATATCTAAACTGAACTAGGTCCTGACAGACGCGAGGACAGTTGGCTGGTAATCCTGGCAACGCGAGGATATTCTAAGCTAGGTCCTGACAAACGCGAGGACAATTGACTGTTGATCCTGGCACCGCGAGGATATTCTAAGCTAGGTCCTGACAGACGCGAGGACAATTGACTGGGGATCCTGGCAACGCGAGGATATTCTGAACTAGGTCCTGACAGACGCGAGGACAGTTGACTGGGGATCCTGGCCACGCGAGGATATTCTGAACTAGGTCCTGACAGACGCGAGGACAATTGGCTGGGGATCCTGGCAACGCGAGGATATTCTACGCTAGGTCCTGACAGACGCGAGGACAATTGGCTGGTGATCCTGGCAACGCGAGGATATTCTAAGCTAGGTCCTGACAGACGCGAGGACGATTGGTTGGTGATCCTGGCAACGCGAGGATATTCTAAGCTAGGTCCTGACAAACGCGAGGACAATTGGCAACAATCTCTACCTTCGAACTTCGTTACTTCTCAAAGACTGACTCGCATCTGTGACTGCATGCCCTTTTATAGTTTGCGAGCCGAAAACTAACGGCACATGCACTCACCAGTCAATTGTTTGTGAGCCGAAAACTAACGGCACATGCACTCACTAGTCAGTTGCTTGTGAGCCGAAAACTAACGGCACATCTGTCGCGAGCGTCGCTATAACGGTGACATGTTCCATGGGCGCCGCTGAAGGGGGTTCAAACCGTGGGTCAACCCGTTGTTGTTGAAATAAGAACATGTATTTTGTGAGAAACAAATATGTTTCTCACACTCCCCTCTTTCTTCGGGAAGCGAATGAAAGTGAATGCCCGCGCAAGTATACACTTCATAAACGGTGGAAAGGGGTAAAAAGGGCAACTTCACTGCCGAAATGTATCAAAGAAAAATTTCATTTGTCCGACAGAGCGGGGAATCGAACCGCGGCCTACGGTTTGCAATTTCGGTTGAACGGCTGCTCTCTGCACAGCGCCACGACAGACGGTCTCTTGCTGTATTGGTAATGGCAAACATAATGCAGTTGCTCTGTCTGCTGACATCATGACACATATGTACAGTGGGCCGATTCCTATGTTCCGTTGCTGAATCCACTTGTTTGTCTTGTTTTTATATATATTTATGTATATGCACATATAAATATATATAAAAAAAAAATTGTGTGGGCATGGTAAAGTTGCCACCCTTAAAAAAAAATTGGATTTTTATGTTAAAAAAAAAAATCTTTTTTTTTTTTTTGTCCGCCGTGTGTGGTGAAAAAAAAAATTGGATGTTGTAGGGTTGCCACCCATAAAAAAAATTATTATTATTTTTTTTTTTTAAAAAAAAAAACAAATCCTTGTCTTTCGTGCATGTGATCACCGTGTAAAAAAAATTTTGGGTGTGGTAGGGTTGCCACCCAAAAAAAAAAAATTCCTTTTTTTTAAAAAAACAAAAACAAATCCTTGTCCTTCGTGCATGTGCCCGCCGTGTAAAAAAAATTTTGATCGCAGGGTTGCCACAAAAAAAAAAAGTTTTAGTTGCTACTCTGACCTGCAGTGTGTGGTTTCAGGTCTCCCACGTGTGCTCTTCGTACTTTCTTGTCCACCTGGGATTGTAATTTACAAATTACTGGTGATATGAAGTCCACGATCTAATATGGTCCTCCAAACCTGGGTGCCATTTTTGCCGCGAATCCGTCCGCTGCGTTGGACAGATGGTGCTCCTTCAACCACACCTGCTCTCCCACGATGGGTTTCCATGGTCTCCTGCATAGATTATAGTATCTGGCCTGGTCCTGTGCAACTTTCTCCAGGTTTCTGCGTACTATCTCGAAAATTTCCTTGAGTTTTCCAGCGTTTGCTCGGGGGTCTTTGGATTTTGACCAGTGCCGATGTCTACCTCATCGTACAATGCCTGTGGCAGTCGAGGTTCTCGACCCTGTGTTATAAACGCCGGTTTCTCCTCGCAAATATGTCCCTCCATCTCCGAATTCATCTCGTATCTATTATTATAAAAGTAAAATTTCGTAATTCTAAGTATTAAACATCCTCAGAGTATCAGCGATCATTAATGTTTGGCGGTTGGTTCGGCGTGCTCGACTTCTACTCGGCTGTCGATCGAACTATCCCGATGGAAAGGTTTTAGCTGAGCTATGTTAGCTACCCGACGTTTCTTTTCGCCTTCCTTCGCCAACCTAACAATGTTGGGGGATATAAACTTGACCACCCGGTATGGTACCTCAAATTTCGGTGCTAACTTCGCCGCAAATCCGTCTCCAGCCTTAGACAACTGGTGCTGTCGCAACAATACGAGCATGTCCATTGTGGGTCGCCATTCTCTCCGCCGCAAATTGTAGTGTCGCCCTTGATCGCTGGATGCCTTTTGTAGATTCCCTCGCACGATATCGAATATCTCCTTCAAACGGCTGGCCTTCTCCTGAGGGCTTTGCGTTACCGTTGCTGTTCCTGGGGTAACTTCATCGTATAACGCCGACGGCAAACGCGGCTCTCGGCCCTGTAATAAGAAAGCTGGGGAGAAATCTGTCGAATCCGAAACACTAGAATTGACGGCGAGCATTATTTCCGGCAACAATTCGTCCCACGAATCCTGCTTGCCTGAAATGAACTGGGCTATCATCATCTTCACAGTCCGATTTGTCCTCTCCGTTGGGTTCTCTTGGGGGCAGTATGGGGCTGTATATTCCACCTCAACGCCCAAATTCTTCATGAACGTCTTGAAGCTCCGACTTGTGAACTGTGCCCCGTTGTCGCATACAAACTTCTTGGGGATCCCGTAACGGCACAATATAAGTTGTCTAAATGCTTTAAGTAAATATGCTGCCGTCGCTTTCCTTAGAGGCACCAGCTCCACCCACTTTGAGAAGACGTCGTGGAACACCAACAACATCGTATTGCCATGTTTCGACCGGGGCAAGGGTCCCACGAAATCGGCACATAGCACTGTCATCGGCTCTGCCACCTGACGGGTCAACATCTGTCCTGCGGGTCTCCTTTGTTCTACTTTGAACTTCTGGCACACTTCACAGCACCTCACATGTCTTGCGGCGTCTCTATACATGCCGGGCCAATAATACCGCTGTGCCAGCCTGGCTATCGTCTTCCTCACCCCCTGGTGTCCTGCAGTGGGCATATCGTGGCACTCTTCTAGCACTCGTCTTCGCATTGATGCTCCCACGCATAACTTCCAGGGTATATAATCTTCGTCATCGGCTCGGTACCCCAAATGACGATAAAGCTGATTATTTTCCTCGGTATAATCGGGGAATTTCTCAGGCTCCTGGATTATTTTCCTCCGCATGCTAGCAAGCCATTTGCACTCGGGTATTTCTTCCACCATCTGGCGCAATATTTCCGCTGGTTGTCTCGAAAGCGCGTCCGCCACCACGTTGAGTTTGCCTCGCCGATATTGCACGTCGAATTGGTATTGTTGAAGTTCTAAAGCCCATCGAGCGATCCTCCCGGACGGGCTCTCGATAGAGTTCAGCCATTTGAGTGCCAAGTGATCCGTGATTACTCCAAAACTATATCCCTCGAGGTAGCATCGGAACTTGCGTATCGCCCATACGATTGCCAGGCACTCCTTTTCCGTGGCAGAATAATTCACCTCCGCTTGTAAAAGTTTCCGGCTCGCATACGCGATCACCACCTCCTGGTCGTTAATACTTTGTGTCAACACCGCTCCGAGCCCGCAATCACTTGCGTCAGTTTGCACTAGGAACTTCGACGAGAAATCCGGGCACGCCAATATAGGTGCCGTCGTCAAATGACGTTTAATTTCCTCAAACGCTGCTTGCTGTTCATCACCCCAGCACCACTTACGGGCCTTCTTGAGAAGTAGTGTCATCGGTGCCACCAACGTTGCGAAGTTGGGGACGAAGCGCCTGTACCAGGACGCCATTCCCAAGCATTGTCGCAGCTCCCTCAGGTTGGTCGGCGGCTTCAGCAGTTGGATGGCCTCCACTTTCGCTGGGTCTGGTTGAATTCCCTTCTCGCTCACTAGATGCCCCAGATACACGAGGCTCTTCTTGAAGAACGAACATTTATCCTTGTTCAGTCTCAAGTTAGCGGCTCTCAACCGTCGGAACACTTCTTTCAAATTTCTCAGATGTTCCTCCTTGGTTCTGCCAATCACGATGATGTCGTCTAGATACGCAAATACATGCGGTTCCATTTCCGGGCCGATCACCGTATCGAGTGCCCTCTGAAAGGTCGCACCAGCAGAATGCAGGCCGAACGGCATCACACGCCATTGGAATAAGCCACGTCCGGGAACTGTAAATGCTGTGCATTCTCGACTAGCTTCAGCCATGGGTATCTGCCAATACCCATGTTTCAAATCCAGTGTTGATATGAAACGAGCCTGTCGGAGACGTTCCAAAATGTGGTTTATCCTTGGCACCGGATAAGCGTCGGGTACGGAATGCGCGTTCAGTTGCCTGTAGTCAACGCACATTCGCCAATCGCCCGTCTTTTTTTTTACCAACACGATCGGGGCACTGTGTGGACTCTTCGATGGCTCTATGGCCCCTTGATCGAGCAACTCGTCCACCTGGTCATTAATGATCTTTTGCATAGCCGGATTCTTTGGATAGTATCGTTGCTTGAGAGGTTTATCGTCCCTCATAACGATACTATGCTCCGCTATGTGCGTCACGCCTTTGAGACCATCAAACTTGGCCAATTCTTCCTCCAGGAAGATTCGTAAATCGTCCGCCAAATCCTCTGGGCACACCGATTCGCCTGCCGTAATTTTCTTTGTGACTCCTCCATCCTGCTAATGGGCTGATACGACCTCATCCTTGAACACCGTATCGACCACTCCTCCCAACTTTATTTCCTCATGCGTGTCATCCGCGGATGGCATGGGATCGCCCTCAGGCAACGTCGTTTCTGGAATCATGTTGTCCCGCAATTGCAAATTAGCAACTCCACACTGTATAGTGGTCCCGATCGCTTTTAGGAAATCCATCCCCAATACCATTTCGTCGAGCATTATCGGCATGACGAGCATCTCCGTCGTCACCCTTTTCCCAGCCAACTGTACCTCGACTCGCACCTTCTGACTGATCAGCTGCTTTGTCCCATCAGCCAGCCTGACCGTCGTGTCTACTCTTACCCTGTCCCCTCTTGCAATCCTCTTCGTACAATCCTCCCTGACAAAACTTCGCGTGGCACCGGTGTCTACGGTGGCGATCACTTCGTGAGTGCCTACCGTCACACGAGCGCCAACGCGCCCATCGACGAGAAACAGAGGACATCTTTCTACTGACGGGCTTCGGTCCCCTGCGCGGCTGCCTGATCCCGTCCCAGGGGCCGCTGCTGCTCGTTTCCCGCCTCCGGCAGCTGACAACACTGCTCGGTTCTCACCCCTCGAGTCCCAAACCGCCTGCAAAACAAAACTTTTGGGTTCGGGCACTCGCGAGCGTAGTGACCTTCCTGAGCGCACCGGAAACAAATATTCCGCGAGCTCTGGGGTCTATCGGGCACTAGAACTCGGGTCGTACCCCCGCTACTGTCGCATTGTCCAAACGTTTGCTCCCGCCTTTCATTGTCCGTGGTGGTCGCTGTCCTGAAGGGATTCTGTGTCTGTCTGGACGTTTCAACGCCTGACCTCACATTCGCGGGAAAACTCGTACTTGTCGCGGAATATTCGCGACTCTGTTTGCGAACACTTTCAAACTCGACTGCCATTTGCGTGAGTTGTGAGAGGGTCGAAAAGTCCGTCCTGCGAATGTATAGGCGATACTCAGGAGCACAGTTTTCATAAATCCTATGCAACTCTTGAGCAGGGCTATAGCTCGCATGGTACATCATGCTCCGCAGCTCGATCAGGTAGTCCTGAAATTCCTCCCCTACCTTTTGACGTCGAACTCTGATCTCATCCTCCAGCCTCTCGAAATATCGTGGCGGCAAGAAAAACTCTAAAAACTCTGCCCGAAATGTCGCCCACGGCACATCCCGTAACCGACTAGTCATTAGCCAGCGTGAAGCCTTATCCGTTAGCACTTCACCCATGACTCGCGCCAAACGATCCTTATCGATATCGTGTGACATTGCTCGTTCTTCAATACTTTCGAGGAACGACAAAGGATCCCCTGTCCCGTCAAAACGTATACCCCACTACCTGACCCGTTCCGGAATAGGCGTTCGGCATCTTTCCTCCATGTAATAGGGTCGGGTCGCCACCGCGCGCTCGGGTGTAGATGTATGCCCACTCGGCAACTTTTCTGTCCTGCCTGCCCGATCCAAGGGCGGAATCACGTCCTCCTTTCTGTCCGTTTTCGCGAAGCCCTCGGCCGATCCCGCCATTTCCGCTGCTTTGTGGACATCCGATTCTGATTTCCGCCACCTCCTCCCCAAACCTTCTGATGTAGTCTTAGCGACCGTCACTCCCTTTGATTTGGCGGAATACCCCTCCAGCCTTTTCGGCTGCCGCTTTGCACTTCTCTTTTTTTTTCTTTTACCGCGTGTCGGGGTATATTCGACGAGTATTCACCCTAACCTCTAGCTTCACGTTTTTGGGGTTTTAAGTCCGTCCGCGTGACATTTGCAAACGACAGGGTCCCTGCTCGGGCGCCACTTGTAAAGAAGTATATTACCAGCCGGGGTAATATACTCAGCCGTAACCAAGGTTTCTCCACAAGAAATTTCTATTTCAGAGACCTGCCGCTTGCAAAACGAGATATTTTTACTACGCCGCCAAAGTTAGGGTATTTCACACCAGGGAACAAGAGATCCGCTTCCCTCTAATATGCCCCTGACCCGCCTCAACGGCGAAAAGTGGGAAAATCTGCAAACCTCACTTTTTACGCTCAAACTCACTCACGAATCTCACAAACGGACCATAAATTAAACACGTTGTACATTCACTTCTACCAAACGAAGTTAACTTTCCACTTTCGCATTGGCCACTCCACGATTTCGACAAAGCCGAGATTGACTGCCGTTATGTGCAATGCCAATTACTGCTTATAACGGGATAATCCCTAGTCATCACCAGCCAAATTGCCAATATAAATTATAGCCAATACTCACTTGTTACACAAAAACACTCTCGCCAGAATAAAATATCCAATCGTCTCTTCAAATCAAAAGGGTTTTATTTCTGTCACTTCACTTTTCCTTTACGCAGTTTGTCGACTTTACTTGTTCGTTTCCTCGCTCTAATTAATCCGCAATTCGTTCGCCGCTTAACGTCGGAACCCTTCGCTCCCGAATTCACCACGTTAAGCGACGAACGAGCTGGGCGCTCTCTTCCTTGTTTCTCTCTCTCTTCGTCTTCCTTCTCTTACTTAACTACTCTTAACACTATGGAGGGAAATCGATCCAGCGGCCCTCTCTTAAGCGCTCTTTCGTGGCAGCTTATTCAAATCATAACGAAAAATAAAAAGTAATAAGAAATAACAAAATGAAATTGAAATAATAGCGAAAAATAAAAAGTAATAGAAAGTAATAAAAATCAAAATGAAAATATACAAAAACAAGTGGGAAAGGCTATAGTCGAGATCCCGACCATAGGATACCCGTTACTTATTTCAATACATTATCGATTCAATTCTAATGTCATACTTGCGTTGCCAGAACTACTTGAGAATTTGAAGCATTCTAATAAGGTTTAACAATACAAAAACTATTGCATACTCTAGGGGGAACCTGTTGATCCAACAACTTAGACACGCAATAACTGCTGTTCTACTTGTCCGATCTTGTTGCGAATCAGTGGGATAATAGATAATAATAACAGATATCGGTTATTACCAAAAAATACGTATTATATGAAAAATTGTGGGTGAGGTGGTTTTTCGCGATTTGCGGGGGCGGAGGGGGGCGTGGCTTAAATTTGAAACAAACTTGATCTGCGTGAGGTATATGGAAATCTGTGTGACAAATTTGGTTATTCTATCTCTTATAGTCTCTGAGATCCTTGTGCTTATACAGACGGATGACCAGTTTTTCGCGAATTACGGGCGTGGAAGGAGGCGGGTCCAAAATTTGAAACAAACTTGACCTGCTCCAACGCATTTCTGATCTACGTGTGAAAGTTTGGTTACTCTATCTCTTATGGTCTCTGAGATCTAGGCGCTCACACAGACAGACAGACGGACAGACGGACAGACGGACAGACGGACAGACACACATGGCTATATCGACTCGGCTATTGATGCTGATCAAGAATATATATACTTTATGGGGTCGGAGATGCCTCCTTCTGCCTGTTACGCACATTCCAACGAACACAATATACCCTTATACTTATTTTTTATAAGTAACGGGTATAATTAATAATAAAATGACCGGGCCTAGCATCGCCGATGACGCCCCATATGTGAGCGCCTCACAATTCTAAGCTAGGTCCTGACAAACGCGAGGACAATTGGCTGGTGATCCTGGCAACGCGAGGATATTCTAAGCTAGGTCCTGACAAACGCGAGGACAATTAGATCTCTACCTTCGAACTTCGCTACTTCTCAAAGACTGACTCGCATCTGTGACTGCATGCCCTTTTATAGTTTGAGAGCCGAAAACTAACGGCACATGCACTCACCAGTCAAGTGTTTGTGAGCCGAAAACTAACGGCACATGCACTCACTAGTCAGTTGCTTGTGAGCCGAAAACTAACGGCACATCTGTCGCGAGCGTCGCTATAACGGTGACATGTTCCATGGGCGCCGCTGAAGGGGGTTCAAACCGTGGGTCAACCCGTTGTTGTTGAAATAAGAACATGTATTTTGTGAGAAACAAATATGTTTCTCACAAGAAGATCCGTGGGATCCTCTGACATCTGAGAGATGGGTCTGGAATTGAGACATGCCTCTACCTTACTCAGCAAGGTGGCGAATTCTTCAAATGTATATTTGGAAACGGAAGTTGATTTGTGGAATAGAGTTTTAAAACTTTTCACTCCGGCTTCCCAGAGGCCGCCCATGTGAGGAGCGCCTGGTGGGTTAAAATGCCAAGATAACTGGTGGTGGCTGAACTTGGAGACAACGAGAGATTTCGTCGCTTCCAGAAAGTCGTGGGTGAGAAGCTTTGATGCACCTACAAAGTTTTTACCGTTGTCGGAATACAGACGGTGAGGACAGCTGCGCCTTGCGACGAATCTTGCAAATGCAGCCAGAAACTTTTCGGACGTTAAATCGGACGTGTGTTCTAGGTGGATGGCTCTGGTGCTAAAGCACACGAAGACACAAACGTAACCCTTGGTGATGAGGCAAGCTCTTCCCACGTAATTTTTGATGTCGAAAGGGCCGGCAAAGTCAACACCTGTGTGGAAAAAAGGCCGTGAGAACGTTGCTCTTTCCGTGGGCAGATCACCCATCATCTGCACTTGGAGCTTCTTTCGGTATATAATGCACACCTTGCAGGAACGGACTATGGACTTCAGGAGAGTCTTCAATTTGGGAATCCAATATTTGCCTCGGATGAGCCTCATCATCAATTGACTCCCTCCATGCAGAGAGATTGTATGGACAAAATGAATTAGCAGCCGGGTAAAATGGCAATTATATGGGAGGAGAATAGGGTGACGTTCGTCGTAGCTTAGGGATCCTGACGCTTTCAGTCGTCCGCAAGATCGGAGGATGCCATTTTGATCGAGAAAAGGATTCAAATTGAGAATATTACTCGAGCTAGCTACTTGCTTCTTACCCTGCAAGCAAACGTATTCATTAGGATATTCTTTACCCTGAGTGCAACGAAGAAATAAATCATGAGCTTCGGAAAGTTCCTGATTGGAAAGGTCGTTCGGAAAAAAAAGAATCGATCTTCGAATGCGCTTAATAAAACGGAGAGCAAAAGCTGTGACCCTTAATGCCTTGTTGAATTTGGAGAACCTCTCAAACATGTCGTCTGTTGGCAGTTGTGCAACATGGCACTTGACTGGGCGTTGTTCAGGAATTGCCTCTGGGATTTCGGCGTTGGAAACCGGCCACTGATCCGGGGAACATAACCATTCTGGTCCGTGCCACCACAAATCGCTACTAATAAGTTCGGTAGGAGTCACTCCTCTACTCGCTAAATCAACTGGGTTTTGTTCGGACCGAACGTGCGACCAGTTTTTTGGTGAGCCGGTGGATTGCGTTATTTTTGCTACGCGATTTGCGACAAAGGTCGTCCATTTGCAGGGGGCTTTGCTCAACCAAGCGAGCACAATAGTGGAATCGGTCCAATAAAACGTTTCGACATACTTGTCAACCAACTGAGGAACTCGAACGGACGCGAGATCAGCGAGGAGTACCGCGCCACATAATTCTAATCGCGGTAAGGAAACTGTCTTTACTGGAGCAACTCTAGTCTTGGACGTCAGAAGATGACTGGAGACATGACCGTCCCTTTCCACGCGGACATAAAGAGCCGCCCCATACGCTCGCTGTGAAGCGTCACAAAACCCGTGGAATTGAATTTTTGCCTTCGGAATGAACTGGACCCATCGCGGAATGCGAACTTCTCCGAGACGAGGATAATTCTCGAGAAATTCAAGCCAGCGGCGGACGAGTTGGTCTGGTAAAAGATCGTCCCAAGCGAGCTCGTGAAGCCAAATTTCTTGCATGAAGATTTTGGCTTGGACGATTACAGGTGCCAACCAACCTGCTGGGTCAAACAATCGGGCAATCTGCGAGAGAACCTCTCGTTTTGTAAAGGAGGATTTGAAGGCTAAATCAGAGGGAGCGAAAAAGAATTCATCAGTAGTTGCCTGCCATCGAATGCCAAGAGTTTTTGCAACGCTGGCTTCCTCAATTTCTAAAAAATAAGCTCGCAACAAGTGTTCCGTCGGAATGTGGTCTAACATGCCTTTCTTATTAGCTGTCCATTTTCTCAAGGGAAAACCAGCGGATTCCAGAGCCGTGCGAAGCTCTCGGATTGCTAAAACGGCTTGATCTTTTGTATGCGTCCCAGCAAGTACGTCGTCAACGTACATGTGTTGCGAAATAATGTTACTTGCGAGCGGATATTGGGTCTTCACATCGATGGACAACTGCTTCAAAACACGGAGAGCCAGGAATGGAGCACAATTGACACCAAACGTAACGGTGTTTAGCTCGTAATCGCATATGTTGCCCTCAGAATTACGGAATATAATACGTTGGAAAGGAGTGTGTCTCGGATCGACATTGATTTGTCTATACATCTTCGTAATATCGGCATTGAAGACAAACTGGAAGAAACGCCACTTCAATAATTGAAGGGTCAAATCGGATTGAAGAATCGGAACGGGATACAATACATCATTTAGACTTAGACCATTTGTGGATTTGGAACCCTAACCTTCGTAGAAACGCTTTCTGGCTTTATTACAGCATGATGTGGAAGATAGAAACTCTGTGACCCTTGCGAAGTGGGATGAACCTGTGTCATATGGCCAAGATGGGCATATTCTTTGACCACAGCATTATATTCTTCTTTCAGGAGTGGAGTTTTTTTCAATCGATGCTCGTTTTTAATAAATTGAGCCAATGCAATGGATCTGGAATGCCCCAATTGAATATTTTCCGGATCCCTGAATGGCAAAGTCACCGTATACCTGCCGTTTTCTTCTCTTATTGTTGTAATCAGAAATTTCTGCTCACAAAGGGTCTCGGATTCCTCGGGCACATTCCCCGGCAGATCCTCCACCTCCCAAAACTTTGTGAGCAGCTCATCCAGTGCTGGATCTGGGCAGACTACAACTTGTGTGGAGAAGGATGAGAGCGCGATGTGGGAATTAGCCGGAATTGGACCGGTCAAAATCCAGCCGAAGATTGTTTCTTGGCCAATGAGTGTGCCACAGATTTTGGGCTGGAATCCGCTTAGGAGAATAGATGGCAGCACATCTGCGCCCCTATTAGCACATCAATTTGCGCGCTTTTGGAGAACGTGGGATCAGCAAGTCTGATGTCAGGTAGATCTGATAGAACACAATTAGGAATGGAACCAGATGGCAAATTGCCTGCGAGTTTTGGAAGGACATAGGCGGAAACTTCAATCTGCAAGCGGGGTTTGTCTGACGGAACGATATGAAAATGACAAAGCTTACGTATTTGGGCTGCAACTGCTTCGTTTAGTCCAGAAACGTGAGCATTTATCGTTTGATGAGGCATCTTCATCACTCTGACCATGCGCTCCGAAATGAACGTGGCCTCTGACCCGGAATCGATCAACGCGCGAGCTAGATAATTTACACCCAAATGCGAAATTTGTATTAAAGCGGTACCCAACAGCACACCTTGTGTGTTCGAAGCAAATAAATTCTGAACATTTTCTGGCGTCTGGGAAGAGGAAGACGTGGACTGTATGTTCGGATGTACGTAGGAATTGGAAACCATTGCTGTGGACTCGTTTTTGTGCAGCAACGTATGGTGACGTCTTTTACACGTGAAACTGTTATGGGCACTCGGGCAATCACGAAGTTGATGTGCTCTGGCAAAACAATTAAGACAGAGTTTCTTCTGTTTAATGAAGTCGTACCGCTCATTGACCGTCATTTGGAGGAAACGAGGGCATACTCGAACTGGATGATTCTCTTTGGAGCAGAGATCGCACTGTCGGACTTTGGTAGATATGTTCGTTTCAAAGGAATTAACCCGTCTCGAGCCTACTGGATTACGATCTTGGGTTGATCTTGAGTGTTTGGATGGAGATGGAATGACTTCTTCTTGCTCTTCTAACGCCCTATAACGTTCACGAATGAACCTATTTATTTCCTTCCATAAAGGAATTTCGGACTTGTCCTCTAAGGACTGCTCCCATAAGGAGCGTGTGAAAGGAAGCAACTTCGACGCGCAAAAGAAAACGATAAGACAATCCCAGTTTTCCGTGGAGACGTTTGCCTGGGCAAGAGCTTCTAGGCCACCTTCGATGGCTGATTGGAGTTCTTTCAAACCTGCCGCAGACTCGGTTTTAACAGCTTCTACTTTGGAGAGGAGTTTAAGTTGGCTATTGACGATCTTCCGTTTATTTTCATAACGCGCTGTCAGAGCTTTCCATGCGGATTCAAAACCGGAATTTGTGAGTGGAGATTTGGCTACAAGTTTCTTGGCATCGCCTCCCGTTTTCGCGTTTAAATGGAACAATTTTTCGACTTGAGTAAGCCGCGAATTATTAATGTAAATAGCCGAGAACAGATCCCTAAACGTGGGCCACTGGAGATAGTCCCCGTAAAATATTTCAGTGTCGCAGGGAGGAATATGGCAACCATCTTGACCTGAGGGATAATGTGCGCCTGGCTTGCTGCTTGCTGTGGATGCTTGGTCAATCAACCGGTTTAATTTTGATAGGCTTCGCTCATACACAGTATAGCAACTGTCAAATTTAGCCTCCAGAGCATGAGCATCGGAACCTGTTGTTGATTGACTTAGTACCTTGGCGCATCGTCCGTACTCGTCATCGAGTTTATCCCATAATTTAGTTATGCGAGTTCGACGAATTTCAAGCGCATAGACATCTTCGTCGGAAATTGACCCAGCATTGAGTTTGGACTCAAAATGGTTAAGTTGGTCAGCAAGCAACGTGAAGTCGGTTAATGCCATTTTGCTGATGGACTGTTTCTGAATTTGCGACCGGGTACCAATCGGACTTTTAGTTGGAGCCTTAGATAATGGAATGGGTGAGTTGGAGGTACTACGACTCAAGACCGAGCCGGTAGCTGACGGAATTGGTGAGCTAGAAGCACTCCGCCTCACGGTGCGGGGAAGTGGGACCTTTAATCGCTGCTTAGGATCACTATCGGATCCACCTGGCATACTACGCTGCCAGTTGAAAATTGGAGAAGAAGAAGAGCACGAACCAATGAACTTGAAATCGAGACGCACGTTGAAATTTAAGTTCGAAGCGCAATACGAAAAGACGGAATAATTCTCTGTTAAGTGTATTAATCAATTATAATTTTTCTTGACCTTTGAATAAATTTAATTATGCAGATTCGAATTATATTGTGTATTGCTCAATAGTATCAACGATGGATAGAATACGGGTCCGATCGTATATCGGGTAGGCAATAAATTCGAAAGTGGAGATATGGAATCCTAAATTGAACTTGTGCAAGCAGATGGATTAGGCTTATTCGATAGTTAAAAAAAACGTATTCGATAGTTTCCTTTTGAAGATAGAAAGATAACTTCAGAAATGGATATGAAATATGAACTTAACAAACGTTTTACAAGCCGATGGACATGTTCGATATTTTCAACAATAAAACAATATTTCAATGGATAGGAAATAGAACAACGATATTTTCAACACTATGTATAATAATAATAAATGTTCGATAGTATATTGTTTAGGAAAAAAATAAATTCGGAAGTGGATATAAAACCGAACAAATTGTTCAAGCCGATGGAACTATTCGATATTTTCAACACTATGTATAATAATAAAAGTTCGATAGTATCTTGTTTAGGAGAAAAAATAAATTCGGAAGTGGATATAAAACCGAACAAATTTTACAAGCCGATGGAACTATTCGGTATTTTCAACACTATGTATAATAGCAAATGTTCGATAGTTTCTGGTTTCTGTATGGAAAATATAATATAATATGGATAAATCATGCGATAAATAATTAAATATACATTTAAACGATTGTTAGTGAAGTAAAACAACAATATATATCAAGTTTTATTTAATATGCAGTCGAGTGATCACGGACAAGTATTCGACTCGTTACTGCCACATCACTGTTCAATTACTATTTTATAAGATTTTTTTTTTTTTTTTTTTTATAGTAGGCCGTGCTTTGAAAATTATTTTAATCTCTCTTTTAATCTCTTTTTATACGGCCACGGATAATATTGTGTTATTTGGATATGTGTTATATAGCTGCTGCTGAACAAGTGTGTGTCCACCTGAGTGTTAATCGAAAAAATAAAAATTGAGGTGTATGCTTTATGTCGGAGTTGGTTAATGTTATACGTTTTACACGAGCACCAAACGCTAACACAACGATTCGGATGTGGACAGTGTGGAACGCATTGATTCTATGTTGAACGGACATACACGTTCTCGTTAACGGTGGCGGTATGGTCGATAACACACTTGATTTAGTGCATTTAATTGTCACTAAATTTTGTTTTGTTTATGACAATTTGTGTGTGCGTTGTTGTTTAGATGTGGTTAATGCGGACCTGTAGCAACAGTGACGTAGACAGCTACATACATATGTGAACTTGTAGCAGCGCAGCAAGTTGTCTGTGTGTGTATGTATGTATGTATGTATACAGCTGTCTGTCGGTACAGCTTAGGAAAATTGTTTAACAAATTGTATGAACTTTGGATGAAATTCGCACTGTATTTTTATGTTGTGTTAGCGTTTTCGGATATGTGTGTATGTAGATAGCGATACCGGCACTTCTGAATATGTATGTATATAGCGATACCGGCACTTCTGTATATGTATGTATGTATGTAGCGATACCGGCACTTCTGTCTATGTATGTATGTATGTTGGTAAATTTGTGCAACGATATGCGGAAACGCAAGCACTGGCAGTGGACTGTATGTAGGTAGAATTTAGGAGGAAAATTCACAGGTAATTGCGGACAAAATTGGACATGAATTTGGAGACATAAGGATATATGTCAACCAAGCAATTTACTTATCTGTGTCTACCAAATCGTAGGGGGATTCCAATAAAATGATCCGGCTCGAAGGACCAATGTTTCGTCGGGGGGTAGACCAGATAAACGCAATGAAATATTGTGGTGTTGAAATTCTGCTTTTCACTTTTTTATTTCACTTCTCTTGGTAGTTGCTTTTCAATGACTCAGTAAAATTCATTTTCGATACATTTTCGATAACTTAAGCTAGCTTAACCTTAGTAGAAAAAAAAGAACGATGGCATGGTTCATCGAAATGAAGCCAACTCAGTGTGGTGAACTTTGGAATGGAACACTTAAGTTGGAGCCAGCGTAGCGGCGTAAACAGGCGTAAAACAGAATTTTACCAATGAGCGAAATGTGGATCATCGTCCTAAAGGTGGACGATGATCTAAAGATCGAAATGAACTATTGGCTCCATGCCGAATGACTAGTTCACGATTATGGTTCGGTTCTTACGAACTATTGGCTCCGTGCCGTTGAATAAAAACGTAGGTGGCTTCATGCCATAAAAGTAAATTTTGTGGGGTCAGCAGAATATTAAGATGAGAAAACGGCCCTTTGTTGAGGTGTGTGTGGCACTGTCAATTGATAAGTAATCGCTTTCTTAAAGCAAAACTCACGCATCTCATTAGACAGGTATTCTCTACCGTGACTCCATTGGCATCTCGTCACTATCAGCGTGACCGCGCCGGACCAAACGAGAAATACCAATTTGGTCTCAAAAATATACTATAAAATACTATTTCATATTTTTCAAAATACCACTATAAATACCATAGCAAATACATCGCCTAGAAATTCAAATTATAATATGTAATATGTAAAAATAATAACTGACTTATATATATAAAAAAATAAGGTTTGTCCCATTGCAAAAAATGTTTGTTTTTTATTTCATTTTACTATAATTAATATATTTCAGTATTTCAGTCCAACATAAAATTTCATATTCCATTATATATTTAAAGTCTTAAAATTAATTAAATGCTTATAATTCATTTTGTAACATTTTCTTAAAATAAAATAATAGTGGAACTTCTTTGTCCAGTCATCGAGTAACAATTTCTTAAAATAAAATAATAAAGGAACTTCTTTGTCCAGTCTTGTAAGTTTCTTTTAAGATCAGAATATTACATTTAATTAAATTGGCTAGTCTTCTTCGTCAGAGCTGCTTAAATTTAATTTGTTGAGATCTTTGCATAACATTTCCTTATTGGGCTTAAAATTATTGCACCCATTTTCGCGCAATGATTGTTTTACATGTAATATATGTGATACATTTTCATTTTTAAAGCGATTTCGATTTTTCGTTTTGATTAAATTGATTTGAGAGAATATACGTTCGCACGACGCATTAGAAACGGGCAAAATTAACATAGATTGAGCAAATTTCGAAATATTCGAATATTTATAGCAATTATTAATATCTTTTAACTGACTCAATTCGTACCAGAATGTATCGCAATTGAGATTTTTAGTCAAAAGCATTTTAACCATGTCGTCAGTTTTCATTGTTCGATACTCATTGTCAATTATTTGTGGATCATTGATAAAATCGGGAAAGCGTTCATACAGCTTAAACAACGATTGACAATTTTGATTATTAAAATCATTTGGATCCAAAAAACTTAACATTTTCAAAAAGTTATCTTGTAACGGCAATCTTTTTTTTAGTTGTACGCATAACTCGATTAAAAATAACTGGCAACGTTTCAAAAAAGCGAATTTATGTTCTTTTTCCAAGCTATTTGTCGAAAGTTCAGTTGCCACTTTTATTCCGAGATACATGTCTTTTATATGTAAAAAATAAAATGTGTTTGTTGGCTCTATTTCATTTAAATTTGTATTATTTATATACATCTCCTGCATATAACAAGCCAATAAACTTTTGTAAAATTCGGACATACTTTTATAGAAATAGTGTACAACAGATCGACTAGACTGGAATATAATATTAAATTTGTTCACTAGAGCAAGTATATAATCCAAAAATAAAAGATAAACTTTAACAGTTGGATTTTTCAAATTAGATAAAATATACTCAGCTGATAAGTTGTTATCAATTTCATATTCTTCTTGGAAGAATGCAATGAGGGCATCCCACTGTTCTAGTATGCGTGCTACACAGGAATGAAACGATAGCCAACGTATCTCGTAGTGGTTAAGTATACTGTGTGCAGGAGAATCTAAGAAAGTTTGAACCTCTTTAAATTTTCGTCGACGCTTGGAACTTTTTGAAAAGTAGTTATAAAGCTCTTTAATGGTTTGCTCTAAGTTTCGAGGCAGTTGCTTGCAAGCATAGCTTGAAGCAAGAGCAGACGAATGGCAAACGCATTTTACAAAAAAGCATGATTTGTTGACGTCTCGTATCTTCGTCATAATGCTATTGTGCTCACCATACATCACATTAGTTGTGTCTGCAGCAAATCCAATAATATTATTGATGTCAAAGCCATTAAGTTTGAGCCCATCGCTGAGCGCTGCAAAAAGGTCGACTGCTTTTTCACCTTCTAAGTCAATGGTGAACAAGAATTTTGTTTGCGCTGCATTGTCGAAATACATAACAGCACACGCCAAGACCTTTGTACATGAAACATCAGTCGATTCATCAATGATTATGGAGAACACAGGCCTTCCCGCTGCAGAAACGCACCGTTCCATGCTAGAGATCAGTTGCTCCTTCATCACAGGTGCCAGTACATTGTACATAAGCGAAGCTGTTTTGGTACGTTTGCTGTTAAACCCTTGCGCAATGGCACTATCGGGAAACGCATGCTTAACCACATCGCTAATATGGTCCATTGCTCTCATTGGTATGTTGTGCTCAGCAATCACTGCAGCAAACATAATTTCTGCCTTTTTGATAGAGGCAGCTAGAGTGCTATCCGATTCTTTAAAAAACGATTGAATCTTAAAAAAGAAAAGTTATTATTTACATATAATTTAAAAGCATATAAAGAACTCACCTTTGATTTTCCACAGAAGTACTTCATGTTGTCTTTATGTTTTTGGGTAGCCGCGTGCTGCTTAATTGACGCCAGCCTACTTAAGATGTCCGTCTGGCACGCTTTGCAGTGCGCATCCATCATATTTGCGCTCCTGCCCAGCCATTTTTGATTCTCCGGCATAGTCTCCCACTCAGCTCTATATTTTTGTTTATTACTCATGATCACAAAATTAAGACTTAATTCGATTCAAGAAAAAGAGAGAGTGTGACCAAACCGAAAATACCATATAATACCATAAAATCTAAGAAAATGCTACGAAATACCAATATACCATTAAAATACTTTTGAGCAAAATCCGAGCTTATAAAATACCAAAAAGTATATAAAATACCATATTCGGTCACGCTGGTCACTATCAAGATGTCTCCCCAACGTTGTCAGTATCGGCCAGTCCGAGTATTGTTAACCTATTCAATTCTCCTACACCTTCTGCAGGTGATTCTATCACACAGACAGTTGAACCAGCCCAAGTCATCGCGTCTTCGGTGCGGACTGGTTCGGGTCGAAAGGGTAGACCTCCTCGCAATGCAACGTCTAACAATACTACTGATAACGTAGCTGCCCCTACATCTGAGGTCCCTATATTAAATGTTGTTGCTCCTCGTAAGCAAGTATTTGTGTCCAGGTTATCCTCGGACACTACTTGTGAATCTGTAGCGGCATACATTTCAAGCAAAATTTCTGCTAGTGTCTCAATCACTAAATTTAATTTTGCCACTGCTCGCGAAATAGCATCTTTTAAAATAAGTGTCCCTCATGACTCATTTTCTGTCATTTGTGATCCAAAATTTTGGCCACAACATATGATTGTTCATGAGTTTAAGCCCAAAAGGCGTAGTGAACCCTTGCCTGTTTCTCTTACTGCCGGCAGCTCCAACGTACAGGACCCCGCCAGTACGGCTTCAAAAAACTAGACCTGCGGCCCGATTTCGCCTGTATTCATTACCAAAATGTTAGAGGCCTCCTTACTAAGCTCAAAAATCTATATTTGAGTAGTATGTCCTTTGATTCTGATATAATTGCATTGTCAGAAACTTGGTTAACTCCTACAGTGTCTGATTCTGAAGTTATGTCAAGTAACTACCTTTTATATAGATATGATCGACCGACTCGAAGTGGTGGCGTTCTTATTGCTACTAATTCGGCTCTTCAGTCAGAACGCATTTCTTTTAATGTGACTACTGATATTGAAATTGTTGCTGTCAAAGTAACTTTTTCAACTCGATCAATATTTATCACCTGCTCTTATATCCCTCCAAGAGCTACTCCTTCAGTTTACTTGCAACATTTTGCCTGTATTGAAGAAATTAACCATAAAGTTAAAGATAACGACTTATTTATTGTGCTAGGTGATTTTAATTTGCCTAAAATTTCTTGGTCACTTTTTAGTAGCACAAATTACCTTATTCCCTTAAATCAAGATATTTTCTTAGATAACATGCTTGATCTCTCGTTGTTTCAAATGAACTCAATAAGAAATCATAATGATCGAATTCTCGATCTAGTTTTTATTAATGACTTCGCAAATACTGCCGTCTCTAGGTCATCCCCATTAAGTATCCCTGAAGACTTACATCATCCTACTATAGAAATTTCTATCTCAATCTCTAAACCTTTTAGTCAACCTTTATTATGTCAGCAATCACCTCGTCGTTGTTTTCGCAAGGGAAATTATTCATTGCTTAATGCAACTGGTGCTTTTTAGAAAAAGCGACTGACATCGATAATGCTCTTAGTTCTTTCTATGAGACCCTAAATGCACTCTTAGATGTGTGCATTCCAAATTATATTCCATCGTCTGGTTCTATAAAGCCTCCTTGGTTTACACCTAGACTTTCTTATTTAAAAAATATTAAATCTAAATATTTTAAAAAATATAAGAAGTCAGGTTCAAGTCTCGACTGGTCTAAGTATACAGTGGCCAAGTCGGACTTTGCCAATTTAAACTCGATATGCTACGAGAACTATCTAACTCGTTGCAAAAGACAGTTTTCCCGTGACCCTAAACAATTTTATAAATTTGTTAACTTGAAGCGTAAATCCTCCAGTTTACCTTCCCCTTTTTTTCTTGGGACCGATATTGCTGGCAACGACTCTGCAGCCGCTGAACTATTTGCTAACTTTTTTCAATCCACCTACTCTCCAATCTCCACTTCCAACTCAATTTATCCTTATTCTATTTTTCAATCTAACACTATGTTTGCACCCTCTATTTCCTATAACAATGTAATCTCTTCTATTAGCTCTTTAAAATCTTCTTTCGTTCCTGGGCCAGACAACATTCCTAGTTGTCTACTTAAGGAATGCTGTTCTTCTTTAGCTGCTCCGTTGCATAAGCTTTTTAATCTATCCCTTGAAACTTCAATTTTTCCATATCTTTGGAAAGATTCTTATATCATTCCCCTCCACAAAAAAGGCGGTAAGTCTGATATTTCTAATTACAGAGGCATTGCAAAGCTATCAGCCATTCCTAAATTATTTGAAAAAATCCTTGTTTCTTCTTTGCAGCATCTCTGTAAATCGATAATTTCCCCTGCACAACACGGCTTTATTAAGGGTCGGTCTACTACGACCAACTTGCTTGAATTTACCTCCCTGGTAAATGATGCATTTTCAGAGAAAAAGCAAACTGATGTCATCTACGCTGACTTCAGTAAAGCCTTTGACTCTGTGAACCATGACCTCTTACTTTACAAACTTAACTGCATAGGTTTCCCTCCCGCCTTTATACGTTGGGTTTCCACTTATTTAAAAGGTAGAACCCAAAAAGTGCTTCTTAGGTCAACCATTTCGAGTTCGGTTCGTGTAACTTCTGGTGTACCTCAAGGTAGTCACTTAGGACCTTTATTTTTTACACTGTTCATTAACGATCTACCCACTATTCTGTCCCATTCTTATATTTTAATGTATGCAGATGATGTTAAGCTTATTTTTTCATACACTGATCCCCTGTTTCACAATCGTCTGCAAGATGATTTGAACACTATGCAACTATGGTGTTCGGCCAATAAGTTGCATCTCAATTGTTCGAAGTGTATGTTTATGACATTTAGTCGTTCTAGGCCCTACTTAGGTTCTTATACGATTGACAATATCCCTTTGCAACGTATAAAAACTGTAAAGGATCTTGGAGTTTTATTTGACTGCAAATTATGCTTCAATTTGCACATCTCCACTATAGTTAATGATGCCAAAGGAGTACTTGGTTTCATTAAACGTTGGTCGAAAGAATTCAATGATCCTTTCACCACTAAACTCCTTTACGTCTCTTTAGTCCGTCCCATCCTTGAATACTGTTCGTGCATTTGGTGCCCACAGTATCAAATAAATCAGAATCGAATTGAATCAGTTCAAAAGCAATTCTTGCTTTTCGCCTTACGTGGTTTTAACTGGGATCCCAACCGGCGTTTACCACCGTACTCCCATAGGCTTCGTCTTATTGACCTTCCGTCTTTAATTAATCGTAGGAAAACTCTTAATGTGGTTTTTCTTCACAAATTAATTAATGGCGACATTGATTCTAGTCCCCTTTTGGGCCGCCTCAGATTTTCGGTCCCCCGCAGGTCTACTAGGAATTACAGGCCTTTATTTTTACCTACATGCACAACTGATTACGCTTCCCACGGTTCGTTCCGGGTTTTATGCTCTAATTATAATAGCCTCTTTCACGTTTTCTACTCAGAACTCTCTCTCCCTATCCCTTCCCTAAAATCCGTACTTTTCCAATATTTTAAATCGTTAAATTCCTAACCTTACTAATACTAATAACATGTTATATTATTTTTAAAACCAATCAATCACTAACAACAACACTAATATTTATTGATCTGATTGGGTTTTTCTGGGTTTTCCCAATCCTTGCAACAAATGTTGGATCATTTTAAATTATTAATTTTTGCTTACCCCAGATATAATTCTAATTTTAATTTTTTCTTTACAGTATATTTCTTATATTTATATTTAATATTAATTTTATTTTAAATTGTAAACTTAATTTTTATATCTAATAATTTTTTCTTTGCCGACTGCTTTTAGTCGTGCATTAATAAATAAATAAATTATGGGCCGACCTAATCTCAGGACTGAGCGGATATCTAGACAAAAAGTCAACATGCGCCATGCGCTTCCCCTCTCGATATTGTATTTCAAAGTCAAACGTCTGTAAAAGCGCCCACCAACGATAAACCCTAGGTGATAACTCAAGCTTCTTTTGGGAAGATTTTAGCGAATTGCAATCATTGAAAATTACAAATTTTCTGCCATGTAAATAGTGTCGAAAATGTTTTACTGCATTTACTACTGCGAGTGTTTCTAACTCATAAGAAGTATATCTCGCCCCACATGGACTTGTTGTCTTACTGAAATATTCCACTACATGAGGCCTACTGTTAATGCGATGCAAAAGGATAGCTCCATACCCGATTGCGCTTGCGTCCGTATGTAATTCAATGGGAAACTGAGGGTCAAAAATTGTCAACACCGGTTTGTTGATAAGAACTTCGATAACTTTCTGGCGGATCCTTTCGTGTTCTGCTTTTCACTCAAAACCGTTTTTCTCTGAGGTAAGAAAATAGAGAGGTTTCATCATCTGGGAAAATCCTGGTATAAACTGTCGAAAATAAGAGGCTAACCCGATAAACTGACGTAAAGTGGTAACCGACCTGGGCGGTGGCAAAACACTTAACGCTTCTATTTTCTGCAAGTTGGGACGTACCTCGCCCGCACATACCTCGTAACCTAGATATTGTACAGTCGTTCTGAGAAAGAAACATTTCGTGATGTTAAACGAGAAGCCAGGTGACGAAAGTATGCCAAGAACAATTTCAAACCTTTCAAGCGCTGACTCCTGCGTTGGTGCTATAATTAGAATATCGTCTATATAGACGACCACATACGAAAAGGCAAGATCTCCAAGAGCTTTCATCACAGCTCTCTGAAAAACCGAAGGGGCATTTTTCAACCCAAATGGCATTGCCAAGAACTCAAACTGTCCATCAGTGGTTACAAACGCGGTATACTCTATCGAATTGGTATATAATGGGACTTGGTAATATCCAGTCGCCATATCTAAGCAGGTAAAATATCGGGCTCCATTTAATATAGCTATCTGATCTGCTATGCGAGGCAGGGGATATTTGTCTGCAATAGTATTTGAATTTAGCTCTCGATAATCAACGCAGAGTCTGGCAGATCCATTCTTTTTCATTACCAACAGTGCAGAACTAGCATATGGTGAGCTACTCTTGAACCTTTTCTCGTACAATCTCTCTTTCGCTAGGACTGAATCGATATGGCCGCCTTTGTACGATCTTATTTGGCTCGATTAATCTAATAGCCATCTCGCCTGTTGTAACTCTAGTGCGCGGAGTTCAAAGTTTTTCAAAATTGACACCAATTTATTCTTTTGTACACCATAAACTTCAGTTTCAACCTGCTCAAAACAGTCGTTAACCTCAGGTATAGAACAAACATTTATTGTTTTGGCCTTCACAAACTCAACACCGTCACATGAAACTAAAGCTGACAATCCCTGAGCCAGAACTTCACGACCAATAACAATATTATTTTTAAGAGAGTCGTCTGGTACAACATGGAATAATATTTCAAGACCATTATCATTAAGTACTACCTCACTTAAGATCTGAACAGTACTATAAATATTGGCGTTTCCTATGCCCTTCATCGTAATAAGATTGTTTGCTCTCTTACCCATTAACTTGCTAGACATACTCTCCTTAACTAAAGAACATTCGGCTCAAGAATCAAATGTAATTTGAAATTTTTCGCCTCGCTGCATTATCTGCGATTTCGGGTCTTCCACGACGCACAACTCCACTCGCTTTTCAAATCTTTTTCCGCCTCCAGAGACACCCTTTGGACAATGTGTCCCATCTCTTGACAGCGGTAACACTGAATGTTGGTTTTCGTTCGCTGCTGCAACGCTTGAGTCGCTTTACGTTCGCCATCACGCATAGATCCTCCACCTTGCATCGTTGCTCTGCACTCAAACTTCTTATGCCCCATCTTGCCGCAGTTATGGCACTTTATGGTGGATGACTTCGTGCGCTTTGATCCAGGTCCTTCATTTGGAAATTCCTGACGGCGCTTTTCCAACATAAAAACTTGTAGCTCCGACTGTAGATCACGCCGGTTCTGAACATTCGTTGTGTACGCCACTCTTTGCAGCCGTCGATCGAAGTTGGCCATGTGTCCAAGAACGACTGATACGACAATCTACTCCAAATCCATACCACGCCATTTTGTCATCAGAGATGTTACGGCTCGCGTATACGGCAAAGCATTCACCGTCTTTGGGGCGGCTGTTGATTAATTCTAGCACAAAAAGCTGTTTAAATTGTTCCCATGTGATCCCGGGAAAACAAATTTGCGACAGCCACAACGACGCACTGCCCTCCAACGATTCGCTTAGTGCCAGAACTAAAGCTCTGCCATGTAACGGTTTCTCGCTTAAGACAATATCAACCGTGGCGCACCACTGCGTAGCATCGGCACCGGCTACATCTGCGTTGAAATTTGACAGCTTGGTGACGCCATTTTATTGAGATTCTTTAGTCGTGGCGCGCAAGGATTTAGCCAACTCAAGAAAGTTGCGATTCTGCTGCTCCAATAAAGCACGAAACTGCTCATCCGCTGATATTGGCTGCGAATAGGATCCCACTTCTGATGTCGGTGATTCATTTCCGTATTCAATTGCTACGTTTTCAGCCATTTCGATAATGTGCAGTGCGTCTCTCAGTCTAGTGCCTTTCAATGCGCAGGTTAAGTGACTTGCACCTTTCTTCCTCTTTTCTATATAACAAGACCAATAAAATCTGACACTCACAGAGAGCCACACTCGATGACAGCATCACCTGTCATTCCACATTGTCCGAGCTGTTTAACAACACTAATTACGCTCTATTCAACACTAAACTATATGAAAGTGCCAACACTCAAGCTATTCATCTATTCTCCGACACATATAACTTGGATTTTTATATCATGTCCAAAGTTGGTTCAACTCGGACCACTATATCATATAGCTGCCATAGGACCGATCGGGAGAAAAACAAGTTGTAATATGAAAAAATTTTATGTTTTGTGAGATATCTCAACCAAATTTATAGAATATGCATTTAAGTTAGTCTTATATATCCTCTCCGAACTTGGTTTAAGTCAGACCACTATAACTTATAACTGTCGTTAAAAAAAATAGTCGAAAATATATTACAACGCTCTGCAACAGCATCAAGCGAGCAAAATATTATTTAATTTTTGCAGTATTTCCTATTTTCATACTTAGAACGGGGTCTCCGATAGTCGAGTATGCTCGACTGTAGCAGTAGTATAAAAATGCGGGTTCTGGGACAAATTGGGGGTGGGGGCGATCAATCACTGTCAAAGACCTGTCAAAAATTGTGACAGCTAAAATAATTAGTGATTGATTGATCGATGAAAAGTGTGGGAAAGAGGGGGGCTCGTGGTCAAAAGTGTGGGAAAAAAGGGGGAACCGAGGGTCGAATCGTGGGAAAAAGGGGGAAAAAGGGAAAAAAAAGGTTCAAATCAAGTGATCGTGTGCGAGTATGTGTCAGGTGAGTTTGATTGATCTGTCATTGGCGATGTTCTAATTAGGGAGATGCTATTGTAAAATGTGATCGTGTGCGAGTATGTGACAGGTGAGTTTGATGGATCGGTCACCTCTTGATGCTCAAAATTAGGGAGATGCTATTGTAATACATTGTAATGTCTATTGTTTACATTGGTGTGGCATGCGTTGCTATGAGTAAGCAAGTGGTGGGCACGTGTTGGGCACGTTTTGGGCAAGGTTCAGGCACAGGGCCGGCGCCGGGACGTCCCCTGTCAATCAAAGCAATGTATGGGCATGTTGCAGCATGATAATTGAATGGGAATTTTGGCTGTGTGACCCATGACATGAAACCTGTTGCCATGAAACCTGTTCTAGTTGCTTATGATCTTGGTATTTTGTTTCGATGACTTATGAAATGAAACCTACTCCCATTGGCTTACATTGATATGTTGTTTCTGTGACCCTTGGCACGAAACCTGTTCTCATTGGTTTTGATCTTGGTATTTTGTTTCTGTGACCCTTGACATGAAACCTGTTCTCATTGGCTGATCTTGATATTTTGTGACCCTTGACATGAAACCTGTTCTCATTGGTTTTTAGCTTGTTGTAACAGGTAGGCTCAACCCACACCTTTTCCAACACTATAGACAGTAGAACTCACAAACATTTTCCAACACTATAGACAGTATAACTCACAAACATTTTCCAACACTATAGACAGTAGACCTGCCCCCATTGCTCCATCCAACATTTGATTCTGAAAATAAATAACAATTTATGCTGTAAGATAAAAATATAAGAAAAGTTGAAGAATAATAAAAGAAACGTTGGTTTTGTTTTTAATTGTTTTTATTTTGAATAATATGGTTTGACATTATTTATTTTCTCCCATCTTCTCAATTAATATGTTACATGTTTTCATTATTTCTATTGCTTCCAATTCTTGTTTAGCGAAATATGTGCGTGTGTGTGTGTGCTTGATTCGATTTTACTTGAACATTTATTTGGATATTTTTTACATTCTTTGACTTAAGTTAACATATGTAGAAATTAATTTTCTAGTTTCCCCCATTTTTTCGTCATAGTGATAGCAGCAACATGTGTCTGGACCGTCCACACAAGCATCATTGGACCATACGCAAAATTTATAGTGTTGACCATATTGTGATGCAATCAGTTCCTGACCTCCAGTATTCATGAACATATCCCTTGATTCCAGAAGAAATTTCAAATGATGTTTAAATATCTTCTTGCGAAATTGTTTAAGAAAAGTATTTATTTCAGTAAGAATTGATCCATGGTTGTTATTATCTCGATAATTGTAGCTGTTGTTGTTGTTGTTAATATCCTTCTCTTTATCCATTTTAAATTAGTTATCCAGTAAAGTAGATGTTCTCAGCTTGAAACTCAAAATGCAAATGATATATGTGATGGCTTCTTAAGACATTATATCATTATAAAATTTTAAAATGTTGTATGCATTATTTAATGCACAAACTCCTTCACGACGATGTATTGTACAAAACGGGAACCGGTTTTCCTTGAAAGTTTGTCGTTGTGGACATCCAAGCTCCTCAACATCGACCAGATGTGGTTCTCTTAAAAATATTTCCAGAAATCGTTTTCTTTCAGTGCCCTTACATAAGATCTCTTTTCCTGCAGTTATTTTCCTTAGAAAGTTTCGTGTTTGAGTGAAATAGTTTATTCCGTCATTCCAGTGTATTTTGTGATGATTTTTAGTTAACCATGTAGCAAATTTTCGTGACTTTTTATTTAGTTGAGTAAAGTTATATGGAGCTCGTATAATGAAATGATTATCGAGTGTGGGTTCTTTGTGAAATACTATCCCAATTTCCTTTAAAACAAACTGATTATGATTATCAAAAAATCCTTGAACATCGATCGCAACAATGTCCTCAACCATTTTGCATGTATTTTGTTAGACGACTCGTTGTACTAAACCGTTCAATGGGTTGTATTCGACTAAACGATCGTGTATAAGTAGACAATACACTTGTGTATCCGCATCGCTTGCTTGTCTTAGTTCCGTTGAAATTCTCACATCAATGGGACCAGATTTCACCATTTCATTTTGATATGATAAATCTATTACAACAATTGGCGCCTTATTTTTAAAATCCGTTGGTGTTAATCCTGCTTGTGATTCACGGTTGTAGTAACTAGTTTGAAATCTCGAGAACATTTCATACAAGTGAGCATATCAATCCTTACTAAAATCAACATTCAAATCATCATAGGGATAGGTTTCCGAATTCAAATACACTTTCAAGTTTGATAAATGGTTTGTAATAAGTTGACCCTTTAGCATGAAACCGATTATTGCAAACCGAGGACGTTCTCGATTAGCAGCTAACTTTACATTCCAAACATGATGAGTTCCTTGAATAAGCTTAGGGTTTACATATGTGTCCCAACTACGAAATGCTAGCGGTAGATTAGTACCACTTTTGATAATATCATACATTTTTATTTTTGCAACATCACTGGGGGTCACATGGGGAATTTTCCAAGATATGTTTGTCACTTCTAGTTCATATGTGTTATTATTCTTTACTCTGTGATACACATCATCAAGATTTTTGGTTAGTAACAACACGAGTTCATGTTTACAGTTTACCAAAACCTTTCTATAGTCTTCAGCAAATCCCAATAAATGTTTTAAGGGAATAGAAAAGTTAAAGTGACCAGTACAGGCAACGTCATTTCCCCCACCCCATCCAGAAAGTGAAAGCGATCGACTCTCAAGATTATTCAGTGAGACAAAGTTTTTTAGCGTTGAAGTGACACCAACAAAACGTGTTCTATCGACCTCACACCCATTTATTTCGTATTTTATTTCATCCAAAAAGTATGCCATACAATTATTTTTAAATGCTGCAGCAACACCGTCCGTCGTAGTTGTTCTATCTGCCAGAATTTTTTTAACAACTCCTTGAAAACTAAGATAGCTCTCGTGAGGGAGTACATACAAGTCTTGATTTTGAATTGTAATTCGAATTTCATCATTTGGTTTAAATGTCTGTTGATATGATGAGTATGTATGATATTCTTTCTTCGATATACTTTCGTCTGAGAAAGGTTTTTCCCGCACATTTAATATTTCATTCATTTTGTTTTCGTTCTTGTTATACTCGAAGCTTGAATCCCAATGATTTTAAGTACAATCTGTTTTGTAGTGTGAGCGTGCTCCTCTTCAAGTTTGTTCCTCTTCCTTTAGCTTTACAATTAGTAGTGCGGGGTTTTGGGTATGTACCCGACCTTTTATTGTATATAATCATTCTATCTTTCGTAAATGTATATGAATTGTTGCGGTTTCACCACGTAAGTTCACCAATTCTCCGTCCTGATCAGTTATGCGTAATGCTAGAGTACTTATTTCTCTACAGCTGACTGGTAAATAAATGAGATTGTGGGGTGTCACACTCAATTTATAGCCTGGGGGAACAGTGATGCCAAACTCATGCAGTACATGATTTGCAACGTTATCCACATATGAAGCGCTAACAATGTTGCATTCTAAGCGAATCGTATTAATTTTAAAAATATTGATAGGCAGATCAGAAAGATAAGTTTTAGTAGTATTTGGCTTTAGCACATTTTGATTAAAACCAAACAATTGACCAATTGATCTATCCCTATTAAAGTATATTGATTGTTTGCTGGTTAAGATCTCTACTTGAAGTGTATTATTATTTCCTTTAATTGTGACTGTATTCTCAAGTTCAGTACCTTTTAGCTTTGAATAAATAAACTCGACAATATCATCAAGTTCATAGGAACCGATAGGAATTGTGATTACTTGTTTACCAATGTGGAAAAGATTGTTGTTTGTATCAACATTTGGAATTGAGTTGTACATGTGAAATCAATATTCTTGTGTCGTCCCATACAGAAATACGATCGAATATTATCTTGTTTTTCACAAGCAACATCATCAAAAATCATAATAGAATTATTTTTGGCTTCGTTGGGTGGTAAAACTGTCTCATTCTGTGAGAATGTGTGATAACCCATACCTTTAATTGGCTTGATTAGCTTCTCCAAGTACTCATACTTGGGTTGGTATAGACTCTTTGAAAACACATAAATATTTTCAAATTTCAACCCATTCGGACTTTCAATTAGACTAAACATTAGGTTGGTCTTGCCACAGTTTGATGGACCAACAATAAGCGCTCTTATTGTGTTGGGTAAGAGGACACTATGACGTGGCGGTAACTTGTTTACAATATTACCCCCATCAATGTTTCTAACAAAGATATTTTGTTTTTGCTTTATTAAGCGCATACTTCATTGCAATGTGTTCATTCAATGAGAAACAATTGATGATTAAACAAGCATAAAATGGGGAAACGTTTTTATAATCATGGCAGTCATAGTTTAAACGGTAAACAGGGCAGTGGTCTTGTCAACAAATTAATTAACCTGTTACCTGTGGAGGCTCATCTTCCTGGCTATAATTTCTGTGGCCCTGGTACAAAACTAGAAAAACGTTTGAGGCGCGGCGATCGTGGTATAAATCCGTTGGATGAGGCTTGTAAAGTACATGATATTGCATACGAACAACACAAGGATTTGAGTGAACGTCATAAGGCAGACACAGTACTGCTCAATAGAGCTTGGGAACGAGTGAAGGCGAAAGACAGTAGCCTTGGCGAAAGGGCATCAGCATATTTTGTAACCAACATCATGAAGTCAAAGAAAAAATTCGGGATGGGGGTGAAGAAGAGGGTGAAGAAGAGGGTAAAGCGACATGGAAAGAAGCAAATGAAGAGCTTAGCATCTGTTGTTAATGATGCTAAGCGTACATTGAAAAGGCAAAAACCATTAGATATTATGAATGCAATTAAGATTGCACGTAAAGCAGTATATAAATCAATGGGTCGTAAGAAAAATGTTAGAGTTCCTCGCATAATTAATGTACCTAAAGTTGGAGGCTTTTTACCACTAGTTCCAATTCTGACTGCACTAAGCGCGTTAGGTAGTCTAGCCTCTGGTAGTGCAGCTATTGCAAAGGCAATAAACAATGCAAAGGCGGCAAAAGAACAGCTGGATGAGAGTAAACGACACAATATGAAAATGGAGGGAGTTGCCTTGGGTGATGGAATGTACCTGAAACCATATCGTAAAGCTTATGGATTATACCTCAATCCCTTTAGAAAAGGTTCTGGAGTAAAGAAACAAAAAAAACTAATAGGTAGGCTACCCAAAAGAGCGTTAACAAATTTAGACATTGAAAATTTTGCTCGCAAACACATACCGCATTTTCGAGGCGTATTTATGAAAGACTCACTACCAGAATCACCTCATAGTCAGGAATGTGGAGTCATAAACCTAGGTGATTCATCATCAAGTGGTACGCATTGGGTAGCTTATAATAAAAAGAAAAGATTTGTAAAGTACTTTGACAGTTTTGGGAACCTACAGCCACCAAAAGAAGTTATCAAGTACTTGGGAAATGCAATCAAATACAACTATGAGAGAGTGCAACGTTTTAATACATACAACTGTGGCCACATGTGTCTCAAATTTTTGCTATCATTCAAATAAACGGTTGAGATGGGGTTTAATAGCTTATTAAATCACCTATATCTCAAAATAATGTGAGAGTGTTTTGTGATTGAATTTATACATATACACACTAATACAGACATACAAAATAATGTGTGTGTGTGCAATGGATGAGCTATAAAAGATGAGCTCAAATTGGTTCAAAGCACACTCAAAGTCATCACTTCAGCCGGGCAAGACGATCAGCTTCATCAACACCAACTAAACAAGGACAAACAACGCAACACTATCAACTTCAACAATACCAGCTCAACAAGGACTTCAACATGAATCAACCCCTTTTCGGAGACAGCGAGCTGGAAGTATATCTGGAGGAAGAGCAGAATTGTGCTCAAGTTCTCAAGGACTTCAACGGACGAGTACAGAAACCGCTACTATCCAAAACCAAGATGACAATGGATACAGCCTATCCCATTCTCAGGGCTCAACGGAAGAAAACCAGGATTGGGAATTCAATTGCTATCGAACTTGATCACTACATTCTGTACCTACCGGAAAGATATTCAGAATGAATCTATTGAGGCAATAAAGGATAAAAAGTATATTATTGTCAAGAAAAACGATGAAAATCTCTACTTAGAATTAAATAAATTATATCAAAATTTGTAATAAACAATTTTAAATAAAATAATTGATTTTAATGACAAATTTATTGTTCTTTTAAATGGGTGGGATGTAAATCTTTCAGTTATCTGTTATAAATATCAATTGCAACACATTTGTTTGACAGTATTACATGATGTGTGATAACATACACGACGAGCATGTACACAAATTAGACTGAACACAAAAAAAAAAAAAGTTTTAATGTATGTTGGATTTGCTTACATAAAAACATTTATAATGAGTCAACATATTTTGAGTCAGCTGACGAAAACTTTTAAATCCATAATAGAAACCTTACATAAGGTCGTTGAGAAGAAAAAAAGAAAAATTAAAAAGTTTAAAAAATCTGAAGGTGATAAAGTAAAGTCTATGTTAAAGCAGCCTTTAATATCATCAAATTATATAAAGCTTCATAATGATGACGATGGTGATGACAATATTTATGATGAGGTTGATCTTACGACGCATATGGAGAAAGTCCCAACACCAGCTAAATAACAACACCAGTACAACAGTATCAGTAAAACAGCACCAGTTAAACAGCACCAGTAAAACAGTACCAGTACAACAGCACCAGTACAACAGCACCAGTATAAATCAAACTATTTAAACTGATACTTGCAGATAATCCAATCTTATTAAAATCTTCATTTTGTCAATAAAAACTGATTCTCCATATTCCAACTACATAATTGCATTTTTTATTTTGAAGGGGAACATTTCGGGTATCTAATGTATTATAAATATTAATATACATAAGTATTATTCAGCAGTATGAATCGAGTTACTGATGTGTGATAACACAATCAGACACATACACGAGTTAAGTCAGTTTTAATCCATCTGTTGGGTAAGTTGCACTTAACTCAAGTCATTAACTTATATTGCGACTGTCTCACATACTATGTTTGCTTGTTGTTTTAGCGACTACTATCCTCAAAGAAAACCACAAATATACGACATACTAACAATGAGTCAACAGATTTTGAAACAGTTGACGATATCGCGAAATGCGTTGAAGAGAAAATTTGAAGCTGTTAAGCAAACACAATCTCAGAATGCTTTGGAGTTGGAGGAAACTTTTAAACCAATAACAAAACCTTTACAAAAGCTCGTCAATAAGAATGAAAAAAAGTTTACGAAATCAAAGAAAAAGTTCAATAGTGATGACCATTTGGATGAATTAAAGCATACTATAAAATCTATTAAAAACAAATCCGTCAGCAACAAAGCTGAGGATTTTGATGGGGATAATTGGAAAAATATCTACTTGGGAAATGATGAATCTAAATCAAATTTTAAGAAAAATGTCATTCCTAGTGATGTAAGTGAATCAGATGAGGAAACAAATTATTATACTCATTCGAATATTGATCTAGAACCAGACATAGAAGCAGAGATGCAACCAGATATGGAACCAGAGATAGATTCCGAGATAGAACCAGTGTTAGAGCCAGAGAGTGAGTCAGAGGTAGATGATTATGAAATGAATTTTAATATCAGTCAACTACAGAGAGAACAACTCTTGGATAATGCTTATGGACCTAGAAAAAGTACTTCAGCTTCTCGTTCTTTAATGTTGGGAAACAGTACATTTAATGTTAACAATACGGAAATTAAATTGTCAAGTGGTAGCAGTTGGTCCCTTACCCCTGGTCTATACTCATTAATTTTTCATAAAAAACCTACAGACTATAACAAGAATGAATTGGATATATATAAAAAAATATTAATTGAGACTAGTGCGCATAGAAGAAATTACAATCCACGCAGTCAAGTGAAGGGAAGTCGAGCATATAAGTATACTGAAATTATCAAGCCTCTTCTAAGTAGTAGTGTTTCATTGCCAACAGCAATGTCCACACCAAATCGTTCGAAAACAGGTTCAGGGTATATGACCCTACAATCATCAAAACCAAATTATGTGTATTGGGATGATGTAAATGAATTAGTTGACCGATTACAACTCTTAATAGCATCTAAAACAGCTGGTAATACCAGCCATGATAATGAAATTATGTCAATAATAGAAGAATTGCGGGAGGCCCAGATTATCTACTAATACATATAAATACACACTACAATTGACAATTACATTTATAACCATTATGTCTGTTACTTTGATTTATATATAGCAGCGTTTGGTGAGGCGGAGGACTAACATAAGTGAGTTGGTAGTGCAGAGGATGGTGTGTTAGACCGAGGCGTTCGCCGGCGCACGATCACACCCCAGCAAAGGCAAGAATTTACTTTTTCTTAAGTTCTTTTTTAAATTCAATAATATTTTACAATTTGGTGAAAATCGGGTTACAGTACAATATGGCTACACCCTGACCAAATTTGGTCATTATCGAGTAACTATATCATATAGCTGCCATTGGAACAATTGGATGGAAATGAACTTTTACTATGAAAATTATTTTCGTTTTGAGCTATCTCAACCAAACACTTTATTTACTAAATGTTAAACCCTGTTCAAATTTGGTCTAAGTCGGATGAGTTATAATATAGATGACATATGAACGTCGGTTTCAAAATAACCTTTAATATGAAAAATATTTTTAATTTTTGCAATTTCTTAACAAAACTCACAGATTTGCTTTTGCACGCCAAATTTCTAACTTTTCTGTCAAATCTAGCAGCGTGCATACAATTGTTCGATTCTTTTACTTAAATTGTTATATTATATAATTTTATTGCTACTTATAACATTCAGAAGGGAATTTCCAACAACAACAAATTTTTAATTCTTCTCTAAAACCTGATTACTGATAATAATTGCTTTGTACGAACGGTGAAAAAACGTGGTAGTCTAATATGTATAAGAAGGTATCATGTCATTTAGCAAGTACTGATAACTGATCCATCAGAATTAAAGAGAGATTACTGATTAAAAAATCTGATTAAATAAACCCAATGTTAGAGAGACGACCCTTTCCTATAAAATGACAGAAACTTTAGTTTTAATGCCTTCTCTTGCACATATTTTTGCTACTTTTATTCTTTTTTCTACACGCAAACACGTTAATGTGATCGGATTTCAGACTCAACAGATTTGTATGGTGCCTGGGCAACAGATTATTTTTATAGATAAAAAATTAATTCAAGACAAATATAAGAAGTGCTTCGCTCTTTTACGCTTCAATTCCGCGAGCGAAGCGAGCCGGGGGTTGGTGAGCGAAGCGAGCAGGGGGCGGAGCCCCCTAGTTGTTTAATAAAAATAATTTGAAAGTCTTTTAATTTTTATGGCTGGTGGGATTGATATTTATCTTGGTGTAATTTAAGTTCAAGGTCTGCATACTTTAACTCAAAATCTGCATTATCTCTATTTATTTTACATAAATTGAGATCAGCTCTCTGTTCTACGGATAGGAAATCATACTTATTTTCTAAGTCATATGCTTGAACAGTCAAGTATGCTGATTCTCTAAATAAAAATTCTATATTTAATTTAAGTTCTTTTTCTTTTTTAAAATATTCCAAATGTCTTCTGTTTACTAATTTATAGTGGTTATAGGCTAATGTGGAATATTTATCGTTTTGAATTGAACGCTTATTGTCTTTATTATCAAGGATTACCTTGTTAGACTGATAAGTGCATATAGTATGGTCTATGGATCTAATCATTGTCATTTTCCCACATTTTGCTTCACCTGATTCTAAACATTCTTTATAATGTTCAATGTTTAACTTGTCTAAAGCCGTTCTTTTTACACCCTTTGACTTCTTAAACGATTTCTCAATATTGTCAATTTTATAACAATACATTTTGGGACGAAGACCTACAAATTCCAACATGGGTTTACCATTAAGCTCATCCTTGAAATAACCCAATTTCTTTTTATTAACTTTTTCGAAATTATATAAACTAGCCTTTTCATCAGAATAATCAGATGTGTCAAATTTTAATTTAAGGTCATTTCGAATATCATTGTAAAAATCATTAGTTTTTATTGTATAAATAAAAGAGTCTGTATCCATGTAATTCAATTTTAAATTTTCACCAAACTTTGGTTTCATATAATTATAATGGAAATCATACATTTTCCACTTTGACAAGTCTAGAACAGTGAAACCTAAATACATTGGTTTATTTAAAGTAACTCTTAATCTATTCATTTGTATGGCATAAAAGTTCTCATTTATTCTTGCTGAACTATGAAAGTTGGGTCTACTAATTAAGGCTCTAGCACAAAGTCTTTTGCGACCTGCTGTAAACGTTTGTGCTGGCTCCCACTCACTCACTAGTCGCACATCAACCCTCTTCTCTACATTTTCCATGGTTTTGCCGTAAACTGCATTGTTAAGTAATTTGAAAAAATCTTTTTCAAACGAATTCGCCTTGGCTCGCAGTTCAGTATTGAGTTCAATATATTTGCTAAGCCAAGCACTTTGTCTAAAGCATATACCTCTATGAAATTTTTTCAATTGTAATCCATTACCTAAACATTGTTGAAGTTCACGGTAGTGGATAACATAATTTCTTTTATTTCCAAGGTCGGCAACTAACTTTTATACTTTGGCTGTCTTTGTTGGTAATTTAATGCTCGGACAAAAGGGGAGATCATTATGCTCATCATGAATAGTTTGCGGATAATCTAAGTCGACTTCTAAAACGTAACCAAAATCAGCATCAATTGGTATATTTTCAATTGCTAGATTTTTGATATCTTCATCGGATAACCATTTAAAGCCATTGTATGGAAGAGGTTGTGACATTACAAATTGTTTGCATCTAAATACATTAAAAATGTTGAATTTTTTGATGGGTCATAAGTTGATAGGTATTTATTATTTGCTTTGCTATACCTATGACAACATTGAACTAACCCACCACGAATACCAGATTGGATAAAACTATACATATCTATATCATTAATTAGTTCTAATTCAATCTTCGTGGTCTTTAGCATGGCCTCCCAAGATAAGCCTGGAGTTGTATAGTAATGAGCTGGGTCAAGGGAATAAATATTCATACAAATTAAGCGGAAATTTTCAAAATCATCAGTTAACAATAAAACATCAGTTTTTAAGTACAATTCTAAATAATCTTTCATTGTTGAACATGAAAATTCAGACCAAACTTTAAGTGCATGCATATAATCTTTATCAGAACAATCAGTTTCCGTTAGACTACTATAGAACTTTTCTCTTGGTGGTAGAGAAGTTTCTTGCAACCTACTTTCAGAATCTAAGTATTCATAAGGGAAAACGCCCTTTTTACGCATAAGTCTAAACTTATTTTCAAAACTGAAATGTGATTTAATTGTTGTGAGTTGTTCATCAACTAAATTAGATGCAAGAGTATCTAGACTTGCTGACATAAATCTAAAAGTGTCAAGAAAACGAATTTCAAAACTACTCCCATTATCATACTCTATTGTTTTCGATACAGAAATGTAGTGTTCTTTATTAATGGGAATAGCTTTAATTTGTCCAGGTACGTTTGCAAGCTCTTTTATGAACAAATGAAAATCGTACTTGGTGAAATTATGAAAGAAAACGGGTATAAAATTACTCGTCTTATATGATAAATTACATTTTGAATGAGCAGCACCTCTAAATTTCCCAGTAAAATGACAATGATCCCTTACCCTATCTGCTAATAAAACACTACCACAAATATGACAATTAATAGTCTCTTGAAAATTACTCTCATCTTCCAGACTCATGACAATGGGAACTACCTTGCTCAAATATTCATTGTTTAAGCGTTTTAAATTTTCTATAAGTGAATTGAAAAAACTTAAGCCTGCATTCTTACATGTTTCTAATACAAACTTATCTAATCCACTATCAAATGCACACTTTATATAGTATGCATATGCTATTGGAATATGTTCATTAATATTAACTAATTTAGGACTTACTTCTATATTCTTCGGTTAAAGAATACATTCGAAGTCTGCATACACCACAAACGGAACCTGGAGTTGGTGCTGGTGTTGGGTGAACTTTATAGTTGCTTCATTGGGGTGGGGTAAAACTGCAACCTTTCCACTGCAGAGCTCCTTGTGTCGTAACGCCGCCTTCTCACTTGATGAAAAGTTGAGACATACATTGCAGAACCATTGTTTCCTCCTTGAATTTCCGGTTTGTGATGACAACAACCTACAAAAAATAAATAATATTTTGAAAATAATTAGTATTTATTCAAACATTATATATTAAAAATTTAAAATAGTTACCTTGTTATATTTTTTATCCACATGTAGTGAGCATTTACTCCATCTTCTAGGAACAGCATATTGATGTGTATACGTGTTTCATATCCTGAGTGGAATAGGGGTCCAATTATTGTCTCAGCCTCTTCATCATATCCGAAAACATTGATGCTCACTTGAGGATTGAGCTTTGTAAAAATGTGTATATCCCGAATCTTTAGGGGGAATGACAACCCAGTGAAATCCAATGTGAAATCTTTTGTTACTTTGATCTCAGTAGAAAACGGTACCAAGTCTCTTGATATTCTGATTTTATCATCAGTGATTGCAACACCATAAGTATTGCATCTTTGGGGTCTATTTGTTATCTTCAATGCCGAAAGTAATGCCCATTTGAAGCAGTATGAGTCAACATTCTCGACATTGACGATGGCATGTTTCAGCAACAGCTTCTTTGACAATTTAATGTCTGAAGAACCTCGTATTGGTTTATACTGGTTAACATTCATTTCCAATCGGATTATACTAACCAGAGCCCATCCACTATCCTTTTCCTGGAACTCTTCCATTTTAGTAATTATTTGCTTAGAATGCTGTTCAAAAAGCATATTAAAATCATTGATTTCGAGTGTGATAGTCATTTTACTTTGGAATGACTTTATATCATGAAGATACTCATTTTCTCTTAAAAGAACATATTCAGCGAATAGTTCAAAATTTACTTTCACTGCATCGTAGCTATCCAGCACACGTATCAAATGCGGTATGAATGCAGCTCCTGCTTCATTCATAAATACTTCAGGGAGTCTAAACGCCACTCCTTCATTCAAATACATATAATGAAGGATGCGCCCCTTGAATCCCTGTGAAATCTTTTTAATCTTCCCATCTATCGGCACAACCGCATTCTTCTTATGGGTTTCGGTGCGAGCATGATGTTTCCATTGTGTTCCCGGTGGTAGATCTATCTTACACAAGCCACAGAATCTTTCACCGCTGTCACTCATTATAGTTGTTGTTGTTGTTGTTGTTGATGAGGTGTCTTTGTTGATCTGCTTTTGACCTGCTACTGATGTTGTTGCTGAGTTGTCCATTTGATCTGCTACTGTTCTTGTTGCTGTTGTTGTTGTTGTTATTGTTGCTGTTATTGCTGTTATTGCTGTTGAACTGTCACTGTTGTCAAGCTGTTTTGAGCTGTTTTGAGCTGTTCTCAACTTGTTTTGAGCTGTTTTGAGCTGTTCTTAACTTGTTTTGATATTGTTTTTTTTTTTTTTTGTAAATTGTATATATTATTTTTTTTTTGTAAATTGTTTATAAATATTTTTTTTTTTTTGTTTATTTATAAGTTTTAAGTACGAGCACTGGAGATCACTTTTCACTTCAACGATAAAATTGAACTGATATTTCTAACATTGAGATGCATACATTTATAATATCTTTTGCATACACTCTATGATTCAATGTTGAAGGTGAAACCAGTTTAAATATTTGTATTACAATTTTCTTTCCCCCATTCTTTTGGTAGAGGACTTCTCCCACTATCTTTAGGCAGAGTATATTACCTGTTACATCATGATTAAAACCAATGAGATCAGGTTTCATATCAAAAGTCACAGAAACAAAATACCAAGATCAAAACCAACGAGAACAGGTTTCATGTCACGGGTCACAGAAACAAAATTCCAAAATTCCCATTCAATTATCATGCTGCAACATGCCCATACATTGATAAAATTCCCATTCAATTATCATGCTGCAACATGCCCATACATTGCTTTGATTGACAGGGGACGTCCCGGCGCCGGCCCTGTGCCTGAACCTTGCCCAAAACGTGCCCAACACGTGCCCACCACTTGCTTACTCATAGCAACGCATGCCACACCAATGTAAACAAAAGACATTACAATGTATTACAATAGCATCTCCCTAATTTTGAGCATCAAGAGGTGACCGATCCATCAAACTCACCTGTCACATACTCGCACACGATCACATTTTACAATAGCATCTCCCTAATTCGAACATCGCCAATGACAGATCAATCAAACTCACCTGACACATACTCGCACACGATCACTTGATTTGAACCTTTTTTTCCCTTTTTCCCCCTTTTTCCCACGATTCGACCCTCGGTTCCCCCTTTTTTCCCACACTTTTGACCACGATCCCCCCTCTTTCCCATACTTTTCATCGATCAATCAATCACTAATTATTTTAGCTGTCACAATTTTTGACAGGTCTTTGACAGTGATTGATCGCCCCCACCCCCAATTTGTCCCAGAACCCGCATTTTTATACTACTTGTAGCACCGCGAGCGAAGCGAGCAAGAGGCGGAGCCCCCTAGTTTTAAAATTAAAGTAACGATAAATTTAAATTTATAAACTAAAAGTCTTAAAATAATCATTAAAAATGATTTTTTTGGACATTCCACATAACAGTTATGGTCCCTGATCATATGCCTTCCAGCAATCGGACATGATGGTGGTTCCATCAGCTATCCGCTCCTTGATTATGGTTAGCAATGTTGCTGAGTCCCGGTATTCCACTGGCTTAATAAAAAAGGCGCCACTATCAATTTCTTTTCCTCCAAACACCCACTGGCCTTCAATCACTCGTCCATAGTTATATTTTCTTTTGCCCACTTTTGCTTCGTCTATCTATACTATTTTTCCTGGGCCTCCGATAGTAGGACGACTATTTGTTATGCTCCAGTCTACATATACTTCACGGAGAAAGCTTCTCCAGTCAGTCACGGATTGACGACACCAGTTCAGTTCCGAAAGAAGAGCTTCGGTTTCGGATTTCAGCCCGACAGCATCATACACAACAAAGTTGCATATATCTGCTATCTGCAGCTTAGATCCTGCGAAGAATGTATTTACCCGCACACTTTCTTGAAAGCTACACTGAGTTCTTACTCTCTTCTTCTTCCCAATCTGCTGCGAATCGACGCTCGGCAACTAAAAAAAAACGCTGTCCCGTTATGCGACGAAATCTTGAACACTGCACCACATCTTGGACAAATCCGTTCAGGTAAAATGACATTGTGATTTCGTAAGAAATCAAACAATTGGTCATCACTGAATTTATGAAATTTTATCATAGATAAATTGTAGCCAGTGCACGACATTTTGCTGACAAATAATTTTTGACAGTTTCCCGTTATAAATAGTGTAGGTAAACATGCAATTAATCGGACAGTTCCGATTCGGAAAACGGCTGAAAAGAGTGAAAAGTTCCACAAAGCAACATCAAAAAAGTTCATTTTTATTGGAATTTTCGAAGATTAAAAAAAATAAAACTTTTTGAGTCCCCAAACTTTTTTTTTCTTGATAACTTTTTTCTTGATAAATTGGCCGCTATTTGGAGTTTATTTTTTTTTTTTTTTACCTTTCGGCGTAAAACAGAATTTTACCATTGAGCGAAATGTGGATCATCGTCCTAAAGGTGGACGATGATCTAAAGATCATTTACTGTGTATGCTTGAAATTTAATAATCGGTATATTATTCAACATACCTGAGTTTTTCACAACTGTCAATCCATCTTTGGATATGGTGACACCGTTGTTGTCAAAAAGAATCGACATGCCTGCCTCTTGCAGTCGCTTTACAGACAATAAGTTGACTGCAGCCTTCTTGCGATGCAACTGTTCAGACGTTTGCTAGTGACAAACGATTCTGAAGACCACGCTGCTGGTGCAGGTTATGTTGGTCCAACGATGATGAAGATTACCACGATGATGATTTCCAATGCACTTTGATAATGACGCTGCAGCGAATCCAACGATGCGTTTCTATTGTGCTATAAAGCTGTGGCTACGACTCCAAATGACATTCAACGATGCGTTTCTATTGTGCTATAAAGCTGTGGCTACGACTCCAAATGACATCCAACGATGCGTTTCTATTGTGCTATAAAGCTGTGGCTACGACTCCAAATGACATCGAACGAGATCTCTGTCAGTGGGTTGTACTCCGATGAGTTTCTTCTGGTGAAAGAAGAGCTTCGGTTTCGAATTTCAGCCCGACAGCATCATACACAACAAAGTTGCATATATCTGCTATCTGCAGCTTAGATCCTGCGAAGAATGTATTTACCCGCACACTTTCTTGAAAGCTACACTGAGTTCGTACTCTCTTCTTCTTCCCAATCGGAATAAAATAAAAGTCTTTAAAGACTTTTATCATATGAAAACTTTTGAAAAAAAGTCTTTGTGAATATCTCTGGTTATAATCAAGATAAAATTTTTTTAATCACAAATAATTATTAAATGTGATTTATAAAATCAAGATAACACTCGTGAGGAAATTGAAGAGATCTATATACAAACGAAGGCAGTTATTATAAAGCGTCTTGGAGAAAAAAGGTATAAATCTGATGATCATAGCCAGAGCTTTCTTAATGCATCATTGTGATCAAGTGGTCATCACAATCGACTGCCATCACTCAAATTACCTAAATTCGATGGTAAATACGGTGAATATAAGAAATTTAGTACTGCTTTCGGAACACTGGTACATGATGATCAGTCAATATAAGCTGTTGACAAATTCAACTATCTTTTAAGCAGTCTATCAGGTCCCGCTTTGAGTGTCGTTGCACCGTTTCAAGTGACCGAAGAGAACTATCCGAAAGCTATAGATCGATTGAAAGAACGGTACGATAAGAAAGTTCTTATTTTTACAGAGCACATAGCTACTTTATTTGATATCACAGCTATGAAAGGATCTGATCCAGCTACTCTTCGCACAATTTTGGATACTGTTGCTGCACTACGTGGCTCTCTATTGTCATTAGGAAACGAATCAGATGTTTTGAATGCCATGTTAGTCCATCTAGTTCTAATGAAGGTGGATTCAGATTCTAAAAAGGAGTACAATCAAAAGCAAGAGTATGAGAAGCTACCAGCTTGGGATGAGTGCTATCGAACACTTCGTCGTCATTGTCAATTCTTAGAGAGCAATGTGAAACGTCCATCTGAAGATAAGTCAGTGATAAAAGACAAGCCAAATCAAAGCAAAAAGTCGTTTGTTGTTTCGCAGAGTAGTTGCCCCAAATGCGCAGCTATTGATCACAACCTCGCTCATTGTCCATCCTTTATAGCACTTGTTGAGAGATTTACTTTTGCCAAACAAACATCACTTTGTATCAACTGTTTGCGTAGAGGCCACATGGCGGCCAAATGCTTAACCAAGTCTCGTTGTCGCATTTGCCAAGGACTACATCATACAACATTACACCGAGTAGTATCTCCGGAGCAAACAGCATCTTCATCAACGCGATTACCTAACCAAACTAACAACGAAACTACTCAAGGAATTTCAATGCTTTCCCGCCACTCACGGCGAGTGCTAGTTCCCACAGCAATTATTCTAATTCGAGATAAGTTTGGCATATTTCAGACTGCCCGAGCATTGCATGATTCGGGCTCAGAAATTAATTTCATATCGGAAGAACTTGCCAAAAGACTTCAGCTACAATTCCAAAGGCAGAATTATGAAATTTCTGGAATAGGGGATGTACGAGCCCAAATGAAATTCTCTGTCACTACAACAATCAGATCGAGATTGTCGCCAAATGAATGGTCCCTGCAGTTTGCTGTAACTAAAGCTATTTCGTTTAATCAGCCTGAGCGTTGCATTGATACTTCTGGCTGGAGTATTCCAGAAGGTATTGACCTTGCAGATCCTCTATTTTTCAAACCGCAAAGGATAGATTTACTAATCAGTACCCAGGAGTTTTTTGATTTGATAACAGAAGGAAAAATTACTCTTGGTCCCGGCTTACCATGTTTAATAAATACCTCGCTTGGTTGGATAGAAGGTGGAAAGGATAATGAAATGTCTCGTTCAAGCGTTTATTCTTGCAATGTGGCGCGCACTTCAAACTTAGATGACACTTTAAAAAGGTTCTGGCAGATAGAAGAATTTGATGTTCCCAATGATCGAAATCAATTCTTCACAAAGGAAGAGCAGGATTGTGAAAATCATTTTCTAGCACATACACAATTTAATCAGTCAGGGCGAGTACAAGTTCGATTACCATTTAAAGAGTCACCTGGGAAGCTTGGAGAATCTTTTGAAATATCAATGTTGGAATACCCCTATTAAACATACAAAAATATCATTATACAACACTACTTTAAGTATTGGATTTTGCATATAGTGTGGTCACACTTTTAGTTTAGAACCTTCTTCTTTTGCTGTGCTTCGAACTGTGTACATGTGGTGTCGGTGTTGCGATTTAATATACGAGCTAAATAACTAAATATAAAAACTATAACTTAAATATATTAAAGTGTCTTTCATTTACAATATTAGTTAGCTTAGTTTCAACAGGTTATGGGCCCAGTTCATGCTGATATCTAAATAGTTAAGTTCAGTTGTGAAATGAAACTCCACGTGTGTAACCCTGTTTTTTTGAAGCTGTGTGTGTGAGACAAAAAAAAAATATAACATGGAAAAGGCAAAACGCAATATAAAGCCCTTTGATGGCGAAAAATATTCCATCTGGAAATTTAGAATCAGGGCTTTATTTGCCGAGTTGGATGTGCTAAAAGTCATTGATGAGAAGATGCCTGAAAAAGTGGATGACACGTGGAAGCGCGCAGAGCGAGTAGCAAAAAGTACGCTTATAGAATATTTGAGCGACTCTTTCTTGAATTTCGCAACAAGCGGCACATCGGCGCGTCGAATTCTCAAGAACTTAGACGCCATATACGAGCGAAAGAGTTTGGCCTCGCAACTTGCGGTGCGCAAACGACTGCTTTAACTCAAGGTAGCGAGCGAGATGTCACTCTTAAGCCATTTTAAAGTTTTTGATGAGTTAGTGAGTGAGTTGTTAGCTGCAGGTGCCAAAATCGAAGAAATGGACAAGGTATCGCATTTGCTGCTGACCTTGCCTGCGTCTTACGATGGTGTTATAACGGCAATAGAAACGTTAACAGAGGAGAACTTGACATTAGCGTTCGTTAAAAATAGGTTGCTAGACCAAGAGATAAAGATTAAAAGCGACAATAATGACACTAGTCGAAAAGTAATGAAGGCATTCGTCCAAAATAATAATAATCATGGTTTCAAGTTTAGAAATAGGGTGACCAAACCAAAGAAAACATTCAAGGGCAAACCTAAGAATGTTATAAAGTGTCATTATTGTAAGAAAGATGGGCACATGAAAAAAGATTGCTATCACTTCAAAAACTTTACAAATGATAAAAATAAAGAAAATAAACAAGCTCAACTCGCAACATCTCAGCACGGTTTTTCATTTATGTTGAAATCCGTTAAACCAAACACCTCAGTGACGGATAAACTTGGATTTATTCTGGATTCTGGAGCAAGTGATCATCTAATAAACGATGAGTCATTGTATTCTGACAGTTTGGAATTGGAGCATCCACTTAAGATCGCTGTGGCCAAACAAGGCGAATTCATCTACGCAACTAAGCGTGGTATTGTACGGCTGCACAATGAGTTTGAGATAACACTGGAGGATGTTCTATACTGCAAGGAGGCTGCAGGAAACTTATTATCTGTAAAGCGACTGCAAGAGGCAGGAATGTCGATTAATTTTGATAGCAACGGTGTCACCATATCCAAAGATGGTTTGACAGTTGTGAAAAACTCAGGTACGTTGAATAATATACCGATTATTAAATTTCAAGCATACACAGTAAATGCGAAAAATAAAAATAATTATCAGTTATGGCATGAGAGGCTTGGACATATAAGCAAGGGGAAATTGCTAGAAATTAAAAGAAACAATCTATTTAGTGACAGCAGTCTTCTAAATAATTTAGAGTTGTCTGATAAAATATGCGAGCCATGTTTAAATGGAAAACAAGCTAGGTTGCCATTCAAACAATTTAAAGATAAAAGCTACATGAAGAGACCCCTGTTTGTTGTTCACTCTGATGTTTGTGGCCCTATCACACCAGTTACCCTAAATGACAAAAACTACTATGTAATCTTCGTTGATCAATTTACACATTACTGTGTAACATATTTAATGAAATACAAGTCAGATGTATATAACATGTTTCAAGACTTTGTAGAGAAGAGTGAAGCTCACTTCAATCTTAAAATTGTTAATTTGTATATTGACAACGGTAGAGAATACCTGTCTAATGATATGCGTGAGTTTTGCGTTAAGAATGGGATTACTTATCATTTGACAGTGCCACACACACCTCAGCCTAATGGTGTTTCTGAACGGATGATCAGAACCCTTACTGAGAAAGCTCGGGCCATAGTAAATGGTGCAAAATTAGATAAGAGTTTCTGGGGAGAAGCCGTGTTAACTGCAACATATTAAGTGAACAGAATTCCAAGCAGAGCACTTGGTAATACTGAAATGACCCCATACGAGATGTGGCACAACAGAAAGCCCAATTTAAAACATTTGAGAGTGTTTGGCTCAACTGCTTATGTGCACAATAAAAATAAAAAAGGAAAGTTTGATGTTAAATCATACAAAAGTATCCTTGTAGGTTATGAACCAAATGGTTTTAAATTGTGGGATGTTACTAATGAAAAATTTATTGTTGCTAGGGATGTTGTTGTTGATGAAACCAATATGGTTAATTCTAGAGCCATCAAGTATGACACAGACTTCCTGAAGGATACTAAGGAAGGTGAAAATGAAAATTTCCCGAATGAAAATAAGGAATGCGATAAAACAGAATCCCTGAAAGACAGTAAGGAATCTGATAATGCAAATTTTCCGAATGAAAATAGGAAAAGAAAACAAACTGATCTCCTGAATGAAATTAAGGAATCACACATCCAGAATGAGAGTACGGAAGCTAAGACACCTGAGCAGCCAGGTGAAATTGGAACTGATAAGAATCCAATTATAATTGATGGTATTGACAACAACAATAAGGATATCAATGTAACAAGTAGGAGAAGTGAAAGATTAAAGTCCAAGCCCCAGATATCCTACAATGAAGACGATAATAGATTAAATAAATTAATATTAAATGCTCATACTATTTTCAATGATGTCCCAAATACTTTTGATGAAATAAAATTTAGAAACGATAAGTCTGTGTGGGAGGAAGCCATTCAAACAGAGCTGACTGCTCATGAAATAAATAATACCTGGACAATAACAAAAAAGCCTGAAAACAAAAACATTGTGGATAGTAGATGGGTGTTCTCTGTTAAATATAATGAACTAGGAAATCCAATAAAATACAAGGCTAGGCTAGTTGCACGAGGGTTTACTCAAAAGTACCAAGTCGATTATGATGAAACATTTGCCCCTGTGGCTAGAATTTCAAGTTTACGATTCATATTATCATTAGCAGTTCAAAATGATTTGAAAGTCCATCAAATGGATGTGAAAACAGCCTTCTTAAACGGCACCTTAAATGAGGAGATCTATATGAAACTTCCTCAAGGTGTATCATGCAATGGCGAAAATGTATGTAAATTGAATAAGGCAATATACGGGCTCAAACAAGCAGCAAGATGCTGGTTTGAAGTATTTGAGCAAGCATTGAAAGAATGTGAGTTTGCAAACTCTCCGGTAGATCGCTGTATATACATTCTTGATAAAGGTAATATCAAGAAAAACATGTATGTTTTGTTATATGTTGACGATGTTGTAATAGCTACAGCAGACATGGCGAGAATGAATAATTTCAAGAAGTATTTGATGGAAAAGTTCAGAATGACTGACTTAAAAGAAATACGACATTTTATTGGAATAAGAATAGAAATGTATGAAGATAAAAATTTGCTTGAGTCAAGCTGCTTATGTTAAAAGGGTTTTAGATAAATTCAATATGAACGATTGCAATGCAGTCAGTACTCCTTTACCAAGCAAATTAAATTATGAGTCACTGAACTCAGATGAAAACTGTAGTGCGCCATGTCGTAACCTTATTGGTTGTTTAATGTACATAATGCTATGTACACGTCCAGATCTAGCTACTGCAGTAAATATTTTAAGTAGATATACTAGCAAGAATAATTCTGAGCTATGGCAATGCTTAAAAAGGGTTCTAAGGTACTTAAAGGGAAGCATTGATATGAAGTTGATTTTTAAAAAGAATGCAGAATTTGAAAATACATTAGTTGGTTATGTAGATTCCGACTGGGGTGGTAACGATATTGATAGGAAAAGTACAACGGGATTTTTATTTCAAATGTTCGATTCAAATCTTATTTGTTGGAACACAAAGAGACAAAACTCAGTAGCAGCCTCATCAACTGAAGCTGAGTATATGGCTCTATTTGAAGCCGTAAGGGAAGCTTTATGGTTGAAATCGCTTCTAAATAGTGTTAATATCATACTTGACAAGCCCATTAAGATTTATGAAGATAACCAGGGCTGTATAATTATATCAAACAACCCTTCTTGTCATAAAAGAGCCAAACATATTGATATTAAATATCATTTTACTAGAGAGCAAGTGGAGAATAATGTTATTTGCCTTGAGTATATTTCCACAGATAACCAACTTGCTGACATCTTTACAAAACCATTGCCTGCTGGAAGATTCGTGGAGTTACGAAAGAATTTGGGATTACTTCAAGATGACTAATCCATTTGTTTATCGAAGCTGAATATTATTTCCTTCATTTTGATCTTTAATGACAAAGATTGTCATACGAATTTATTTTTATTTTTTTTTAACAAAAATATTGCATTGTTAAGTTGCTAAATATAAGTTACGAAATGTGACTTCAATCTTATGTTAACATTTGAAACTGATCTGATCGGGTTTTTCTGGGTTTTCCCCGTATCCTCGTAGCGAATGCTAGATCACGTAATACTTCCCAGAATGCACACCAGCCACATTAGAATAAGTTAATGATAATAACAAATGTATATGAATTACTAATTTGATTATTTTAAACTGTATAAATGTTATTTTTGAGGGGGCGTGTTGGAATACCCCTATTAAACATACAAAAATATCATTATACAACACTACTTTAAGTATTGGATTTTGCATATAGTGTGGTCACACTTTTAGTTTAGAACCTTCTTTTTTTGCTGTGCTTCGAACTGTGTACATGTGGTGTCGGTGTTGCGATTTAATATACGAGCTAAATAACTAAATATAAAAACTATAACTTAAATATATTAAAGTGTCTTTCATTAACAATATTAGTTAGCTTAGTTTCAACAAGCAAAAAGTAGATTTCTTCAACTTGAACGTCGTTTAGAGCGCCAGCCTTTGCTTATGGAAGTGTACACCAACTTTATGGACGAATATTTGGAATTAGGTCACATGCAACCCATAACTAATTTTGACTCTAAGAATCCACACTATATCATCCCATTTATTATATTTTATATTATTTTATTATATTTTATTTTATTTTATTATATTTTATTTTATTTTATTATATTTTATTTTAATTTGTTTTACATTATATCACTTTATTTTATTATATTTTATTTTGTTTGATTTTATTATATTCTGTTTTATTATAAAATTGCGAGGTATAACTCTAGTCAGTCGACCCGATTGTTCTCAGTGTGTCGCGCTCGACCGCGCCTCCACACATTGCCAGCCCTTTTCTGACAACCCTTCTCGCAAGTGTCGATTTCAACAATTCGAACACGTGCCCGCAAACGAACAAACGGAAGAAACTAAGAAACACGAAAACGAAAACTAACTGCACTTGTCTTCCCTCTCGCTCTCCCTTTCGCTGCCAAGACGATCAGCCTTTTCGGCTGCCGCTTTGCACTTCTCTTTTTTTTTCTTTTACCGCGTGTCGGGGTATATTCGACGAGTATTCACCCTAACCTCTAGCTTCACGTTTTTGGGGTTTTAAGTCCGTCCGCGTGACATTTGCAAACGACAGGGTCCCTGCTCGGGCGCCACTTGTAAAGAAGTATATTACCAGCCGGGGTAATATACTCAGCCGTAACCAAGGTTTCTCCACAAGAAATTTCTATTTCAGAGACCTGCCGCTTGCAAAACGAGATATTTTTACTACGCCGCCAAAGTTAGGGTATTTCACACCAGGGAACAAGAGATCCGCTTCCCTCTAATATGCCCCTGACCCGCCTCAACGGCGAAAAGTGGGAAAATCTGCAAACCTCACTTTTTACGCTCAAACTCACTCACGAATCTCACAAACGGACCATAAATTAAACACGTTGTACATTCACTTCTACCAAACGAAGTTAACTTTCCACTCAACAGGGTATTTTGTCGTCGTCGCACGCAAAACTCTCGCATTGGCCACTCCACGATTTCGACAAAGCCGAGATTGACTGCCGTTATGTGCAATGCCAATTACTGCTTATAACGGGATAATCCCTAGTCATCACCAGCCAAATTGCCAATATAAATTATAGCCAATACTCACTTGTTACACAAAAACACTCTCGCCAGAATAAAATATCCAATCGTCTCTTCAAATCAAAAGGGTTTTATTTCTGTCACTTCACTTTTCCTTTACGCAGTTTGTCGACTTTACTTGTTCGTTTCCTCGTTCTAATTAATCCGCAATTCGTTCGCCGCTTAACGTCGGAACCCTTCGCTCCCGAATTCACCACGTTAAGCGACGAACGAGCTGGGCGCTCTCTTCCTTGTTTCTCTCTCTCTTCGTCTTCCTTCTCTTACTTAACTACTCTTAACACTATGGAGGGAAATCGATCCAGCGGCCCTCTCTTAAGCGCTCTTTCGTGGCAGCTTATTCAAATCATAACGAAAAATAAAAAGTAATAAGAAATAACAAAATTAAATTGAAATAATAGCGAAAAATAAAAAGTAATAGAAAGTAATTAAAATCAAAATGAAAATATACAAAAATTAATAATAAAATGACCGGGCCTAGCATCGCCGATGACGCCCCATATGTGAGCGCCTCACAATTCTAAGCTAGGTCCTGACAAACGCGAGGACAATTGGCTGGTGATCCTGGCAACGCGAGGATATTCTAAGCTAGGTCCTGACAAACGCGAGGACAATTAGATCTCTACCTTCGAACTTCGCTACTTCTCAAAGACTGACTCGCATCTGTGACTGCATGCCCTTTTATAGTTTGCGAGCCGAAAACTAACGGCACATGCACTCACCAGTCAAGTGTTTGTGAGCCGAAAACTAACGGCACATGCACTCACTAGTCAGTTGCTTGTGAGCCGAAAACTAACGGCACATCTGTCGCGAGCGTCGCTATAACGGTGACATGTTCCATGGGCGCCGCTGAAGGGGGTTCAAACCGTGGGTCAACCCGTTGTTGTTGAAATAAGAACATGTATTTTGTGAGAAACAAATATGTTTCTCACAAGAAGATCCGTGGGATCCTCTGACATCTGAGAGATGGGTCTGGAATTGAGACATGCCTCTACCTTACTCAGCAAGGTGGCGAATTCTTCAAATGTATATTTGGAAACGGAAGTTGATTTGTGGAATAGAGTTTTAAAACTTTTCACTCCGGCTTCACAGAGGCCGCCCATGTGAGGAGCGCCTGGTGGGTTAAAATGCCAAGATAACTGGTGGTGGCTGAACTTGGAGACAACGAGAGATTTCGTCGCTTCCAGAAAGTCGTGGGTGAGAAGCTTTGATGCACCTACAAAGTTTTTACCGTTGTCGGAATACAGACGGTGAGGACAGCTGCGCCTTGCGACGAATCTTGCAAATGCAGCCAGAAACTTTTCGGACGTTAAATCGGACGTGGGTTCTAGGTGGATGGCTCTCGTGCTAAAGCACACGAAGACACAAACGTAACCCTTGGTGATGAGGCAAGCTCTTCCCACGTAATTTTTGGTGTCGAAAGGGCCGGCAAAGTCAACACCTGTGTGGAAAAAAGGCCGTGAGAACGTTGCTCTTTCCGTGGGCAGATCACCCATCATCTGCACTTGTAGCTTCTTTCGGTATATAATGCACACCTTGCAGGAACGGACTATGGACTTCAGGAGAGTCTTCAATTTGGGAATCCAATATTTGCCTCGGATGAGCCTCATCATCAATTGACTCCCTCCATGCAGAGAGATTGTATGGACAAAATGAATTAGCAGCCGGGTAAAATGGCAATTATATGGGAGGAGAATAGGGTGACGTTCGTCGTAGCTTAGGGATCCTGACGCTTTCAGTCGTCCGCAAGATCGGAGGATGCCATTTTGATCGAGAAAAGGATTCAAATTGAGAATATTACTCGAGCTAGCTACTTGCTTCTTACCCTGCAAGCAAACGTATTCATTAGGATATTCTTTACCCTGAGTGCAACGAAGAAATAAATCATGAGCTTCGGAAAGTTCCTGATTGGAAAGGTCGTTCGGAAAAAAAAGAATCGATCTTCGAATGCGCTTAATAAAACGGAGAGCAAAAGCTGTGACCCTTAATGCCTTGTTGAATTTGGAGAACCTCTCAAACATGTCGTCTGTTGGCAGTTGTGCAACATGGCACTTGACTGGGCGTTGTTCAGGAATTGCCTCTGGGATTTCGGCGTTGGAAACCGGCCACTGATCCGGGGAACATAACAACCATTCTGGTCCGTGCCACCACAAATCGCTACTAATAAGTTCGGTAGGAGTCACTCCTCTACTCGCTAAATCAACTGGGTTTTGTTCGGACCGAACGTGCGACCAGTTTTTTGGTGAGCCGGTGGATTGCGTTATTTTTGCTACGCGATTTGCGACAAAGGTCGTCCATTTGCAGGGGGCTTTGCTCAACCAAGCGAGCACAATAGTGGAATTGGTCCAATAAAACGTTTCGACATACTTGTCAACCAACTGAGGAACTCGAACGGACGCGAGATCAGCGAGGAGTACCGCGCCACATAATTCTAATCGCGGTAAGGAAACTGTCTTTACTGGAGCAACTCTAGTCTTGGACGTCAGAAGATGACTGGAGACATGACCGTCCCTTTCCACGCGGACATAAAGAGCCGCCCCATACGCTCGCTGTGAAGCGTCACAAAACCCGTGGAATTGAAATTTTGCCTTCGGAATGAACTGGACCCATCGCGGAATGCGAACTTCTCCGAGACGAGGATAATTCTCGAGAAATTCAAGCCAGCGGCGGACGAGTTGGTCTGGTAAAAGATCGTCCCAAGCGAGCTCGTGAAGCCAAATTTCTTGCATGAAGATTTTGGCTTGGACGATTACAGGTGCCAACCAACCTGCTGGGTCAAACAATCGAGCAATCTGCGAGAGAACCTCTCGTTTTGTAAAGGAGGATTTGAAGGCTAAATCAGAGGGAGCGAAAAAGAATTCATCAGTAGTTGCCTGCCATCGAATGCCAAGAGTTTTTGCAACGCTGGCTTCCTCAATTTCTAAAAAATAAGCTCGCAACAAGTGTTCCGTCGGAATGTGGTCTAACATGCCTTTCTTATTAGCTGTCCATTTTCTCAAGGGAAAACCAGCGGATTCCAGAGCCGTGCGAAGCTCTCGGATTGCTAAAACGGCTTGATCTTTTGTATGCGTCCCAGCAAGTACGTCGTCAACGTACATGTGTTGCGAAATAATGTTACTTGCGAGCGGATATTGGGTCTTCACATCGATGGACAACTGCTTCAAAACACGGAGAGCTAGGAATGGAGCACAATTGACACCAAACGTAACGGTGTTTAGCTCGTAATCGCATATGTTGCCCTCAGAATTACGGAATATAATACGTTGGAAAGGAGTGTGTCTCGGATAGACATTGATTTGTCTATACATCTTCGTAATATCGGCATTGAAGACAAACTGGAAGAAACGCCACTTCAATAATTGAAGGGTCAAATCGGATTGAAGAATCGGACCGGGATACAATACATCATTTAGACTTAGACCATTTGTGGATTTGCTCGACGCATTAAAAACAACCCTAACCTTCGTAGAAACGCTTTCTGGCTTTATCACAGCATGATGTGGAAGATAGAAACTCTGTGACCCTTGCGAAGTGGGATGAACCTGTGTCATATGGCCAAGATGGGCATATTCTTTGACCACAGCATTATATTCTTCTTTCAGGAGTGGAGTTTTTTTCAATCGATGCTCGTTTTTAATAAATTGAGCCAATGCAATGGATCTGGAATGCCCCAATTGAATATTTTCCGGATCCCTGAATGGCAAAGTCACCGTATACCTGCCGTTTTCTTCTCTTATTGTTGTCCTCAGAAATTTCTGCTCACAAAGGGTCTCGGATTCCTCGGGCACATTCCCCGGGAGGTCCTCCACCTCCCAAAACTTTGTGAGCAGCTCATCCAGTGCTGGATCTGGGCAGACTACAACTTGTGTGGAGAAGGATGAGAGCGCGATGTGGGAATTAGCCGGAATTGGACCGGTCAAAATCCAGCCGAAGATTGTTTCTTGGCCAATGAGTGTGCCACAGATTTTGGGCTGGAATCCGCTTAGGAGAATAGATGGCAGCACATCTGCGCCCCTATTAGCACATCAATTTGCGCGCTTTTGGAGAACGTGGGATCAGCAAGTCTGATGTCAGGTAGATCTGATAGAACACAATTAGGAATGGAACCAGATGGCAAATTGCCTGCGAGTTTTGGAAGGACATAGGCGGAAACTTCAATCTGCAAGCGGGGTTTGTCTGACGGAACGATATGAAAATGACAAAGCTTACGTATTTGGGCTGCAACTGCTTCGTTTAGTCCAGAAACGTGAGCATTTATCGTTTGATGAGGCATCTTCATCACTCTGACCATGCGTTCCGAAATGAACGTGGCCTCTGACCCGGAATCGATCAACGCGCGAGCTGGATAATTTACACCCAAATGCGAAATTTGTATTAAAGCGGTACCCAACAGCACACCTTGTGTGTTCGAAGCAAAGAAATTCTGAACATTGTCTGGCGTCTGGGAAGAGGAAGACGTGGACTGTATGTTCGGATGTACGTAGGAATTGGAAACCATTGCTGTGGACTCGTTTTTGTGCAGCAACGTATGGTGACGTCTTTTACACGTGAAACTGTTATGGGCACTCGGGCAATCACGAAGTTGATGTGCTCTGGCAAAACAATTAAGACAGAGTTTCTTCTGTTTAATGAAGTCGTACCGCTCATTGACCGTCATTTGGAGGAAACGAGGGCATACTCGAACTGGATGATTCTCTTTGGAGCAGAGATCGCACTGTCGGACTTTGGTAGATATGTTCGTTTCAAAGGAATTAACCCGTCTCGAGCCTACTGGATTACGATCTTGGGTTGATCTTGAGTGTTTGGATGGAGATGGAATGTCTTCTTCTTGCTCTTCTAACGCCCTATAACGTTCACGAATGAACCTATTCATTTCGGACTTGTCCTCTAAGGACTGCTCCCATAAGGAGCGTGTGAAAGGAGGCAACTTCGACGCGCAAAAGAAAACGATAAGACAATCCCAGTTTTCCGTGGAGACGTTTGCCTGGGCAAGAGCTTCTAGGCCACCTTCGATGGCTGATTGGAGTTCTTTCAAACCTGCCGCAGACTCGGTTTTAACAGCTTCTACTTTGGAGAGGAGTTTAAGTTGGCTATTGACGATCTTCCGTTTATTTTCATAACGCGCTGTCAGAGCTTTCCATGCGGATTCAAAACCGGAATTTGTGAGTGGAGATTTGGCTACAAGTTTCTTGGCATCGCCTCCCGTTTTCGCGTTTAAATGGAACAATTTTTCGACTTGAGTAAGCCGCGAATTATTAATGTAAATAGCCGAGACCAGATCCCTAAACGTGGGCCACTGGAGATAGTCCCCGTAAAATATTTCAGTGTCGCAGGTAGGAATATGGCAACCATCTTGACCTGAGGGATAATGTGCGCCTGGCTTGCTGCTTGCTGTGGATGCTTGGTCAATCAACCGGTTTAATTTTGATAGGCTTCGCTCATACACAGTATAGCAACTGTTAAATTTAGCCTCCAGAGCCTGAGCATCGGAACCTGTTGTTGATTGACTTAGTACCTTGGCGCATCGTCCGTACTCGTCATCGAGTTTATCCCATAATTTAGTTATGCGAGTTCGACGAATTTCAAGCGCATAGACATCTTCGTCGGAAATTGACCCAGCATTGAGTTTGGACTCAAAATGGTTAAGTTGGTCAGCAAGCAACGTGAAGTCGGTTAATGCCATTTTGCTGATGGACTGTTTCTGAATTTGCGACCGGGTACCAATCGGACTTTTAGTTGGAGCCTTAGATAATGGAATGGGTGAGTTGGAGGTACTACGACTCAAGACCGAGCCGGTAGCTGACGGAATTGGTGAGCTAGAAGCACTCCGCCTCACGGTGCGGGGAAGTGGGACCTTTAATCGCTGCTTAGGATCACTATCGGATCCACCTGGCATACTACGCTGCCAGTTGAAAATTGGAGTAGAAGAAGAGCACGAACCAATGAACTTGAAATCGAGACGCACGTTGAAATTTAAGTTCGAAGCGCAATACGAAAAGACGGAATAATTCTCTGTTAAGTGTATTAATCAATTATAATTTTTCTTGACCTTTGAATAAATTTAATTATGCAGATTCGAATTATATTGTGTATTGCTCAATAGTTTCAACGATGGATAGAATACGGGTCCGATCGTATATCGGGTAGGCAATAAATTCAAAAGTGGAGATATGGAATCCTAAATTGAACTTGTGCAAGCAGATGGATTAGGCTTATTCGATAGTTAAAAAAAACGTATTCGATAGTTTCCTTTTGAAGATAGAAAGATAACTTCAGAAATGGATATGAAATATGAACTTAACAAACGTTTTACAAGCCGATGGACATGTTCGATATTTTCAACAATAAAACAATATTTCAATGGATAGGAAATAGAACTACGATATTTTCAACACTATGTATAATAATAATAAATGTTCGATAGTATATTGTTTAGGAGAAAAAATAAATTCGGAAGTGGATATAAAACCGAACAAATTGTTCAAGCCGATGGAACTATTCGATATTTTCAACACTATGTATAATAATAAAAGTTCGATAGTATCTTGTTTAGGAGAAAAAATAAATTCGGAAGTGGATATAAAACCGAACAAATTTTACAAGCCGATGGAACTATTCGGTATTTTCAACACTATGTATAATAGCAAATGTGCGATAGTTTCTGGTTTCTGTATGGAAAATCCCACAAAAAAAACCTCTACACGAGGTAAAAGTCTAGTGACGAAAGCAATTTTTAGCTCCAAAATTTCTGATATCCAATTGTGTGACGAGCTAAATTCAGTTTATTATAAAAACTTTAAATAAAAATAAAAATTATTAAAAAAAAAAAAAAAACCCGAAAATTGGCATTGTGCACTGTGCTCAAAAAGGGAGAGCTTCTTTGTACATAAAAATTACTTTTTGCACAGTGCCGAATACCAATTTTCGTGTTTTTTTTTTTTTAATAATTTTTATTTTTATTTAAAGTTTTTATAATAAACTGAATTTAGCTCGTCACACAATTGGATATCAGAAATTTTGGAGCTAAAAATTGCTTTCGTCACTAGACTTTTACCTCGTGTAGAGGTTTTTTTTGTGGGATATCAGAAATTTTTGCAATTGCTTTTGCTTTTGACATTTTAACTTTATCATAAATGCTGGGAGATAGTAAAAAATATAGCTAAGAGACTCCGCCCCTGTTTGCTTCGCTCGCGTTACTACTGTCTACTTTTCATACTAAGACTTTTCGCCCGATCGGTCCTATGTTAGCTATATGATATAGTGGTTTGATTACCGGTTACCAATTTCGGTCAGGATGTATAAAACTAACTTAAATGCATATTCATACTAAAACCTAATTTTGACCAGATCGGTCCTATGACAGCTATATGATATAGCGGTCCGATATGAACCAATTTCGGTCAGCATGTATAAAACTAACTTAAATGCATATTCTATCAATTTGGTTAAAATATCTCTTAAAACAAAAAAGTTTTTCATACTAAAACCTAATTTTGATCCGATCGGTCCTATGACAGCTACATGATATAGTGGTCCGATTTGAACCAACATTGGTCAGGATATATAAAACAATGTAAAATGCGTATTTTATCAGTTTGGTTGAGATATCTCATAAAACCAAAAAGTTTTTAGTACTAAAACGTGATTTTCGAACTAAAACGTGATTTTCGACCGATGGAAAAATATATATATTCAGTTGACAGGCAATATATTCCAAACCCCTCAACCAAAATTTATATTTTATATACCAAAAAACGTACTAAAACATACATCAATTTAATAAAAATCGTTAGAGCCGTTTTGTCAAAAATCGCCAAAATATAAGCTAAAAAACCTTATTTTAACTGTAAAATGTTACCTGAGTACTTTAGAAAAGTTTGAAGGTACGTCAAAAAGCGCTTAAACTCACCTTTCCAATGATATATAGGACATATCTGCAGCTTTTATGGTTTGCAAACTATTGGGGTTTCAATTTTAGCGGGAAATAGCGGTTTCCCGCTAAACTAGCGGGAAATTCAAAAAGTCGTAGAACAAACATTTCTATATTTTTGAAAAGAAACAAATCCTCATCATTACATCTAAGCTTTTTTAGCGCTTTGATACGCGCAAACGAACCGACAAACAAACTGACTTTTCATCTCATTTTGAGAAGTCCACTAAAAATTTTAAATTTGATTATCTTTTGAACCAGTTATCGGATTTGGGTGATCGGGGTATCAATCGACGCGTATTTTTAATAAGAATTTTTATAAAAGAACATATTTTAACAAAAAGCCCCAACGACCCCATTAGCTGCAATTATTTAAATTTTTTCCCTCCCACTTACACCCCCTTATCACATGAACCAGGTGTGCTAGCAAAAGTTTTAGTACGCCATTTTGTAAGTTAGGTCTAAACCTTTCGATCGGTATATAACTCGATCAGATCGGACAGTCGTAGCAAATTTTCCAAATTAGCTGTATATATTGCTAGTCGCCTTTCGCACCCTTCGTGCTGCTTTCGTCACTAGAGCGAACTGCCGTTCGCAGTGATAATATATATATAATATATAATAAAAAACATAATTCAAAATACTTACTTGGTAGCGTCCCGGTTGCTGGTACATTTTAAAATGATCGTAGTGTTCGAGATGGAAAACAAGAACACTCCGGCCGACTATCGATAAATTTATCGATATTAATTATTTTATACAACTCTGACGCACATATCGATAGACTCTTCTTATTTAATTAATTTTAATGATATTTTTGCTTTAAGTATTATGTTTTTTTTTTTTTTAATATTGAATTTAATTGGGAACTATTCTATAATATTTATTGATATATTTGTACCGATTTCAAGTTAATTACGCATATTATAATCATTAATAATTGTAAATTTATTTCTTGAATTTCTTCTGATTTAAAAATACTTAATAAACAGAAAAAGAACATATTAATTAAATATGCATTGCAGAAAGACACAACTAGTTAAATTTATTTAAACTAGCTAAAGCCCGCATTGTTAATAAATCAAAAGAAAACTGTCTGGCAACACTGGTTATGTCTGAAACGCAAAAAAAGTGCATATGCTTTTGATATTGTTATTTTTCTAGAAGGTTGTCTTAAATATAAAAACATATCGTTCGCTGCTGCAACGCTTGAGTCGCTTTACGTTCGCCATCACGCATAGATCCTCCACCTTGCATCGTTGCTCTGCACTCAAACTTCTTATGCCCCATCTTGCCGCAGTTATGGCACTTTATGGTGGATGACTTCATGCGCTTTGATCCAGGTCCTTCATCTGGAAATTCCTGACGGCGCTTTTCCAACATAAAATCTTGTAGCTCCGACTGTAGATCACGCCGGTTCTGAACATTCGTTGTGTACGCCACTCTTTGCACCCGTCGATCGAAGTTGGCCATGTGTCCAAGAACGACTGATACGACAATCTACTCCAAATCCATACCACGCCATTTTGTCATCAGAGATGTTACGGCTCGCGTATACGGCAAAGCATTCACCGTCTTTGGGGCGGCTGTTGATTAATTTTAGCATGTTAGCTGCCGACGTCTCAGTACTTTCGAACCTCTGCACAAAAAGCTGTTTAAATTGTTCCCATGTGATCCCGGGAAAACAAATTTGCGACAGCCACAATGACGCAGCTGATATTGGCTGCGAATAGGATCCCACTTCTGATGTCGGTGATTCATTTCCGTATTCAATTGCTACGTTTTCAGCCATTTCGATAATGTGCAGTGCGTCTCTCAGTCTAGTGCCTTTCAATGCGCAGGTTAAGTGACTTGCACCTTTCTTCCTCTTTTCTATATAACAAGACCAATAAAATCTGACACTCACAGAGAGCCACACTCGATGACAGCATCACCTGTCATTCCACATTGTCCGAGCTGTTTAACAACGCTAATTACGCTCTATTCAACACTAAACTATATGAAAGTGCCAACACTCAAGCTATTCATCTATTCTCCGACACATATAACTTGGATTTTTATATCATGTCCAAAGTTGGTTCAACTCGGACCACTATATCATATAGCTGCCATAGGACCGATCGGGAGAAAAACAAGTTGTAATATGAAAAAATTTTATGTTTTGTGAGATATCTCAACCAAATTTATAGAATATGCATTTAAGTTAGTCTTATATATCCTCTCCGAACTTGGTTTAAGTCAGACCACTATAACTTATAACTGTCGTTAAAAAAAATAGTCGAAAATATATTACAACGCTCTGCAACAGCATCAAGCGAGCAAAATATTATTTAATTTTTGCAGTATTTCCTATTTTCATACTTAGAACGGGGTCTCCGATAGTCGAGTATGCTCGACTGTAGCACCGCGAGCGAAGCGAGCAAGAGGGGGAGCCCCCTAGTTTTAAAATTAAAGTAACGATAAATTTAAATTTATAAACTAAAAGTCTTAAAATAATCATTAAAAATGATTTTTTTGGACATTCCACATAACAGTTATGGTCCCTGATCATATGCCTTCCAGCAATCGGACATGATGGTGGTTCCATCAGCTATCCGCTCCTTGATTATGGTTAGCAATGTTGCTGAGTCCCGGTATTCCACTGGCTTAATAAAAAAGGCGCCACTATCAATTTCTTTTCCTCCAAACACCCACTGGCCTTCAATCACTCGTCCATAGTTATATTTTCTTTTGCCCACTTTTGCTTCGTCTATCTATACTATTTTTCCTGGGCCTCCGATAGTAGGACGACTATTTGTTATGCTCCAGTCTATATATACTTCACGGAGAAAGCTTCTCCAGTCAGTCACGGATTGACGACACCAGTTCAGTTCCGAAAGAAGAGCTTCGGTTTCGGATTTCAGCCCGACAGCATCATACACAACAAAGTTGCATATATCTGCTATCTGCAGCTTAGATCCTGCGAAGAATGTATTTACCCGCACACTTTCTTGAAAGCTACACTGAGTTCTTACTCTCTTCTTCTTCCCAATCTGCTGCGAATCGACGCTCGGCAACTAAAAAAAAACGCTGTCCCGTTATGCGACGAAATCTTGAACACTGCACCACATTTTGGACAAATCCGTTCAGGTAAAATGACATTGTGATTTCGTAAGAAATCAAACAATTGGTCATCACTGAATTTATGAAATTTTATCATAGATAAATTGTAGCCAGTGCACGACATTTTGCTGACAAATAATTTTTGACAGTTTCCCGTTATAAATAGTGTAGGTAAACATGCAATTAATCGGACAGTTCCGATTCGGAAAACGGCTGAAAAGAGTGAAAAGTTCCACAAAGCAACATCAAAAAAGTTCATTTTTATTGTTATTAACTTGAATATACTATATGATATAGTAAGCCGATTTGGACCAAATTTGGTCAGGATGTATAATATCACCCCAAATATATATCGTGTGAGATTGGTTGAGATATCTCAAAAATTAAAGAAGCTTTTCATACAAAAACTTCATTTTCGATGTATCGTTCCTATGGCAGCTATATGATATAGTTTTCCGATCCAAAAATAAAAACAAACTTGATCTGCGTACGGTATCCAGGAACCTACATACCAAGTTTGAAGTCTCTAGCTCTTATGGTTTCTGAGATCGACGCGTTCAAACAGACGGACAGACAGACGGACAGACGGACAGACAGACGGACATGGCTCAATCGACTCGACTGTTGATCCTGATCAAGAATATATATACTTTTGGGGGTCTGCCACGCCCCCTTCTGCCTGTTACATACATTCTGCCAAATGCATTATACCCTTTTTTGCCCATTTTCAATGGGCTCAGGGTATAAAAAGTTTGAAGGTACGTCAAAAAGCCCTTAAACTCACCTTTCCAATGATATATAGGACATATCACTTCTCTTGGTAGTTGCTTTTCAATGACTCAGTAAAATTCATTTTCGATACATTTTCGATAACTTAAGCTAGCTTAACCTTAGTAGAAAAAAAAGAACGATGGCATGGTTCATCGAAATGAAGCCAACTCAGTGTGGTGAACTTTGGAATGGAACACTTAAGTTGGAGCCAGCGTAGCGGCGTAAACAGGCGTAAAACAGAATTTTACCAATGAGCGAAATGTGGATCATCGTCCTAAAGGTGGACGATGATCTAAAGATCGAAATGAACTATTGGCTCCATGCCGAATGACTAGTTCACGATTATGGTTCGGTTCTTACGAACTATTGGCTCCGTGCCGTTGAATAAAAACGTAGGTGGCTTCATGCCATAAAAGTAAATTTTGTGGGGTCAGCAGAATATTAAGATGAGAAAACGGCCCTTTGTTGAGGTGTGTGTGGCACTGTCAATTGATAAGTAATCGCTTTCTTAAAGCAAAACTCACGCATCTCAATAGACAGGTATTCTCTACCATTATGGGCCGACCTAATCTCAGGACTGAGCGGATATCTAGACAAAAAGTCAACATGCGCCATGCGCTTCCCCTCTCGATATTGTATTTCAAAGTCAAACGTCTGTAAAAGCGCCCACCAACGATAAACCCTAGGTGATAACTCAAGCTTCTTTTGGGAAGATTTTAGCGAATTGCAATCATTGAAAATTACAAATTTTCTGCCATGTAAATAGTGTCGAAAATGTTTTACTGCATTTACTACTGCGAGTGTTTCTAACTCATAAGAAGTATATCTCGCCCCACATGGACTTGTTGTCTTACTGAAATATTCCACTACATGAGGCCTACTGTTAATGCGATGCAAAAGGATAGCTCCATACCCGATTGCGCTTGCGTCCGTATGTAATTCAATGGGAAACTGAGGGTCAAAAATTGTCAACACCGGTTTGTTGATAAGAACTTCGATAACTTTCTGGCGGATCCTTTCGTGTTCTGCTTTTCACTCAAAACCGTTTTTCTCTGAGGTAAGAAAATAGAGAGGTTTCATCATCTGGGAAAATCCTGGTATAAACTGTCGAAAATAAGAGGCTAACCCGATAAACTGACGTAAAGTGGTAACCGACCTGGGCGGTGGCAAAACACTTAACGCTTCTATTTTCTGCAAGTTGGGACGTACCTCGCCCGCACATACCTCGTAACCTAGATATTGTACAGTCGTTCTGAGAAAGAAACATTTCGTGATGTTAAACGAGAAGCCAGGTGACGAAAGTATGCCAAGAACAATTTCAAACCTTTCAAGCGCTGACTCCTGCGTTGGTGCTATAATTAGAATATCGTCTATATAGACGACCACATACGAAAAGGCAAGATCTCCAAGAGCTTTCATCACAGCTCTCTGAAAAACCGAAGGGGCATTTTTCAACCCAAATGGCATTGCCAAGAACTCAAACTGTCCATCAGTGGTTACAAACGCGGTATACTCTATCGAATTGGTATATAATGGGACTTGGTAATATCCAGTCGCCATATCTAAGCAGGTAAAATATCGGGCTCCATTTAATATAGCTATCTGATCTGCTATGCGAGGCAGGGGATATTTGTCTGCAATAGTATTTGAATTTAGCTCTCGATAATCAACGCAGAGTCTGGCAGATCCATTCTTTTTCATTACCAACAGTGCAGGACTAGCATATGGTGAGCTACTCTTGAACCTTTTCTCGTACAATCTCTCTTTCGCTAGGACTGAATCGATATGGCCGCCTTTGTACGATCTTATTTGGCTCGATTAATCTAATAGCCATCTCGCCTGTTGTAACTCTAGTGCGCGGAGTTCCCTGAATGAAAGAGGATGAATACTTTTTCAAAATTGACACCAATTTATTCTTTTGTACACCATAAACTTCAGTTTCAACCTGCTCAAAACAGTCGTTTACCTCAGGTATAGAACAAACATTTATTGTTTTGGCCTTCACAAACTCAACACCGTCACATGAAACTAAAGCTGACAATCCCTGAGCCAGAACTTCACGACCAATAACAATATTATTTTTAAGAGAGTCGTCTGGTACAACATGGAATAATATTTCAAGACAATTATCATTAAGTACTACCTCACTTAAGATCTGAACAGTACTATAAATATTGGCGTTTCCTATGCCCTTCATCGTAATAAGATTGTTTGCTCTCTTACCCATTAACTTGCTAGACATACTCTCCTTAACTAAAGAACATTCGGCTCAAGAATCAAATGTAATTTGAAATTTTTCGCCTCGCTGCATTATCTGCGATTTCGGGTCTTCCACGACGCACAACTCCACTCGCTTTTCAAATCTTTTTCTGCCTCCAAAGACACCCTTTGGACAATGTGTCCCATCTCTTGACAGCGGTAACACTGAATGTTGGTTTTCGTTCGCTGCTGCAACGCTTGAGTCGCTTTACGTTCGCCATCACGCATAGATCCTCCACCTTGCATCGTTGCTCTGCACTCAAACTTCTTATGCCCCATCTTGCCGCAGTTATGGCACTTTATGGTGGATGACTTCGTGCGCTTTGATCCAGGTCCTTCATCTGGAAATTCCTGACGGCGCTTTTCCAACATAAAATCTTGTAGCTCCGACTGTAGATCACGCCGGTTCTGAACATTCGTTGTGTACGCCACTCTTTGCACCCGTCGATCGAAGTTGGCCATGTGTCCAAGAACGACTGATACGACAATCTACTCCAAATCCATACCACGCCATTTTGTCATCAGAGATGTTACGGCTCGCGTATACGGCAAAGCATTCACCGTCTTTGGGGCGGCTGTTGATTAATTTTAGCATGTTAGCTGCCGACGTCTCAGTACTTTCGAACCTCTGCACAAAAAGCTGTTTAAATTGTTCCCATGTGATCCCGGGAAAACAAATTTGCGACAGCCACAATGACGCAGCTGATATTGGCTGCGAATAGGATCCCACTTCTGATGTCGGTGATTCATTTCCGTATTCAATTGCTACGTTTTCAGCCATTTCGATAATGTGCAGTGCGTCTCTCAGTCTAGTGCCTTTCAATGCGCAGGTTAAGTGACTTGCACCTTTCTTCCTCTTTTCTATATAACAAGACCAATAAAATCTGACACTCACAGAGAGCCACACTCGATGACAGCATCACCTGTCATTCCACATTGTCCGAGCTGTTTAACAACACTAATTACGCTCTATTCAACACTAAACTATATGAAAGTGCCAACACTCAAGCTATTCATCTATTCTCCGACACATATAACTTGGATTTTTATATCATGTCCAAAGTTGGTTCAACTCGGACCACTATATCATATAGCTGCCATAGGACCGATCGGGAGAAAAACAAGTTGTAATATGAAAAAATTTTATGTTTTGTGAGATATCACAACCAAATTTATAGAATATGCATTTAAGTTAGTCTTATATATCCTCTCCGAACTTGGTTTAAGTCAGACCACTATAACTTATAACTGTCGTTAAAAAAAATAGTCGAAAATATATTACAACGCTCTGCAACAGCATCAAGCGAGCAAAATATTATTTAATTTTTGCAGTATTTCCTATTTTCATACTTAGAACGGGGTCTCCGATAGTCGAGTATGCTCGACTGTAGCACCGCGAGCGAAGCGAGCAAGAGGGGGAGCCCCCTAGTTTTAAAATTAAAGTAACGATAAATTTAAATTTATAAACTAAAAGTCTTAAAATAATCATTAAAAATGATTTTTTTGGACATTCCACATAACAGTTATGGTCCCTGATCATATGCCTTCCAGCAATCGGACATGATGGTGGTTCCATCAGCTATCCGCTCCTTGATTATGGTTAGCAATGTTGCTGAGTCCCGGTATTCCACTGGCTTAATAAAAAAGGCGCCACTATCAATTTCTTTTCCTCCAAACACCCACTGGCCTTCAATCACTCGTCCATAGTTATATTTTCTTTTGCCCACTTTTGCTTCGTCTATCTATACTATTTTTCCTGGGCCTCCGATAGTAGGACGACTATTTGTTATGCTCCAGTCTATATATACTTCACGGAGAAAGCTTCTCCAGTCAGTCACGGATTGACGACACCAGTTCAGTTCCGAAAGAAGAGCTTCGGTTTCGGATTTCAGCCCGACAGCATCATACACAACAAAGTTGCATATATCTGCTATCTGCAGCTTAGATCCTGCGAAGAATGTATTTACCCGCACACTTTCTTGAAAGCTACACTGAGTTCTTACTCTCTTCTTCTTCCCAATCTGCTGCGAATCGACGCTCGGCAACTAAAAAAAAACGCTGTCCCGTTATGCGACGAAATCTTGAACACTGCACCACATTTTGGACAAATCCGTTCAGGTAAAATGACATTGTGATTTCGTAAGAAATCAAACAATTGGTCATCACTGAATTTATGAAATTTTATCATAGATAAATTGTAGCCAGTGCACGACATTTTGCTGACAAATAATTTTTGACAGTTTCCCGTTATAAATAGTGTAGGTAAACATGCAATTAATCGGACAGTTCCGATTCGGAAAACGGCTGAAAAGAGTGAAAAGTTCCACAAAGCAAAATCAAAAAAGTTCATTTTTATTGGAATTTTCGAAGATTAAAAAAAGTAAAACTTTTTGAGTCCCCAAACTTTTTTTTTCTTGATAACTTTTTTCTTGATAAATTGGCCGCTATTTGGAGTTTATTTTTTTTTTTTTTTACCTTTCGGCGTAAAAGAGAATTTTACCATTGAGCGAAATGTGGATCATCGTCCTAAAGGTGGACGATGATCTAAAGATCATTTACTGTGTATGCTTGAAATTTAATAATCGGTATATTATTCAACATACCTGAGTTTTTCACAACTGTCAACCCATCTTTGGATATGGTGACACCGTTGTTGTCAAAAAGAATCGACATGCCTGCCTCTTGCAGTCGCTTTACAGACAATAAGTTGACTGCAGCCTTCTTGCGATGCAACTGTTCAGACGTTTGCTAGTGACAAACGATTCTGAAGACCATGCTGCTGGTGCAGGTTATGTTGGTCCAACGATGATGAAGATTACCACGATGATGATTTCCAATGCACTTTGATAATGACGCTGCAGCGAATCCAACGATGCGTTTCTATTGTGCTATAAAGCTGTGTCTACGACTCCAAATGACATCCAACGATGCGTTTCTATTGTGCTATAAAGCTGTGGCTACGACTCCAAATGACATCGAACGAGATCTCTGTCAGTGGGTTGTACTCCGATGAGTTTCTTCTGGTGAAAGAAGAGCTTCGGTTTCGAATTTCAGCCCGACAGCATCATACACAACAAAGTTGCATATATCTGCTATCTGCAGCTTAGATCCTGCGAAGAATGTATTTACCCGCACACTTTCTTGAAAGCTACACTGAGTTCGTACTCTCTTCTTCTTTCCAATCGGAATAAAATAAAAGTCTTTAAAGACTTTTATCATATGAAAACTTTTGAAAAAAAGTCTTTGTGAATATCTCTGGTTATAATCAAGATAAAATTTTTTTAATCACAAATAATTATTAAATGTGATTTCTAAAATCAAGATAACACTCGTGAGGAAATTGAAGAGATCTATATACAAACGAAGGCAGTTATTATAAAGCGTCTTGGAGAAAAAAGGTATAAATCTGATGATCATAGCCAGAGCTTTCTTAATGCATCATTGTGATCAAGTGGTCATCACAATCGACTGCCATCACTCAAATTACCTAAATTCGATGGTAAATACGGTGAATATAAGAAATTTAGTACTGCTTTCGGAGCACTGGTACATGATGATCAGTCAATATAAGCTGTTGACAAATTCAACTATCTTTTAAGCAGTCTATCAGGTCCCGCTTTGAGTGTCGTTGCACCGTTTCAAGTGACCGAAGAGAACTATCCGAAAGCTATAGATCGATTGAAAGAACGGTACGATAAGAAAGTTCTTATTTTTACAGAGCACATAGCTACTTTATTTGATATCACAGCTATGAAAGGATCTGATCCAGCTACTCTTCGCACAATTTTGGATACTGTTGCTGCACTACGTGGCTCTCTATTGTCATTAGGAAACGAATCAGATGTTTTGAATGCCATGTTAGTCCATCTAGTTCTAATGAAGGTGGATTCAGATTCTAAAAAGGCGTACAATCAAAAGCAAGAGTATGAGAAGCTACCAGCTTGGGATGAGTGCTATCGAACACTTAGTCGTCATTGTCAATTCTTAGAGAGCAATGTGAAACGTCCATCTGAAGATAAGTCAGTGATAAAAGACAAGTCAAATCAAAGCAAAAAGTCGTTTGTTGTTTCGCAGAGTAGTTGCCCCAAATGCGCAGCTATTGATCACAACCTCGCTAATTGTCCATCCTTTATAGCACTTGTTGAGAGATTTACTTTTGCCAAACAAACATCACTTTGTATCAACTGTTTGCGTAGAGGCCACATGGCGGCCAAATGCTTAACCAAGTCTCGTTGTCGCATTTGCCAAGGACTACATCATACAACATTACACCGAGTAGTATCTCCGGAGCAAACAGCATCTTCATCAACGCGATTACCTAACCAAACTAACAACGAAACTACTCAAGGAATTTCAATGCTTTCCCGCCACTCACGGCGAGTGCTAGTTCCCACAGCAATTATTCTAATTCGAGATAAGTTTGGCATATTTCAGACTGCCCGAGCATTGCTTGATTCGGGCTCAGAAATTAATTTCATATCGGAAGAACTTGCCAAAAGACTTCAGCTACAATTCCAAAGGCAGAATTATGAAATTTCTGGAATAGGGGATGTACGAGCCCAAATGAAATTCTCTGTCACTACAACAATCAGATCGAGATTGTCGCCAAATGAATGGTCCCTGCAGTTTGCTGTAACTAAAGCTATTTCGTTTAATCAGCCTGAGCGTTGCATTGATACTTCTGGCTGGAGTATTCCAGAAGGTATTGACCTTGCAGATCCTCTATTTTTCAAACCGCAAAGGATAGATTTACTAATCAGTACCCAGGAGTTTTTTGATTTGATAACAGAAGGAAAAATTACTCTTCGTCCCGGCTTACCATGTTTAATAAATACCTCGCTTAGTTGGATAGAAGGTGGAAAGGATAATGAAATGTCTCGTTCAAGCGTTTATTCTTGCAATGTGGCGCGCACATCAAACTTAGATGACACTTTAAAAAGGTTCTGGCAGATAGAAGAATTTGATGTTCCCAATGATCGAAATCAATTCTTCACAAAGGAAGAGCAGGATTGTGAAAATCATTTTCTAGCACATACACAATTTAATCAGTCAGGGCGAGTACAAGTTCGATTACCATTTAAAGAGTCAGCTGGGAAGCTTGGAGAATCTTTTGAAATATCAATGTTGGAATACCCCTATTAAACATACACAAATATCATTAAACAACAATACTTTAAGTATTGGATTTTGCATATAGTGTGGTCACACTTTTAGTTTAGAACCTTCTTCTTTTGCTGTGCTTCGAACTGTGTACATGTGGTGTCGGTGTTGCGATTTAATATACGAGCTAAATAACTAAATATAAAAACTATAACTTAAATATATTAAAGTGTCTTTCATTTACAATATTAGTTAGCTTAGTTTCAACAGGTTATGGGCCCAGTTCATGCTGATATCTAAATAGTTAAGTTCAGTTGTGAAATGAAACTCCACGTGTGTAACCCTATTTTTTTGAAGCTGTGTGTGTGAGACAAAAAAAAAATATAACATGGAAAAGGCAAAACGCAATATAAAGCCCTTTGATGGCGAAAAATATTCCATCTGGAAATTTAGAATCAGGGCTTTATTTGCCGAGTTGGATGTGCTAAAAGTCATTGATGAGAAGATGCCTGAAAAAGTGGATGACACGTGGAAGCGCGCAGAGCGAGTAGCAAAAAGTACGCTTATAGAATATTTGAGCGCCTCTTTCTTGAATTTCGCAACAAGCGGCACATCGGCGCGTCGAATTCTCAAGAACTTAGACGCCATATACGAGCGAAAGAGTTTGGCCTCGCAACTTGCGGTGCGCAAACGACTGCTTTCACTCAAGCTAGCGAGCGAGATGTCACTCTTAAGCCATTTTAACGTTTTTGATGAGTTAGTGAGTGAGTTGTTAGCTGCAGGTGCCAAAATCGAAGAAATGGACAAGGTATCGCATTTGCTGCTGACCTTGCCTGCGTCTTACGATGGTGTTATAACGGCAATAGAAACGTTAACAGAGGAGAACTTGACATTAGCGTTCGTTAAAAATAGGTTGCTAGACTTAGGGCCGTTTTCTCATCTTAATTTCAAAGCCTACTTTACTCATAGGGAACTTTACTCTAAATGTAGGCTTTAACTTTTTTCGTTCTCTCATCTTGATTTTAACGTCACATTTAGAAATGTGACTAAGTTGGCAGCTCGGTTCCACAAAAAGGGTCACACTTTTAAAAAATGAGCAACACTTGTCAGAAGGTTTGGCGCAAAATTTAAAATCCGGAAATTTTTGTGTGAATTGTGCCTATATCTCAACCGCTTTGAGAGCTAGTACAACCAAATTTGGTAGACGGATTACCATGAATGTGGAGTAATTCTATAGCCTTTCAAATTTATTCCACGCCACGGTTGTCCAATGAAAATCGCAAAAACAACATATTGCACCCACATTTTTGAGTATAAAATTCTTTTGTTTTTTAATAACGTTTCGTGTTATTTTTAGCTATTATTCTGCTTATTCTCATTAATATCAGATAAAAATCGCGGTTATAAATTAGGATAAATGATGATAAGCAATTCAGGACCCTAAAGGTATGCAATAATTGATATACTTTATGGCGTTGCCCTTAACAACACCGAAATAATCGTAGTTGACGAATGTTAAGCCCTTATAGTATGGATGATCCGCCCTGTAACTTACAGCCTGCCTGCAACTAAATTTTTGACAAGAAAATCAAAGTTCCCTTCAAGGCCAATTTGTCTACACTGTAAGGTTAAAAGCATGATGAGAAAACGGCCCTAAGAGATAAAGATTAAAAGCGACAATAATGACACTAGTCGAAAAGTAATGAAGGCATTCGTCCAAAATAATAATAATCATGGTTTCAAGTTTAGAAATAGGGTGACCAAACCAAAGAAAACATTCAAGGGCAAACCTAAGAATGTTATAAAGTGTCATTATTGTAAGAAAGATGGGCACATGAAAAAAGATTGCTATCACTTCAAAAACTTTACAAATGATAAAAATAAAGAAAATAAACAAGCTCAACTCGCAACATCTCAGCACGGTTTTTCATTTATGTTGAAATCCGTTAAACCAAACACCTCAGTGACGGATAAACTTGGATTTATTCTGGATTCTGGAGCAAGTGATCATCTAATAAACGATGAGTCATTGTATTCTGACAGTTTGGAATTGGAGCATCCACTTAAGATCGCTGTGGCCAAACAAGGCGAATTCATCTACGCAACTAAGCGTGGTATTGTACGGCTGCACAATGAGTTTGAGATAACACTGGAGGATGTTCTATACTGCAAGGAGGCTGCAGGAAACTTATTATCTGTAAAGCGACTGCAAGAGGCAGGAATGTCGATTAATTTTGATAGCAACGGTGTCACCATATCCAAAGATGGTTTGACAGTTGTGAAAAACTCAGGTACGTTGAATAATATACCGATTATTAAATTTCAAGCATACACAGTAAATGCGAAAAATAAAAATAATTATCAGTTATGGCATGAGAGGCTTGGACATATAAGAAAGGGGAAATTGCTAGAAATTAAAAGAAACAATCTATTTAGTGACAGCAGTCTTCTAAATAATTTAGAGTTGTCTGATAAAATATGCGAGCCATGTTAAAATGGAAAACAAGCTAGGTTGCCATTCAAACAATTTAAAGATAAAAGCTACATGAAGAGACCCCTGTTTGTTGTTCACTCTGATGTTTGTGGCCCTATCACACCAGTTACCCTAAATGACAAAAACTACTATGTAATCTTCGTTGATCAATTTACACATTACTGTGTAACATATTTAATGAAATACAAGTCAGATGTATATAACATGTTTCAAGACTTTGTAGAGAAGAGTGAAGCTCACTTCAATCTTAAAATTGTTAATTTGTATATTGACAACGGTAGAGAATACCTGTCTAATGATATGCGTGAGTTTTGCGTTAAGAATGGGATTACTTATCATTTGACAGTGCCACACACACCTCAGCCTAATGGTGTTTCTGAACGGATGATCAGAACCCTTACTGAGAAAGCTCGGGCCATAGTAAATGGTGCAAAATTAGATAAGAGTTTCTGAGGAGAAGCCGTGTTAACTGCAACATATTAAGTGAACAGAATTCCAAGCAGAGCACTTGGTAATACTGAAATGACCCCATACGAGATGTGGCACAACAGAAAGCCCAATTTAAAACATTTGAGAGTGTTTGGCTCAACTGCTTATGTGCACAATAAAAATAAAAAAGGAAAGTTTGATGTTAAATCATACAAAAGTATCCTTGTAGGTTATGAACCAAATGGTTTTAAATTGTGGGATGTTACTAATGAAAAATTTATTGTTGCTAGGGATGTTGTTGTTGATGAAACCAATATGGTTAATTCTAGAGCCATCAAGTATGACACAGACTTCCTGAAGGATACTAAGGAAGGTGAAAATGAAAATTTCCCGAATGAAAATAAGGAATGCGATAAAACAGAATCCCTGAAAGACAGTAAGGAATCTGATAATGCAAATTTTCCGAATGAAAATAGGAAAAGAAAACAAACTGATCTCCTGAATGAAATTAGGAATCACACATCCAGAATGAGAGTACGGAAGCTAAGACACCTGAGCAGCCAGGTGAAATTGGAACTGATAAGAATCCAATTATAATTGATGGTATTGACAACAACAATAAGGATATCAATGTAACAAGTAGGAGAAGTGAAAGATTAAAGTCCAAGCCCCAGATATCCTACAATGAAGACGATAATAGATTAAATAAATTAATATTAAATGCTCATACTATTTTCAATGATGTCCCAAATACTTTTGATGAAATAAAATTTAGAAACGATAAGTCTGTGTGGGAGGAAGCCATTCAAACAGAGCTGACTGCTCATGAAATAAATAATACCTGGACAATAACAAAAAAGCCTGAAAACAAAAACATTGTGGATAGTAGATGGGTGTTCTCTGTTAAATATAATGAACTAGGAAATCCAATAAAATACAAGGCTAGGCTAGTTGCACGAGGGTTTACTCAAAAGTACCAAGTCGATTATGATGAAACATTTGCCCCTGTGGCTAGAATTTCAAGTTTACGATTCATATTATCATTAGCAGTTCAAAATGATTTGAAAGTCCATCAAATGGATGTGAAAACAGCCTTCTTAAACGGCACCTTAAATGAGGAGATCTATATGAAACTTCCTCAAGGTGTATCATGCAATGGCGAAAATGTATGTAAATTGAATAAGGCAATATACGGGCTCAAACAAGCAGCAAGATGCTGGTTTGAAGTATTTGAGCAAGCATTGAAAGAATGTGAGTTTGCAAACTCTCCGGTAGATCGCTGTATATACATTCTTGATAAAGGTAATATCAAGAAAAACATGTATGTTTTGTTATATGTTGACGATGTTGTAATAGCTACAGCAGACATGGCGAGAATGAATAATTTCAAGAAGTATTTGATGGAAAAGTTCAGAATGACTGACTTAAAAGAAATACGACATTTTATTGGAATAAGAATAGAAATGTATGAAGATAAAAATTTGCTTGAGTCAAGCTGCTTATGTTAAAAGGGTTTTAGATAAATTCAATATGAACGATTGCAATGCAGTCAGTACTCCTTTACCAAGCAAATTAAATTATGAGTCACTGAACTCAGATGAAAACTGTAGTGCGCCATGTCGTAACCTTATTGGTTGTTTAATGTACATAATGCTATGTACACGTCCAGATCTAGCTACTGCAGTAAATATTTTAAGTAGATATACTAGCAAGAATAATTCTGAGCTATGGCAATGCTTAAAAAGGGTTCTAAGGTACTTAAAGGGAAGCATTGATATGAAGTTGATTTTTAAAAAGAATGCAGAATTTGAAAATACATTAGTTGGTTATGTAGATTCCGACTGGGGTGGTAACGATATTGATAGGAAAAGTACAACGGGATTTTTATTTCAAATGTTCGATTCAAATCTTATTTGTTGGAACACAAAGAGACAAAACTCAGTAGCAGCCTCATCAACTGAAGCTGAGTATATGGCTCTATTTGAAGCCGTAAGGGAAGCTTTATGGTTGAAATCGCTTCTAAATAGTGTTAATATCATACTTGACAAGCCCATTAAGATTTATGAAGATAACCAGGGCTGTATAATTATATCAAACAACCCTTCTTGTCATAAAAGAGCCAAACATATTGATATTAAATATCATTTTACTAGAGAGCAAGTGGAGAATAATGTTATTTGCCTTGAGTATATTTCCACAGATAACCAACTTGCTGACATCTTTACAAAACCATTGCCTGCTGGAAGATTCGTGGAGTTACGAAAGAATTTGGGATTACTTCAAGATGACTAATCCATTTGTTTATCGAAGCTGAATATTATTTCCTTCATTTTGATCTTTAATGACAAAGATTGTCATACGAATTTATTTTTATTTTTTTTTAACAAAAATATTGCATTGTTAAGTTGCTAAATATAAGTTACGAAATGTGACTTCAATCTTATGTTAACATTTGAAACTGATCTGATCGGGTTTTTCTGGGTTTTCCCCGTATCCTCGTAGCGAATGCTAGATCACGTAATACTTCCCAGAATGCACACCAGCCACATTAGAATAAGTTAATGATAATAACAAATGTATATGAATTACTAATTTGATTATTTTAAACTGTATAAATGTTATTTTTGAGGGGGCGTGTTGGAATACCCCTATTAAACATACAAAAATATCATTATACAACACTACTTTAAGTATTGGATTTTGCATATAGTGTGGTCACACTTTTAGTTTAGAACCTTCTTTTTTTGCTGTGCTTCGAACTGTGTACATGTGGTGTCGGTGTTGCGATTTAATATACGAGCTAAATAACTAAATATAAAAACTATAACTTAAATATATTAAAGTGTCTTTCATTAACAATATTAGTTAGCTTAGTTTCAACAAGCAAAAAGTAGATTTCTTCAACTTGAACGTCGTTTAGAGCGCCAGCCTTTGCTTATGGAAGTGTACACCAACTTTATGGACGAATATTTGGAATTAGGTCACATGCAACCCATAACTAATTTTGACTCTAAGAATCCACACTATATCATCCCACATCAAGGCGTTCTAAGACCTCAAAGCGAAACTACCAAGCTACGCGTAGTTTTTAACCCTATTTTTTTAAAGCTGTGTGTGTGAGACAAAAAAAAAATAACATGGAAAAGGCAAAACGCAATATAAAGCCCTTTGATGGCGAAAAATATTCCGTCTGGAAATTTAGAATCAGGGCTTTATTTGCCGAGTTGGATGTGCTAAAAGTCATTGATGAGAAGATGCCTGAAAAAGTGGATGACACGTGGAAGCGCGGAGAGCGAGTAGCAAAAAGTATGCTTATAGAATATTTGAGCGCCTCTTTCTTGAATTTCGCAACAAGCGGCACATCGGCGCGTCGAATTCTCAAGAACTTAGACGCCATATACGAGCGAAAGAGTTTGGCCTCGCACCTAGCGGTTCGCAAACGACTGCTTTCACTCAAGCTAGCGAGCGAGATGTCACTCTTAAGCCATTTTAACGTTTTTTATGAGTTAGTGAGTGAGTTGTTAGCTGCAGGTGCCAAAATCGAAGAAATGGACAAGGTATCGCATTTGCTGCTGACCTTGCCTGCGTCTTACGATGGTGTTATAACGGCAATAGAAACGTTAACAGAGGAGAACTTGACATTAGCTTTCGTTAAAAATAGGTTGCTAGACCAAGAGATAAAGATTAAAAGCGACAGTAATGACACTAGTCGAAAAGTAATGAAGGCATTCGTCCAAAATAATAATAATCATGGTTTCAAGTTTAGAAATAGGGTGACCAAACCAAAGAAAACATTCAAGGGCAAACCTAAGAATGTTATAAAGTGTCATTATTGTAAGAAAGATGGGCACATGAAAAAAGATTGCTATCACTTCAAAAACTTTACAAATGATAAAAATAAAGAAAATAAACAAGCTCAACTCGCAACATCTCAGCACGGTTTTTCATTTATGTTGAAATCACTGCGAACGGCAGTTCGCTCTAGTGACGAAAGCAGCACGAAGGGTGCGAAAGGCGACTAGCAATATATACAGCTAATTTGGAAAATTTGCTACGACAGTCCGATCAGATCGAGTTATATACCGATCGAAAGGTTGAGTCCTAACTTACAAAATGGCATACTAAAGATTTTTGTATACGCGTCGATTGATACTCCGATCACCCAAATCCGATAACTGGTTCGAAAGATAATAAAATTTAAAATTTTTAGTGGACTTCTCAAAATGAGATGAAAAGTCAGTTTGTTTGTCGGTTCGTTTGCGCGTATCAAAGCGCTAAAATAGCTTAGATGTAATGATGAGGATTTGTTTCTTTTCAAAAATATAGAAATGTTTGTTCTACGACTTTTTAAATTTCCCGCTAGTTTAGCGGGAAAACGCTATTTCCCGCTAAAATTGAAACCCCAATAGTTTGCACACCATAGAAGCTACAGATATGTCCTATATATCATTGGAAAGGTTAGTTTGAAGGCTTTTTGACCTTCAAACTTTTTTTCTAAAGTACTCAGGTAACATTTTACAGGTGAAAAAAGGTTTCTTAGCTTATATTTTGGCGATTTCTGACAAAACGGCTCTAACGATTTTTATTAAATTTATGTATGTTTTAGTACGTAAAATTCTGCGTTTTTTGGTATATAACACATAAATTTTGGTTAAGGGGTTTGGAAGATATTGCCTGTTAACTGAATATATATATTTTTCCATCGGTCGAAAATCACGTTTTAGTTCGAAAATCACGTTTTAGTACTAAAAACTTTTTGGTTTTATGAGATATCTCAACCAAACTGATAAAATAAGCATTTTACATTGTTTTATATATCCTGACCAAAGTTGGTTCAAATCGGACCACTATATCATATAGCTGTCATAGGACCGATCGGATCAAAATTAGGTTTTAGTATGAAAAACTTTTTTGTTTTACGAGATATTTTAACCAAATTGATAGAATATGCATTTAAGTTAGTTTTATACACCCTTACCGAAATTGGTTCATATCGGACAGCTATATCATATAGCTGTCATAGGACCGATCTGGTCAAAATAAGGTTTTAGTATGAACAACTTTTTTGATTTATGAGATATTTTAACCAAATTGATAGAATATGCATTTAAGTTAGTTTTATACATCCTGAACGAAATTGGTTCATATCGGACCGCTATATCATATAGCTGTCATAGGACCGATCTGGTCAAAATTAGGTTTTTGTATGAAAAACTTTTTTGATTTATGAGATATTTTAACCAAATTGATAGAATATGCATTATATGATTAAGTTAGTTTTATACATCCTGACCGAAATTGGTAACCGGTAATCAAACCACTATATCATATAGCTAAAATAGGACCGATCGGGCGAAAAGTCTTAGTATGAAAAGTAGACAGTAGTAACGCGAGCGAAGCAAACAGGGGCGGAGTCTCTTAGCTATATTTTTTACTATCTCCCTGCATTTATGATAAAGTTAAAATGTCAAAAGCAAAAGCATTTGCAAAAATTTCTGATATCCCACAAAAAAAACCTCTACACGAGGTAAAAGTCTAGTGACGAAAGCAATTTTTAGATCAAAAATTTCTGATATCCAATTGTGTGACGAGCTAAATTCAGTTTATTATAAAAACTTTAAATAAAAATAAAAATTATTAAAAAAAAAAAAAAAACACGAAAATTGGTATTCGGCACTGTGCAAAAAGTAATTTTTATGTACAAAGAAGCTCTCCCTTTTTGAGCACAGTGCACAATGCCAAATTTCGTGTTTTTTTTTTTTTTTTAATAATTTTTATTTTTATTTAAAGTTTTTATAATAAACTGAATTTAGCTCGTCACACAATTGGATATCAGAAATTTTGGATCTAAAAATTGCTTTCGTCACTAGACTTTTACCTCGTGTAGAGGCTTTTTTTGTGGGATCCGTTAAACCAAACACCTCAGTGACGGATAAACTTGTATTTATTCTGGATTCTGGAGCAAGTGATCATCTAATAAACGATGAGTCATTGTATTCTGACAGTTTGGAATTGGAGCATCCACTTAAGATCGCTGTGGCCAAACAAGGCGAATTCATCTACGCAACTAAGTTTGTACGGCTGCACAATGAGTTTGAGATAACACTGGAGGATGTTCTATACTGCAAGGAGGCTGCAGGAAACTTATTATCTGTAAAGCGACTGCAAGAGGCAGGAATGTCGATTAATTTTGATAGCAACGGTGTCACCATATCCAAAGATGGTTTGACAGTTGTGAAAAACTCAGGTACGTTGAATAATATACCGATTATTAAATTTCAAGCATACACAGTAAATGCGAAAAATAAAAATAATTATCAGTTATGGCATGAGAGGCTTGGACATATAAGAAAGGGGAAATTGCTAGAAATTAAAAGAAACAATCTATTTAGTGACAGCAGTCTTCTAAATAATTTAGAGTTGTCTGATAAAATATGCGAGCCATGTTTAAATGGAAAACAAGCTAGGTTGCCATTCAAACAATTTAAAGATAAAAGCTACATGAAGAGACCCCTGTTTGTTGTTCACTCAGATGTTTGTGGCCCTATCACACCAGTTACCCTAAATGACAAAAACTACTATGTAATCTTCGTTGATCAATTTACACATTACTGTGTAACATATTTAATGAAATACAAGTCAGATGTATATAACATGTTTCAAGACTTTGTAGAGAAGAGTGAAGCTCACTTCAATCTTAAAATTGTTAATTTGTATATTGACAACGGTAGAGAATACCTGTCTAATGAGATGCGTGAGTTTTGCGTTAAGAATGGGATTACTTATCATTTGACAGTGCCACACACACCTCAGCCTAATGGTGTTTCTGAACGGATAATCAGAACCCTTACTGAGAAAGCTCGGGCCATGGTAAATGGTGCAAAATTAGATAAGAGTTTCTGGGGAGAAGCCGTGTTAACTGCAACATATTTAGTGAACAGAATTCCAAGCAGAGCACTTGGTAATACTGAAATGACCCCATACGAGATGTGGCACAACAGAAAGCCCAATTTAAAACATTTGAGAGTGTTTGGCTCAACTGCTTATGTGCACAATAAAAATAAAAAAGGAAAGTTTGATGTTAAATCATACAAAAGTATCCTTGTAGGTTATGAACCAAATGGTTTTAAATTGTGGGATGTTACTAATGAAAAATTTATTGTTGCTAGGGATGTTGTTGTTGATGAAACCAATATGGTTAATTCTAGAGCCATGAAGTATGACACAGAATTCCTGAAGGATACTAAGGAAGGTGAAAATGAAAATTTCCCGAATGAAAATAAGGAATGCGATAAAACAGAATCCCTGAAAGACAGTAAGGAATCTGATAATGCAAATTTTCCGAATGAAAATAGGAAAAGAAAACAAACTGATCTCCTGAATGAAATTAAGGAATCACACATCCAGAATGAGAGTACGGAAGCTAAGAACCTGAGCAGCCAGGTGAAATTGGAACTGATAAGAATCCAATTATAATTGATGGTATTGACAACAACAATAGGGATATCAATGTAACAAGTAGGAGAAGTGAAAGATTAAAGTCCAAGCCCCAGATATCCTACAATGAAGACGATAATAGATTAAATAAATTAATATTAAATGCTCATACTATTTTCAATGATGTCCCAAATACTTTTGATGAAATAAAATTTAGAAACGATAAGTCTGTGTGGCAGGAAGCCATTCAAACAGAGCTGACTGCTCATGAAATAAATAATACCTGGACAATAACAAAAAAGCCTGAAAACAAAAACATTGTGGATAGTAGATGGGTGTTCTCTGTTAAATATAATGAACTAGGAAATCCAATAAAATACAAGGCTAGGCTAGTTGCACGAGGGTTTACTCAAAAGTACCAAGTCGATTATGATGAAACATTTGCCCCTGTGGCTAGAATTTCAAGTTTTCGATTCATATTATCATTAGCAGTTCAAAATGATTTGAAAGTCCATCAAATGGATGTGAAAACAGCCTTCTTAAACGGCACCTTAAATGAGGAGATCTATATGAAACTTCCTCAAGCTGTATCATGCAATGGCGAAAATGTATGTAAATTGAATAAGGCAATATACGGGCTCAAACAAGCAGCAAGATGCTGGTTTGAAGTATTTGAGCAAGCATTGAAAGAATGTCAGTTTGCAAACTCTCCGGTAGATCGCTGTATATACATTCTTGATAAAGGTAATATCAAGAAAAACATGTATGTTTTGTTATATGTTGACGATGTTGTAATAGCTACAGCAGACATGGCGAGAATGAATAATTTCAAGAAGTATTTGATGGAAAAGTTCAGAATGACTGACTTAAAAGAAATACGACATTTTATTGGAATAAGAATAGAAATGTATGAAGATAAAATTTGCTTGAGTCAAGCTGCTTATGTTAAAAGGGTTTTAGATAAATTCAATATGAACGATTGCAATGCAGTCAGTACTCCTTTACCAAGCAAATTAAATTATAAGTCACTGAACTCAGATGAAAACTGTAGTGCGCCATGTCGTAACCTTATTGGTTGTTTAATGTACATAATGCTATGTACACGTCCAGATCTAGCTACTGCAGTAAATATTTTAAGTAGATATACTAGCAAGAATAATTCTGAGCTATGGCAATGCTTAAAAAGGGTTCTAAGGTACTTAAAGGGAAGCATTGATATGAAGTTGATTTTTAAAAAGAATGCAGAATTTGAAAATACATTAGTTGGTTATGTAGATTCCGACTGGGGTGGTAACGATATTGATAGGAAAAGTACAACGGGATTTTTATCTCAAATGTTCGATTCAAATCTTATTTGTTGGAACACAAAGAGACAAAACTCAGTAGCAGCCTCATCAACTGAAGATGAGTATATGGCACTATTTGAAGCCGTAAGGGAAGCTTTATGGTTGAAATCGCTTCTAAATATTGTTAATATCATACTTGACAAGCCCATTAAGATTTATGAAGATAACCAGGGCTGTATAAATATATCAAACAACCCTTCTTGTCATACAAGAGCCAAACATATTGATATTAAATATCATTTTACTAGAGAGCAAGTGGAGAATAATGTTATTTGCCTTGAGTATATTGTAATATTTAATATTGGTTTTTATGGAAATTATTGAATACACGTCTTCATCTGATAAGTGTCTTTATTAGATTGAATCTTAACTTAAAAGCTGAGCGCTGAGAAGCAGCGACATTGCAGCCGTTTTGACATAATGTATACATATATAAGTAAATATGTAAAGCGGGCTGAGAATGTTATGCATGTACATATATATATAGTGGTCAATCATGGGAACCATGCTGACTCGGCTATTAAGGCGGTCGCCGTTATCAAGGGCGATCATATTTCGTCTGCACTTGAAATGTGCAGAGGGTACTGACGTTAGGCTACGCTGCGACAAAGTCGTCGCTAAGTGTATTTTGTGTTGATATAGCAACAAAGTGTTGCTGCCTAAGATATATGTAATATTCTTTAATATATATATATATGTACATGCTACATCTCCCCCTTTTTAAAAAATAACGTAATTAAATGTAGTTATTTTAATTCTTAATATTAATATTAATTTTTTTGTGTTAATATTATTTTTATACTGATAAATGTAAATATGTGTATGAGAAAATTAAAAAAATTGTGTCTTTCTTTTTTTTTAAAAAAATTGTTTCTTATTTAAATTCTGCTTTTCTTTTATTATTGTCATTTTATTATTTGTTCGAACAATTTTATTTATTATTTTTTTTTTATATGAAAATTTTCAATTTAAGTATTATAAACTTTTAACCTATCTTTATGTACCTTTTGTTTCTTATTTTTACTATCCTTAATAAAAATATTGTCATTATCTTCTATTTGCTCTACTATATATGGTCCTAAATATACTGGGTCTAATTTGTGACCTACTTCATTTCTTAGTAAAACTGTATCTCCTATTTTTAATTCGATATTTATTACTTTTTTGTCATAATATTCCTTATTTTTAGCTTTATGTTGTTCTAACATTATTCTGGCTCTTTTTTAGGCTGTTCTAACCTAAACTTAGATTCCTTAGCGTAATCTTCTATGTTGTATAATGGATTAATCTTATCTATTGTATTAAAATATTTTGGCAAATTGCTTTGTTTGCCGAAAACTAGCTCATATATTTATTACTTTTCTATCATAATATTCCTTATTATACCCTGAGCCCATTAAAAATGGGCAAAAAAGGGTATAATGCATTTGGCAGAATGTATGTAACAGGCAGAAGGGGCGTGGCAGACCCCCAAAAGTATATATATTCTTGATCAGGAACAACAGCCGAGTCGATTGAGACATGTCCGTCTGTCTGTCCGTCTGTCCGTCTGTCTGTCCGTCTGTCTGTCCGTCTGTTTGAACGCGTCGATCTCAGAAACCATAAGAGCTAGAGACTTCAAACTTGGAATGTAGGTTCCTGGATACCGTACGCAGATCAAGTTTGTTTTTATTTTTGGATCGGACAACTATATAATATAGCTGCCATAGGAACGATACATCGAAAATTAAGTTTTAGTATGAAAAGCTTCTTTAATTTTTGAAATATCTCAACCAATCTCACACGATATACATTTGGGGTGGTATTATACATCCTGACCAAATTTGGTTAAAGTCGGCCCACTATATGATATAGCTGTCATAGAGACGCTCTGCCGAAAATCAAGCATATGTATGAAATAGTTTTTTGTTTTTTAAAATATCGTAACCAAACTGTTAGAATATGCATCTGGGCTGTTATTATACATCCTCACCGAATTTGGTCCAAATCGGAACACTATATCATATAGCTGCCATAGAGACGCTCAGTCGAAAATCAAGTTTAAGTAAAAAAAAGTTTTTTTTTTTAGAGATAGCCTAACCAAACTGATAGAATGAACATTTAAGTTCGTCTCATATATTCTGGCCAAATTTGGTTCAGATCGGACCACTATATCATATAGCTGCAATAGAGACGTTCAATCGAAAAGTAAGTGTTAGTATGAAAAATGTTTTGGTTTCTTGAGATATCTTAACCAAACTGATAGAATATGCATTCAGGTTGGTTTTGTACATTCTGACCAGATTTGGTTCAAATCGGTTCCATTTATCATATAGCTGCCACAGGAACAATTGGCCGAAAATCAACTTTTATAAAAGAGTACCTGGGCTCAGGGTATTCTACTGTCGAGCGTGCTCGACTGTAGCCGCACCTCACCGCGAGCGAAGCGAGCAGGGGGCGGAGCCCCCTTGTTTTTTTTAGCTGTATGTTGTTCTAACATTATTCTGGCTCTTTTATAGGCCTGTTCTAACCTAAACTTAGATTCCTTAGCGTAATCTTCTATGTTGTATAATGGATTAATCTTATCTAAGTAGTATAAAAATGCGGGTTCTGGGACAAATTGGGGGTGGGGGCGATCAATCACTGTCAAAGACCTGTCAAAAATTGTGACAGCTAAAATAATTAGTGATTGATTGATCGATGAAAAGTGTGGGAAAGAGGGGGGATCGTGGTCAAAAGTGTGGGAAAAAAGGGGGAACCGAGGGTCGAATCGTTGGAAAAAGGGGGAAAAAGGGAAAAAAAGGTTCAAATCAAGTGATCGTGTGCGAGTATGTGTCAGGTGAGTTTGATTGATCTGTCATTGGCGATGTTCTAATTAGGGAGATGCTATTGTAAAATGTGATCGTGTGCGAGTATGTGACAGGTGAGTTTGATGGATCGGTCACCTCTTGATGCTCAAAATTAGGGAGATGCTATTGTAATACATTGTAATGTCTTTTGTTTACATTGGTGTGGCATGCGTTGCTATGAGTAAGCAAGTGGTGGGCACGTGTTGGGCACGTTTTGGGCAAGGTTCAGGCACAGGGCCGGCGCCGGGACGTCCCCTGTCAATCAAAGCAATGTATGGGCATGTTGCAGCATGATAATTGAATGGGAATTTTGGTTGTGTGACCCATGACATGAAACCTGTTGCCATGAAACCTGTTCTAGTTGCTTATGATCTTGGTATTTTGTTTCGATGACTTATGAAATGAAACCTACTCCCATTGGCTTACATTGATATGTTGTTTCTGTGACCCTTGGCACGAAACCTGTTCTCATTGGTTTTGATCTTGGTATTTTGTTTCTGTGACCCTTGACATGAAACCTGTTCTCATTGGCTGATCTTGATATTTTGTGACCCTTGACATGAAACCTGTTCTCATTGGTTTTTAGGCTCAACCCACACCTTTTCCAACACTATAGACAGTAGAACTCACAAACATTTTCCAACACTATAGACAGTATAACTCACAACCATTTTCCAACACTATAGACAGTAGACCTGCCCCCATTGCTCCATCCAACATTTGATTCTGAAAATAAATAACAATTTATGCTGTAAGATAAAAATATAAGAAAAGTTGAAGAATAATAAAAGAAACGTTGGTTTTGTTTTTAATTGTTTTTATTTTGAATAATATGGTTTGACATTATTTATTTTCTCCCATCTTCTCAATTAATATGTTACATGTTTTCATTATTTCTATTGCTTCCAATTCATGTTTAGCGAAATATGTGCGTGTGTGTGTGTGCTTGATTCGATTTTACTTGAACATTTATTTGGATATTTTTTACATTCTTTGACTTAAGTTAACATATGTAGAAATTAATTTTCTAGTTTCCCCCATTTTTTCGTCATAGTGATAGCAGCAACATGTGTCTGGACCGTCCACACAAGCATCATTGGACCATACGCAAAATTTATAGTGTTGACCATATTGTGATGCAATCAGTTCCTGACCTCCAGTATTCATGAACATATCCCTTGATTCCAGAAGAAATTTCAAATGATGTTTAAATATCTTCTTGCGAAATTGTTTAAGAAAAGTATTTATTTCAGTAAGAATTGATCCATGGTTGTTATTATCTCGATAATTGTAGCTGTTGTTGTTGTTGTTGTTAATATCCTTCTCTTTGTCCATTTTAAATTAGTTATCCAGTAAAGTAGATGTTCTCAGCTTGAAACTCAAAATGCAAATGATATATGTGATGGCTTCTTAAGACATTATATCATTATAAAATTTTAAAATGTTGTATGCATTATTTAATGCACAAACTCCTTCACGACGATGTATTGTACAAAACGGGAACCGGTTTTCCTTGAAAGTTTGTCGTTGTGGACATCCAAGCTCCTCAACATCGACCAGATGTGGTTCTCTTAAAAATATTTCCAGAAATCGTTTTCTTTCAGTGCCCTTACATAAGATCTCTTTTCCTGCAGTTATTTTCCTTAGAAAGTTTCGTGTTTGAGTGAAATAGTTTATTCCGTCATTCCAGTGTATTTTGTGATGATTTTTAGTTAACCATGTAGCAAATTTTCGTGACTTTTATTTAGTTGAGTAAAGTTCTATGGAGCTCGTATAATGAAATGATTATCGAGTGTGGGTTCTTTGTGAAATACTATCCCAATTTCCTTTAAAACAAACTGATTATGATTATCAAAAAATCCTTGAACATCGATCGCAACAATGTCCTCAACCATTTTGCATGTATTTTGTTAGACGACTCGTTGTACTAAACCGTTCAATGGGTTGTATCCGACTAAACGATCGTGTATAAGTAGACAATACACTTGTGTATCCGCATCGCTTGCTTGTCTTAGTTCCGTTGAAATTCTCACATCAATGGGACCAGATTTCACCATTTCATTTTGATATGATAAATCTATTACAACAATTGGCGCCTTATTTTTAAAATCCGTTGGTGTTAATCCTGCTTGTGATTCACGGTTGTAGTAACTAGTTTGAAATCTCTAGAACATTTCATACAAGTGAGCATATCGATCCTTACTAAAATCAACATTCAAATCATCATAGGGATAGGTTTCCGAATTCAAATACACTTTCAAGTTTGATAAATGGTTTGTAATAAGTTGACCCTTTAGCATGAAACCGATTATTGCAAACCGAGGACGTTCTCGATTAGCAGCTAACTTTACATTCCAAACATGATGAGTTCCTTGAATAAGCTTAGGGTTTACATATGTGTCCCAACTACGAAATGCTAGCGGTAGATTAGTACCACTTTTGATAATATCATACATTTTTATTTTTGCAACATCACTGGGGGTCACATGGGGAATTTTCCAAGATATGTTTGTCACTTCTAGTTCATATGTGTTATTATTCTTTACTCTGTGATACACATCATCAAGATTTTTGGTTAGTAACAACACGAGTTCATGTTTACAGTTTACCAAAACCTTTCTATAGTCTTCAGCAAATCCCAATAAATGTTTTAAGGGAATAGAAAAGTTAAAGTGACCAGTACAGGCAACGTCATTTCCCCCACCCCATCCAGAAAGTGAAAGCGATCGACTCTCAAGATTATTCAGTGAGACAAAGTTTTTTAGCGTTGAAGTGACACCAACAAAACGTGTTCTATCGACCTCACACCCATTTATTTCGTATTTTATTTCATCCAAAAAGTATGCCATACAATTATTTTTAAATGCTGCAGCAACACCGTCCGTCGTAGTTGCTCTATCTGCCAGAATTTTTTTAACAACTCCTTGAAAACTAAGATAGCTCTCGTGAGGGAGTACATACAAGTCTTGATTTTGAATTGTAATTCGAATTTCATCATTTGGTTTAAATGTCTGTTGATATGATGAGTATGTATGATATTCTTTCTTCGATATACTTTCGTCTGAGAAAGGTTTTTCCCGCACATTTAATATTTCATTCATTTTGTTTTCGTTCTTGTTATACTCGAAGCTTGAATCCCAATGATTTTAAGTACAATCTGTTTTGTAGTGTGAGCGTGCTCCTCTTCAAGTTTGTTCCTCTTCCTTTAGCTTTACAATTAGTAGTGCGGGGTTTTGGGTATGTACCCGACCTTTTATTGTATATAATCATTCTATCTTTCGTAAATGTATACGAATTGTTGCGGTTTCACCACGTAAGTTCACCAAATCTCCGTCCTGATCAGTTATGCGTAATGCTAGAGTACTTATTTCTCTACAGCTGACTGGTAAATAAATGAGATTGTGGGGTGTCACACTCAATTTATAGCCTGGGGGAACAGTGATGCCAAACTCATGCAGTACATGATTTGCAACGTTATCCACATATGAAGCGCTAACAATGTTGCATTCTAAGCGAATCGTATTAATTTTAAAAATATTGATAGGCAGATCAGAAAGATAAGTTTTAGTAGTATTTGGCTTTAGCACATTTTGATTAAAACCAAACAATTGACCAATTGATCTATCCCTATTAAAGTATATTGATTGTTTGCTGGTTAAGATCTCTACTTGAAGTGTATTATTATTTCCTTTAATTGTGACTGTATTCTCAAGTTCAGTACCTTTTAGCTTTGAATAAATAAACTCGACAATATCATCAAGTTCATAGGAACCGATAGGAATTGTGATTACTTGTTTACCAATGTGGAAAAGATTGTTGTTTGTATCAACATTTGGGATTGAGTTGTACATGTGAAATCAATATTCTTGTGTCGTACCATACAGAAATACGATCGAATATTATCTTGTTTTTCACAAGCAACATCATCAAAAATCATAATAGAATTATTTTTGGCTTCGTTGGGTGGTAAAACTGTCTCATTCTGTGAGAATGTGTGATAACCCATACCTTTAATTGGCTTGATTAGCTTCTCCAAGTACTCATACTTGGGTTGGTATAGACTCTTTGAAAACACATAAATATTTTCAAATTTCAACCCATTCGGACTTTCAAGTAGACTAAACATTAGGTTGGTCTTGCCACAGTTTGATGGACCAACAATAAGCGCTCTTATTGTGTTGGGTAAGAGGTCACTATGACGTGGCGGTAACTTGTTTACAATATTACCCCCATCAATGTTTCTAACAAAGATATTTTGTTTTTGCTTTATTAAGCTCATACTTCATTGCAATGTGTTCATTCAATGAGAAACAATTGATGATTAAACAAGCATAAAATGGCGAAACGTTTTTATAATCATGGCAGTCATAGTTTAAACGGTAAACAGGGCAGTGGTCTTGTCATCAAATTAATTAACCTGTTACCTGTGGAGGCGCATCTTCCTGGCTATAATTTCTGTGGCCCTGGTACAAAGCTAGAAAAACGTTTGAGGCGCGGCGATCGTGGTATAAATCCGTTGGATGAGGCTTGTAAAGTACATGATATTGCATACGAACAACACAAGGATTTGAGTGAACGTCATAAGGCAGACACAGTACTGCTCAATAGAGCTTGGGAACGAGTGAAGGCGAAAGAAAAATTTTGGGATGCGGGTGAAGAAGAGGGTAAAGCGACATGGAAAGAAGCAAATGAAGAGCTTAGCATCTGTTGTTAATGATGCTAAGCGAACATTGAAAAGACAAAAACCATTAGATATTATGAATGCAATTAAGATTGCACGTAAAGCAGTATATAAATCAATGGGTCATAAGAAAAATGTTAGAGTTCCTCGCATAATTAATGTACCTAATGTTGGAGGCTTTTTACCACTAGTTCCAATTCTGACTGCACTAAGCGCGTTAGGTAGTCTAGCCTCTGGTAGTGCAGCTATTGCAAAGGCAATAAACAATGCAAAGGCGGCAAAAGAACAGCTGGATGAGAGTAAACGACACAATATGAAAATGGAGGGAGTTGCCTTGGGTGATGGAATGTACCTGAAACCATATCGTAAAGGTTATGGATTATACCTCAATCCCTTTAGAAAAGGTTCTGGAGTAAAGAAACAAAAAAACTAATAGGTAGGCTACCCAAAAGAGCGTTAACAAATTTAGACATTGAAAATTTTGCTCGCAAACACATACCACATTTTCGAGGCGTATTTATGAAAGACTCACTACCAGAATCACCTCATAGTCAGGAATGTGGAGTCATAAAACTAGGTGATTCATCATCAAATGGTACGCATTGGGTAGCTTTTAATAAAAAGAAAAAATTTGTAAAGTACTTTGACAGTTTTGGGAACCTACAGCCACCAAAAGAAGTTATCAACTACTTGGGAAATGCAATCAAATACAACTATGAGAGAGTGCAACGTTTTAATACATACAACTGTGGCCACCTGTGTCTCAAATTTTTGCTATCATTAAAATAAACGGTTGAGATGGGGTTTAATAGCTTATTAAATCACCTATATCTCAAAATAATGTGAGAGTGTTTTGTGATTGAATTTATACATATACACACTAGTACAGACATACAAAATAATGTGTGTGTGTGTGCAATGGATGAGCTATAAAAGATGAGCTCAAATTGGTTCAAAGCACACTCAAAGTCATCACTTCAGCCGGGCAAGACGATCAGCTTCATCAACACCAACTAAACAAGGACAAACAACGCAACACTATCAACTTCAACAATACCAGCTCAACAAGGACTTCAACATGAATCAACCCCTTTTCGGAGACAGCGAGCTGGAAGTATATCTGGAGGAAGAGCAGAATTGTGCTCAAGTTCTCAAGGACTTCAACGGACGAGTACAGAAACCGCTACTATCCAAAACCAAGATGACAATGGATACAGCCTATCCCATTCTCAGGGCTCAACGGAAGAAAACCAGGATTGGGAATTCAATTGCTCTCGAACTTGATCACTACATTCTGTACCTACCGGAAAGATATTCACATTTGAAGAATGAATCTATTGAGGCAATAAAGGATAAAAAGTATATTATTGTCAAGAAAAACGATGAAAATCTCTACTTAGAATTAAATAAATTATATCAAAATTTGTAATAAACAATTTTAAATAAAATAATTGATTTTAATGACAAATTTATTGTTCTTTTAAATGGGTGGGATGTAAATCTTTCAGATATCTGTTATAAATATCAATTGCAACACATTTGTTTGACAGTATTACATGATGTGTGATAACATACACGACGAGCATGTACACAAATTCGACTGAACACAAAAAAAAAAAAAAGTTTTAATGTATGTTGGATTTGCTTACATAAAAACATTTATAATGAGTCAACATATTTTGAGTCAGCTGACAAAAACTTTTAAATCCATAATAGAAACCTTACATAAGGTCGTTGAGAAGAAAAAAAGAAAAATTAAAAAGTTTAAAAAATCTGAAGGTGATAAAGTAAAGTCTATGTTAAAGCAGCCTTTAATATCATCAAATTATATAAAGCTTCATAAGGATGACGCTGGTGATGACAATATTTATGATGAGGTTGATCTTACGACGCATATGGAGAAAGTCCCAACACCAGCTAAATAACAACACCAGTACAACAGTATCAGTAAAACAGCACCAGTACAACAGCACCAGTATAAATCAAACTATTTAAACTGATACTTGCAGTTAATCCAATCTTATTAAAATCATCATTTTGTCAATAAAAACTGATTCTCCATATTCCAACTACATAATTGCATTTTTTATTTTGAAGGGGAACGTTTCGGGTATCTAATGTATTATAAATATTAATATACATAAGTATTATTCAGCAGTATGAATCGAGTTACTGATGAGTGATAACACAATCAGACACATACACGAGTTAAGTCAGTTTTAATCCATCTGTTGGGTAAGTTGCACTTAACTCAAGTCATTAACTTATATTGCGACTGTCTCACATACTATGTTTGCTTGTTGTTTTAGCGACTACTATCCTCAAAGAAAACCACAAATATACGACATACTAACAATGAGTCAACAGATTTTGAAACAGTTGACGATATCGCGAAATGCGTTGAAGAGAAAATTTGAAGCTGTTAAGCAAACACAATCTCAGAATGCTTTGGAGTTGGAGGAAACTTTTAAACCAATAACAAAACCTTTACAAAAGCTCGTCAATAAGAATGAAAAAAAGTTTACGAAATCAAAGAAAAAGTTCAATAGTGATGACCATTTGGATGAATTAAAGCATACTATAAAATCTATTAAAAACAAATCCGTCAGCAACAAAGCTGAGGATTTTGATGGGGATAATTAAAAAAATATCTACTTGGGAAATGATGAATCTAAATCAAATTTTAAGAAAAATGTCATTCCTAGTGATGTAAGTGAATCAGATGAGGATACAAATTATTATTCTCATTCGAATATTGATCTAGAACCAGACATAGAAGCAGAGATGCAACCAGATATGGAACCAGAGATAGATTCCGAGATAGAAGCAGAGTTAGAGTCAGAGAGTGAGTCAGAGGTAGATGATTATGAAATGAATTTTAATATCAGTCAACTACAGAGAGAACAACTCTTGGATAATGCTTATGGACCTAGAAAAAGTACTTCAGCTTCTCGTTCTTTAATGTTGGGAAACAGTACATTAAATGTTAACAATACGGAAATTAAATTGTCAAGTGGTAGCAGTTGGTCCCTTTCCCCTGGTCTATACTCATTAATTTTTCATAAAAAACCTACAGACTATAACAAGAATGAATTGGATATATATAAAACAAGGGGGCTCCGCCCCCTGCTCGCTTCGCTCGCCTTCCCCGGCTCGCTTCGCTCGCGGTGAGGTGCGGCTACAGTCGAGCACGCTCGACAGTAGAATACCCTGAGCCCAGGTACTCTTTTATAAAAGTTGATTTTCGGCCAATTGTTCCTGTGGCAGCTATATGATAAATGGAACAGATTTGAACCAAATCTGGTCAGAATGTACAAAACCAACCTAAATGAATATTCTATCAGTTTGGTTAAGATATCTCAAGAAACCAAAACATTTTTCATACTAACACTTACTTTTCGATTGAACGTCTCTATTGCAGCTATATGATATAGTGGTCCGCTCTGAACCAAATTTGGCCAGAATATATGAGACGAACTTAAATGTTCATTCTATCAGTTTGGTTAGGCTATCTCAAAAAAAAAAAATTTTTTCTTACTTAAACTTGATTTTTGACTGAGCGTCTCTATGGCAGCTATATGATATAGTGTTCCGATTTGGACCAAATTCGGTGAGGATGTATAATAACAGCCCAGATGCATATTCTAACAGTTTGGTTACGATATTTTAAAAAACAAACAAGGGGGCTCCGCCCCCTTCTCGCTTCGCTCGCCTACCCCCGGCTCGCTTCGCTCGCGGTGAGGTGCGGCTACAGTCGAGCACGCTCGACAGTAGAATACCCTGAGCCCAGGTACTCTTTTATAAAAGTTGATTTTCGGCCAATTGTTCCTGTGGCAGCTATATGATAAATGGAACCGATTTGAACCAAATCTGGTCAGAATGTACAAAACCAACCTAAATGCATATTCTATCAGTTTGGTTAAGATATCTCAAGAAACCAAAACATTTTTCATACTAACACTTACTTTTCGATTGAACGTCTCTATTGCAGCTATATGATATAGTGGTCCGATCTGAACCAAATTTGGCCAGAATATATGAGACGAACTTAAATGTTCATTCTATCAGTTTGGTTAGGCTATCTCTAAAAAAAAAAACTTTTTCTTACTTAAACTTGATTTTCGACTGAGCGTCTCTATGGCAGCTATATGATATAGTGTTCCGATTTGGACCAAATTCGGTGAGGATGTATAATAACAGCCCAGATGCATATTCTAACAGTTTGGTTACGATATTTTAAAAAACAAAAAACTATTTCATACATATGCTTGATTTTCGGCAGAGCGTCTCTATGACAGCTATATCATATAGTGGGCCGACTTTAACCAAATTTGGTCAGGATGTATAATACCACCCCAAATGTATATCGTGTGAGATTGGTTGAGATATTTCAAAAATTAAAGAAGCTTTTCATACTAAAACTTAATTTTCGATGTATCGTTCCTATGGCAGCTATATTATATAGTTGTCCGATCCAAAAATAAAAACAAACTTGATCTGCGTACGGTATCCAGGAACCTACATTCCAAGTTTGAAGTCTCTAGCTCTTATGGTTTCTGAGATCGACGCGTTCAAACAGACGGACAGACAGACGGACATGTCTCAATCGACTCGGCTGTTGTTCCTGATCAAGAATATATATACTTTTGGGGGTCTGCCACGCCCCCTTCTGCCTGTTACATACATTCTGCCAAATGCATTATACCCTTTTTTGCCCATTTTTAATGGGCTCAGGGTATAAAAATATTAATTGAGACTAGTGCGCATAGAAGAAATTACAATCCACGCAGTCAAGTGAAGGGAAGTCGAGCATATAAGTATACTGAAATTATCAAGCCTCTTCTAAGTAGTAGTGTTTCATTGCCAACAGCAATGCCCACACCAAATCGTTCGAAAACAGGTTCAGGGTATATGACCCTACAATCATCAAAACCAAATTATGTGTATTGGGATGATGTAAATGAATTAGTTGACCGATTACAACTCTTAATAGCATCTAAAACAGCTGGTAATACCAGCCATGATAATGAAATTATGTCAATAATAGAAGAATTGCGGGAGGCACAGATTATCTACTAATACATATAAATACACACTACAATTGACAATTACATTTATAACCATTATGTCTGTTGACAAGTTTGGTCATTTTTTTATTGATAAGGAGCGATCAAATCACTTGAAAAGAGACGTAAAAACTGTTGTGGGGTTGTACATTGATAGTGATGGTAATTTGAATGCTCAAAAGAAACGAATAACAAGGGGGCTCCGCCCCCTACTCGCTTCGCTCGCCTACCCCCGGCTCGCTTCGCTCGCGGTGAGGTGCGGCTACAGTCGAGCACGCTCGACAGTAGGATACCCTGAGCCCAGGTACTCTTTTATAAATGTTGATTTTCGACCAATTATTCCAATGGCACCTATATGATATATGGAACCGATCTGAACCAAATCTGGTCAGAATGTACAAAACCATCATAAATGCATATTCTATCAGTTTGGTTAAGATATCTCAAAAAACAAAAAACTTTTTCATACTAAAACTTGATTTTCGGCAGATCGTCTGTATGACAGCTATATGATATAGTGGGCCGATTTCGACCAAACTTGGTCAGGATGTATAATACCAGCCCAGATACATATTCTATCAGTTTGGTTACGATATCTCAGAAAACAAAAAACTTTTTCATACTTAAACTTGATTTTCGGCAGAGCGACTGTATGACAGCTATATGATATAGTGGGCCGATTTGGACCAAATTTGGTCAGGATGTATAATACCACCCCAAATATATATCGTGTGAGATTGGTTGAGATATCTCAAAAATTAAAGAAGCTTTTCATACAAAAACTTAATTTTCGATGTATCGTTCCTATGGCAGCTATATGATATAGTTGTCCGATCCAAAAATAAAAACAAACTTGATCTGCGTACGGTATCCAGGAACCTACATACCAAGTTTGCAGTCTTTAGCTCTTATGGTTTCTGAGATCGACGCGTTCAAACAGACGGACAGACGGACAGACGGACAGACAGACGGACAGACAGACGGACATGGCTCAATCGACTCGATTGTTGATCCTGATCAAGAATATATATACTTTTTGGGGTCTGCCACGCCCCCTTCTGCCTGTTACATACATTCTGCCAAATGCATTATACCCTTTTTTGCCCATTTTTAATGGGCTCAGGGTATAAAAAATTGTGTGGCACCAATCGATAATAGTGATTTGGTAATTAAAGAATACGTTGACAAAAGCATTGAGAACTTAAGGAATACTCTAATGCCAATGATGAGTCAATCACTTAAAGATTATGTTGACGAAAGTATAAAAAGCTTGAGAAACGAAATAAATATGAAAATAACTAAAGCACTTAATACCAAAATTGGAAATTTGGAAAGCAAAGTTAGTTATTTAGAGCAGGCTGTAAATAGTGTTGAGAATACTTTCACAACTACTAAATCCCAACTGCAAAGTCTTGAGGAATATACCTATAAATATGGGAATATGCCAAAATTTAATCCTAAATAATTGTCAATAATTACTAGAATATGAGTAAACGAGATATAATTAATGAGTTACATGGATCGTCACGCAAGAATTTCCAACGACGTAGAGTAGTCACAAAGGGAATAAACGATCTATGGCAGGCGGATTTGGTTGAAATGGGAGCGTATGCTAAGTCCAATAATGGCTATCGATATTTGTTGACAGTAATAGATACATTTTCAAAATTCGCTTGGGGTGAAGCACTAAAATCAAAAACCGCTAAAGATGTGACTCATGCAATGGAGAAAATATTTAAATCTGGGCGTGGTGCTCCCAAGAACCTGCAAACAGACGACGGAACCGAGTTTTTCAATAAACAATTCAAGGATTTGACAACCCAGTTCAACATCAATCACTATTCAACATACAGTACGCTGAAAGCATCAATTGTTGAACGTTTCAACAGAACCTTAAAAGAACTAATGTGGCGAGAATTCAGTTTCAATGGCACATATAAATGGATTAATATGTACAAAAATTTAATTGATGACTACAACAACAATGTACATAGAACCATAAAAATGAAACCAATTGACGTGAATTCATCCAATGAAAAACATATTCTGAAGACGGCATATAACTATATGAAGATATTCACCGGCAGCACATTGCGTAATGGAGACAATGTGCGTATCAGTAAATACAAGCATGTATTTGAAAAGGGTTACACACCAAATTGGACAACTGAAATTTTTAAAATTAAAAAAGTGAAATATACATATCCAGCAACATATTTACTAGAAGACTTGAAGGGGAATCCGATTGAAGGTTGTTTCTATAGAGAGGAACTCAAAAAGACTCGATAACCCGACGCATATCTAGTTGAAAAAGTGTTGAAACGAGACGGAAAAAGGGCATTGGTGCGCTGGTTGGGCTTCCCGAAGAGTGAAGATAGTTGGATCCACGTCAACAAAATTTTATAAATAAGTTTATAATAAACCTAGGTTAGATTATGAATAATAAATACAAACACAAAAATACATGTTGTAGGTTTTAATTAAATGTATAAAAAACTTTATTATAATTTTTTTTTTTTTTTATAAATAACTTATATATAATTTCATTTACATTTTTATATAATATTTATTTTATGAATCTAACATTTTATATTAAACTTATGTGTAACAATTTTTATAAACATTTTCATATTAAAAATAAATACATTGTTCAATAAAAATAATTTGAAAGTCTTTTAATTTTTATGGCTGGTGGGATTGATATTCATCTTGGTGTAATTTAAGTTCAAGGTCTGCATACTTTAACTCAAAATCTGCATTATCTCTATTTATTTTACATAAATTGAGATCAGCTCTCTGTTCTACGGATAGAATATCATACTTATTTTCTAAGTCATATGCTTGAACAGTCAAGTATGCTGATTCTCTAAATAAAAATTCTATATTTAATTTAAGTTCTTTTTCTTTTTTAAAATATTCCAAATGTCTTCTGTTTACTAATTTATAGTGGTTATAGGCTAATGTGGAATATTTATCGTTTTGAATTGAACTCTTATTGTCTTTATTATCAAGGATTACCTTGTTAGACTGATAAGTGCATATAGTATGGTCTATGGATCTAATCATTGTCATTTTCCCACATTTTGCTTCACCTGATTCTAAACATTCTTTATAATGTTCAATGTTTAACTTGTCTAAAGCCGTTCTTTTTACACCCTTTGACTTCTTAAACGATTTCTCAATATTGTCAATTTTATAACAATACATTTTGGGACGAAGACCTACAAATTCCAACATGGGTTTACCATTAAGCTCATCCTTGAAATAACCCAATTGCTTTTTATTAACTTTTTCGAAATTATATAAACTAGCCTTTTCATCAGAATAATCAGATGTGTCAAATTTTAATTTAAGGTCATTTCGAATATCATTGTAAAAATCATTAGTTTTTATTGTATAAATAAAAGAGTCTGTATCCATGTAATTTAATTTTAAATTTTCACCAAACTTTGGTTTCATATAATTATAATGGAAATCATACATTTTCCACTTTGACAAGTCTAGAACAGTGAAACCTAAATACATTGGTTTATTTAAAGTAACTCTTAATCTATTCATTTGTATGGCATAAAAGTTCTCATTTATTCTTGCTGAACTATGAAAGTTGGGTCTACTAATTAAGGCTCTAGCACAAAGTCTTTTGCGACCTGCTGTAAACGTTTGTGCTGGCTCCCACTCACTCACTAGTCGCACATCAACCCTCTTCTCTACATTTTCCATGGTTTTGCCATAAACTGCATTGTTAAGTAATTTGAAAAAATCTTTTTCAAACGAATTTTTCGCCTTGGCTCGCAGTTCAGTATTGAGTTCAATATATTTGCTAAGCCAAGCACTTTGTCTAAAGCATATACCTCTATGAATTTTTTTCAATTGTAATCCATTACCTAAACATTGTTGAAGTTCACGGTAGTGGATAACATAATTTCTTTTATTTCCAAGGTCGGCAACTAACTTTTCTACTTTGGCTGTCTTTGTTGGTAATTTAATGCTCGGACAAAAGGGTAGATCATTATGCTCATCATGAATAGTTTGCGGATAATCTAAGTCGACTTCTAAAACGTAACCAAAATCAGCATCAATTGGTATATTTTCAATTGCTAGATTTTTGATATCTTCATCGGATAACCATTTAAAACCATTGTATGGAAGAGGTTGTGACATTGCCCAACCATACAAATTGTTTGCATCTAAATACATTAAAAATGTTGAATCTTTTGATGGGTCATAAGTTGATAGGTATTTATTATTTGCTTTGCTATACCTATGACAACATTGAACTAACCCACCACGAATACCAGATTGGATAAAACTATACATATCTATATCATTAATTAGTTCTAATTCAATCTTCGTGGTCTTTAGCATGGCCTCCCAAGATAAGCCTGGAGTTGTATAGTAATGAGCTGGGTCAAGGGAATAAATATTCATACAAATTAAGCGGAAATTTTCAAAAACATCAGTTAACAATAAAACATCAGTTTTTAAGTAGAATTCTAAATAATCTTTCATTGTTGAACATGAAAATTCAGACCAAACTTTAAGTGCATGCATATAATCTTTATCAGAACAATCAGTTTCCGTTAGACTACTATAGAACTTTTCTCTTGGTGGTAGAGAAGTTTCTTGCAACCTACTTTCAGAATCTAAGTATTCATAAGGGAAAACGCCCTTTTTACGCATAAGTCTAAACTTATTTTCAAAACTGAAATGTGATTTAATTGTTGTGAGTTGTTCATCAACTAAATTAGATGCAAGAGTATCTAGACTTGCTGACATAAATCTAAAAGTGTCAAGAAAACGAATTTCAAAACTACTCCCATTATCATACTCTATTGTTTTCGATACAGAAATGTAGTGTTCTTTATTAATGGGAATAGCTTTAATTTGTCCAGGTACGTTTGCAAGCTCTTTTATGAACAAATGAAAATCGTACTTGGTGAAATTATGAAAGAAAACGGGTATAAAATTACTCGTCTTATATGATAAATTACATTTTGAATGAGCAGCACCTCTAAATTTCCCAGTAAAATGACAATGATCCCTTACCCTATCTGCTAATAAAACACTACCACAAATATGACAATTAATAGTCTCTTAAAAATTACTCTCATCTTCCAGACTCATGACAATGGGAACTACCTTGCTCAAATATTCATTGTTTAAGCGTTTTAAATTTTCTATAAGTGAATTGAAAAAACTTAAGCCTGCATTCTTACATGTTTCTAATACAAACTTATCTAATCCACTATCAAATGCACACTTTATATAGTATGCATATGCTATTGGAATATGTTCATTAATATTAACTAATTTAGGGCTTACTTCTATATTCTTCGGTTGAAGAATACATTCGAAGTCTGCATACACCACAAACGGAACCTGGAGTTGGTGCTGGTGTTGGGTGAACTTTATAGTTGCTTCATTGGGGTGGGGTAAAACTGCAACCTTTCCACTGCAGAGCTCCTTGTGTCGTAACGCCGCCTTCTCACTTGATGAAAAGTTGAGACATACATTGCAGAACCATTGTTTCCTCCTTGAATTTCCGGTTTGTGATGACAACAACCTACAAAAAATAAATAATATTTTGAAAATAATTAGTATTTATTCAAACATTATATATTAAAAATTTAAAATAGTTACCTTGTTATATTTTTTATCCACATGTAGTGAGCATTTACTCCATCTTCTAGGAACAGCATATTGATGTGTATACGTGTTTCATATCCTGAGTGGAATAGGGGTCCAATTATTGTCTCAGCCTCTTCATCATATCCGAAAACATTGATGCTCACTTGAGGATTGAGCTTTGTAAAAATGTGTATATCCCGAATCTTTAGGGGGAATGACAACCCAGTGAAATCCAATGTGAAATCTTTTGTTACTTTGATCTCAGTGGAAAACGGTACCAAGTCTCTTGATATTCTGATTTTATCATCAGTGATTGCAACACCATAAGTATTGCATCTTTGGGGTCTATTTGTTATCTTCAATGCCGAAAGTAATGCCCATTTGAAGCAGTATGAGTCAATATTCTCGACATTGACGATGGCATGTTTCAGCAACAGCTTCTTTGACAATTTAATGTCTGAAGAACCTCGTATTGGTTTATACTGGTTAACATTCATTTCCAATCGGATTATACTAACCAGAGCCCATCCACTATCCTTTTCCTGGAACTCTTCCATTTTAGCAATTATTTGCTTAGAATGCTGTTCAAAAAGCATATTAAAATCATTGATTTCGAGTGTGATAGTCATTTTACTTTGGAATGACTTTATATCATGAAGAGACTCATTTTCTCTTAAAAGAACATATTCAGCGAATAGTTCAAAATTTACTTTCACTGCATCGTAGCTATCCAGCACACGTATCAAATGCGGTATGAATGCAGCTCCTGCTTCATTCATAAATACTTCAGGGAGTCTAAACGCCACTCCTTCATTCAAATACATATAATGAAGGATGCGCCCCTTGAATCCCTGTGAAATCTTTTTAATCTTCCCATCTATCGGCACAACCGCATTCTTCTTATGGGTTTCGGTGCGAGCATGATGTTTCCATTGTGTTCCCGGTGGTAGATCTATCTTACACAAGCCACAGAATCTTTCACCGCTGTCACTCATTATAGTTGTTGTTGTTGTTGTTGTTGATGAGGTGTCTTTGTTGATCTGCTTTTGACCTGCTACTGATGTTGTTGCTGAGTTGTCCATTTGATCTGCTACTGTTCTTGTTGCTGTTGTTGTTGTTGTTATTGTTGCTGTTATTGCTGTTATTGCTGTTGAACTGTCACTGTTGTCAAGCTGTTTTGAGCTGTTCTCAACTTGTTTTGAGCTGTTTTGAGCTGTTCTTAACTTGTTTTGATATTGTTTTTATTTTTTTTTTGTAAATTGTTTATAATATTTTTTATTTTTTTTTTGTAAATTGTTTATAAATATTTTTTTTTTTTGTTTGTTTACTTATAATTTTTATGTATGAGCACTGGAGATCACTTTTCACTTCAACGATAAAATTGAACTGATATTTCTAACATTGAGATACATACATTTATAATATCTTTTGCATACACTCTATGATTCAATGTTGAAGGTGAAACCAGTTTAAATATTTGTATTACAATTTTCTTTCCCATTCTTTTGGTAGAGGACTTCTCCCACTATCTCTAGGCAGAGTCTATTACCTGTTAGATCATGATTAAAACCAATAAGATCAGGTTTCATATCAAAAGTCACAGAAACAAAATACCAAGATCAAAACCAACGAGAACAGGTTTCATGTCACGGGTCACAGAAACAAAATTCCAAAATTCCCATTCAATTATCATGCTGCAACATGCCCATACATTGATAAAATTCCCATTCAATTATCATGCTGCAACATGCCCATACATTGCTTTGATTGACAGGGGACGTCCCGGCGCCGGCCCTGTGCCTGAACCTTGCCCAAAACGTGCCCAACACGTGCCCACCACTTGCTTACTCATAGCAACGCATGCCACACCAATTTAAACAAAAGACATTACAATGTATTACAATAGCATCTCCCTAATTTTGAGCATCAAGAGGTGACCGATCCATCAAACTCACCTGTCACATACTCGCACACGATCACATTTTACAATAGCATCTCCCTAATTAGAACATCGCCAATGACAGATCAATCAAACTCACCTGACACATACTCGCACACGATCACTTGATTTGAACCTTTTTTTCCCTTTTTCCCCCTTTTTCCCACGATTCGACCCTCGGTTCCCCCTTTTTTCCCACACTTTTGACCACGATCCCCCCTCTTTCCCACACTTTTCATCGATCAATCAATCACTAATTATTTTAGCTGTCACAATTTTTGACAGGTCTTTGACAGTGATTGATCGCCCCCACCCCCAATTTGTCCCAGAACCCGCATTTTTATACTACTTATCTATTGTATTAAAATATTTTGGTAAATTGCTTTGTTTGCCGAAAACTAGCTCATATGGACAATAGTCATGTGCCATAGAGGGAGTCGTGTTGAAACAGTAAACAAAATATTGAAGCCATTCATCCCAATCTGTTTTATCAACAGATATATATGAACGGATGTATTCATTAAAGGTTCTATGACTTCTTTCGACGGTTCCAACAGTTTGGTGGTGGTGTGCTGTAGACGTTATATTGTCTATTTTCAGGTATTTGCACAAATCGCTAATTATGGAATTTCTATATTCAGTTCCCATGTCCGAAATGAACGTCTTCATTGGACCGAACTTCAGTATAAAAGATTCGAATATTGCTTTTGCAACTGTATTAGCATATTTGTTTGGTACTGGAATAGCTACAAGATATTTCGTTAAATCGCATATCAATGTAATTGCGTATTCGTTGTTATTTTCAGATTTAGGTAGCGGACCTATAGTATCCACTATCTCTGTCAAAAGCGCTTATTGGTGTGTCAGTTAATGTCATTGGTGTCTTTGTATGGGTCATCGTTTTTGATGTTAGGCATTTATGGCATCTACGTATGTACTCTTTGACATGACGAGTCATGTTTTTCCAATAGTAGTGTCTTTTGATTTTTGCTAGCGTTTTAGTAATGCCTGTATGACCTCCTTGTATGGGATCGTCATGAAATGTAGACAGTATTGCTTCTTTTTCTTTTTCATTATTAATTAGGGTCACCGGCTGGAGTAGCGCTACTCTTAATGATTTTAATATTTTATTGCCCATATTTTTAAAAGTATCTATTGAATCTAATTCAAAGATCTTTCCGCTCGGTGCCACTTTGAGTTGGCTGATCTCATGTATACCGGCTTGTATTTCAAGCCTTTGAAAAAACTGACCTAAGTCAAGAGTTCCATTGGTGTACAGATCGCTAACATCAATTCTTGCAATAACTTTATTTCCATGTTTTAGAAGACATATTTTATTTGTTAAATGCAAGGCCACTACTTTTCGTACATCGTCATTTTTTATGACTTCATATACGTTGGGCTTAGAAGCTTTTTGAAGACTTTGCCTTAGCAAAAGTTCTTTTTCATTTCCTGCGCAGGGTTTATTTTGTCTACTTTGTTGCCTGGTAGTGACTTTCAGGACTTTACTTTGTAAATCTTTTAGTTCGGATATAGTTATCCGAGATAGGGCGTTTGCCACGAAATTATCTTTGCCCTTCAGATACTCTACAGTAAAATTATACTCCTCTATGTCAAGCTTCATACGCGTTAGCTTTGAGCTTGTGTTTTTCATTGAAAACAAGTAAGTCAATGGTCTGTGATCTGTTTTGACAGTGAAGTGTCTACCATAAACATATGGTCTGAAATAAGTTATTGCCCAATGAATTGCTGCCAATTCTTGTTCTGTTGTGCTTTTATTGCTTTCTCCTTTAGTAAACGATCTTGATGCATAAGCAATTGGATGTTGGAGTCCATTTTTGTTTTGAGTTAAAACTGCTCCACATGCTTGATTACTGGCATCTGTAATTATGCAAAATTCCTTGCTGAAATCTGGATATTGTAATAAATTTGGATGTATCAGTGCCGATTTGAGGTGTTCGAAGGCCTGCTGGCAGTCAGCTGTCCATTCGAATTTAACATCTTTTTTACATAATCTTGTTATGTGACGAGAATATTCGGCAAAGTTTTGGATGAAACGTCTATAGTAATTGCAAAATGCAATGAATCGTCTAGCGCTGTCCGCATCATGTGGGACTGGGTAATTTTTTATGACGTCGTATTTTTTGTCGTCTGGCAAGATTCCTTTATCTGTGCATTTATGTCCCAAAAATGTGACTTCATGCATGAAAAATGAACATTTCTCAGGATGCATTTTTAGATTGTATTTCCTACATTTCTCAAAAACATCAGTTAAGTTTTTAAGCATATGTTTCTCGGAACAACCAATGACTATTAAATCATCCATATAAAGGAAAGCTTGGGAAGGTTCTAATCCGGAGAATGCTATAGTCATCATTCTCTGGAATGAGTTTGGCGCTATTTTTAAGCCGAATGGTAATCGCGTGAAGCGATATGAACCATTGCTTGTTGAAAAAGACGTTATATCTCTTGAACTTTTTTCGAGTTCAATTTGATGGAAACCAGACATTAAGTCTAGGCATGAAAAGTATTTCGCTCTTCCTAGTTGATCTAAAATATCGTCAATTCTAGGTAGTGGAAATTTATCTGACAACAGTTTTTTATTTATCTGACGATAGTCAATAACTAATCGCCATTTTTTCTTGTCAGAACCGGGAAGAGATTTCTTCGGAACTAACAAAAGTGGGCTGTTATAAGGTGACACAGACGGTTCGACAATGTTATTGTCGATTAACTTTTGTACTTGAGCTTGAATTTCGTCTATCTGACTATGAGGATTTCTATAGTTTTTAATATATACTGGTTCGTCATCCTTCAATTTTAGCTTTTGTTTGTAGAAATTATTTGTTGTTATTGATTCGGTTTCGAGTCCGAATACATCGCTATATTTGGTGCATATTTCTGTCAGTTCTGACTTGAATTTGTGGTGGAAAATTTTTTGCTAATTGTGTTAAGACAGTTTTTTCTCTACATTCTGGATTGTTTTTAACTATGTCGTAGTTCGAAAGTGATTCATAAGTAAGATTACTTATATTTACTATTTGATCGGTACTGGTTGTATTCAGTAATCGGACAAATGCATCTTTGGCTGTTGCAACTGTGTTTGCAACATAAATGCCTTCTTTAATTTCCTGGTTTGGAATTAATATTGTTTCTTCATCTGATGATAGATGAATCTTTCGGACTACTTGGGATCTTGCTGGTAGAATTATGGAATTGTTACCAGAACTGTATGTAATTGGAACATAAATTGAAAAATTCAAATTGTTAGGTCTCATTATAAGGTATTCTTCATTTGGTATGAAATCTATCCGGCAATTGAATTTTTTAATAAAATCCATGCCTAATATTCCATCACATGGTATTGCGAAATGCAAATCTACTATATGAAAATCGTGTGGAATAATATATTTATCTGTCTGTATCTCTATGGAAACTAGTCCTTTGGACTGCATTAGTTCTTGGCCTATGCCTTGAATATTTATTTTATTCTGTTCTTGAATGTTATAAAAGTTATCTGAATTTTCTTTTAAAAGTGAAATGTCTGCACCCGTGTCTATTAAAAACACAAGTTTTTTATTTGTTTCTACATTATAAAATGTCGCGAATACATTTAGGCTAAAATGGATGGTGTGAACCTTAAGTGGGTTTACTGTCGAGATTCTGAAGGCTGTTGCGAGTTTCCCGAATCGTTTTGGGCAACTCTAACATGGTTTCTGTTATAATTGTTATTTTGGCCTATATTGGTATTATTGTTTCTGTTACCACGGCCTCTACGGTAATTGTTATATTGGTTACCGTTATTGTTTCTGTTGTTGTTGTTGTAGTTATTATTATAACTACGGGAGTTATATCTGTGATTTCCACGTCCGTGGTTTCCGCCGCGCTGTGGATAATTTTTGTAGTGCAGAACAGTGTTTGACTGTCCAGTGGCTTCAGTGCAACTGTTAACGAATTTTGAAATAGCTTCGTTCATGGTATTGAACGTACCAGCCTGCATGATAAGCTTTACCTTATCAATTGAGCAGTTTGTGGTCATTGCTTTGACTGCGTGCTGGGTTGAATAACTTCTGGCCAGTTCAAGGGTTAGACCATCTGTTATGTATGCATTTTCTAGAGATTTCGTCATTTGCTCAACCTCTTGTGTGTATTGGTTGGCAGTTTTATTGAGCTGCTGTAGGTTCATCAGTTTTGCTGACAATACCTCTACAGTCTCGCCTTTGACGTTGTTCTTTAATCGAGAGATTACTTCATTTGCTGTAGTCTCATTTCCGATTAAGTTTCTAGCTACACCCTTCAATTTAGCTTTTATTATTGAAACAGCTAACTGTTCATGGTCACCTTTAATTGATTCTATTATTGATAGAGCATCTATAAAACTTGTTAAATTTTCTGCTTTACCATCAAATGCTGGTATAAGCTTAGATGCAGTATTAATAAAATCAATGTTTGATTGTGTCATTGTGCTGTTTTCGCTGGGTTTATTTTCTATTACACTAGGGTCGGTATCTGAGCTATCTTGATCTGATGATTCGGGTATTGTTGATACCGCTGAAAGTGTTAGATCATATTGATCTTTCTCTTCTGTATTGGTATCTAAGCTGATTGATTCAAGCTCTTCTGGTACAGTTGACTCTGATTCCAGTAAAACTGATTCATCAAATTCAGCCGGAAAATTTAAACTGTTGGGAACTAGAATGTGCAACTTGTGCCGTTCCGCAACATATAAGAGATTTTCCTTTTGTCGTTTAAGAATGTCTTTTACTTGAGTCAACTGTAAAGTCGTGAATTGCTTTAAGTTGTCAAGAATTATTTGGCGTACTGTATTAAATGTTGTTATCAGTACCCTTATATGTTTGAGCTTAGTTTCATTTGCTATGGGTGCGCTTTTGTTAAGGCACTTAAATGAATTTTCGGATTTGGATCGTAGCTCGCGAATAATGCTGATTGTTTTATTCCCATCCATTAATTACGAGAGGCTACGGAAAAGTCTATAACTGCTTTATCGCAGTTTATAATTGGGCTACAGTTTTCTGAAAGTTTCTATATAATCAGTGTCGTAATGATATACTGATATATATTCCTTGTGGGAATGTAAAATTCTAATCGCATAAATGCGAAAACTTGGAAAACTGTCGTGTAAGTGATCTATTTTCTCCTTATTCATCCTTAGATCTTATCCAAGGCATTTGCCCTACTCATATATCTTTTTTTGATAATTTTATTATGCTTAACATAGAGTGTAAGCAGAAATTGCAAAACTAATACTATCGTGATAATTAGCAAGAGTATCCACAATGATTTTATATCATCTGTGTGATCAACTATCTTGACATTATTTACCACGTTGGCAGTATTGTCTTTTGACTCACTAGAATCACTAAACCAACCCATAATTGTATTTTTTTTTTATATTTAAGGATTTCTATATATTCAATGAAAAAAAAAATTTTTTTTTTGATCATGAAATGAAAAATTTTTTTTTTGGAATCATTATGTTGTTACAATTTCATTTTATTTTTATACCCGTTACTTATAAAAAATAAGTATAAGGGTATATTGTGTTCGTTGGAATGTATGTAACAGGCAGAAGGAGGCATCTCCGACCACATAAAGTATATATATTCTTGATCAGCATCAACAGCCGAGTCGATATAGCCATGTGTGTCTGTCCGTCTGTCCGTCCGTGTGAGCGCCTAGATCTCAGAGACCATAAGAGATAGAGTAACCAAACTTTCACACGTAGATCAGAAATGCGTTGGAGCAGGTCAAGTTTGTTTTAAATTTTGGACCCGCCTACTTCCACGCCCGTAATTCGCGAAAAACTGGTCATCCGTCTGTATAAACACAAGGATCTCAGAGACTATAAGAGATAGAATAACCAAATTTGTCACACAGATTTCCATATACCTCACGCAGATCAAGTTTGTTTCAAATTTAAGCCACGCCCCCCTCCGCCCCCGAAAATCGCGAAAAACCACCTCACCCACAATTTTTCATATAATACGTATTTTTTGGTATATATTTTGTTATTATTATCTATTATCCCACTGAATCGCAACAAGATCGGACAAGTAGAACAGCAGTTATTGCGTGTCTAAGTTGTTGAATCAACAGGTGCCCCCTAGAGTATGCAATAGTTTTTGTATTGTTAAACCTTATTAGAATGCTTAAGATTTTCAATTAGTTCTGGGAACGTAAATATGACATTAGGATTGAATCGATAATGTATCTCGACTATAGCCTTTCCTACTTGTTATACCCGTTACTTATAAAAAATAAGTATAAGGGTATATTGTGTTCGTTGGAATGTGCGTAACAGGCAGAAGGAGGCATCTCCGACCACATAAAGTATATATATTCTTGATCAGCATCAACAGCCGAGTCGATATAGCCATGTGTGTCTGTCCGTCTGTCCGTCTGTGTGAGCGCCTAGATCTCAGAGACCATAAGAGATAGAGTAACCAAACTTTCACACGTAGATCAGAAATGCGTTGGAGCAGGTCAAGTTTGTTTCAAATTTTGGACCCGCCTCCTTCCACGCCCGTAATTCGCGAAAAACTGGTCATCCGTCTGTATAAACACAAGGATCTCAGACACTATAAGAGATAGAATAACCAAATTTGTCACACAGATTTCCATATACCTCACGCAGATGAAGTTTGTTTCAAATTTAAGCCACGCCCACCTCCGCCCCCGCAAATCGCGAAAAACCACCTCACCCACAATTGTTCATATAATACGTATTTTTTGGTAATAACCGATATCTGTTATTATTATCTATTATCCCACTGAATCGCAACAAGATCGGACAAGTAGAACAGCAGTTATTGCGTGTCTAAGTTGTTAAATCAACAGGTTCCCCCTAGAGTATGCAATAGTTTTTGTATTGTTAAACCTTATTAGAATGCTTCAAATTCTCAAGTAATTCTGGCAACGCAAATATGACATTATGATTGAATCGCTAATGTATTGAAATAAGTAACGGGTATCCTATGGTCGGGATCTCGACTATAGCCTTTCCCACTTGTTTTTTTTTATATAGTCGGATTTTTTTTCTTATACCTATTTGTTTTTTCTTCAATATTTTCTTATTGTAGATATTTTTCATTATTTTTGTTCAATTGAAAAAAAATTTTTTTTCGATTTAGATCTTAGATCTTATTTATACCCTATCCAGGTTATTTGCTCTGCTTATGTACTGTGAAATACTAACGAAACCTAAGTATCCCTAGTGTGATCTTTTAAAATGTCCCTACTATTATAATTTCTTTAATATTTAAATTGAAAATTTTCATCATTTTGTTTTTTTTTTATATATATTTAATGTGTATATTTTATTGGAAACAAAAAAAAATGTTAACAGAATTTAAACATGAAAAAATTTTTAATGCTACTGGATAAAATACCCAGTGCCAGAGACGTGGAAAAGTTTTTTTTTTTTTTTTTAGTGTATGTGGTTGGCTCACAAGTCAAAATACATTTCATATATATTTTAAAAAAAATTCTCCAACCACATATGTTAGTAGAAAAAGCCTAACAGGTTTTAGTATTTTGCGAATTGCACTGACGTGCTTCAATTCGCAGGTAGAAATTAAAACTATGGCAAGTTAGGGCTTGCGCATATTTGCGGCCCCCTTGCGTGGCTTCGCTCGACTGCGAAGTTTAAGTTCTTTTTTTGTTTCGTTGATGCGCTCTAAGTAGCGCTGTCAGTCCTGGAGCAGGCGCTTTTGCTGTAGAAGCCTCCTTACTTGGCCTCCACGTTTTGTCTTCTTTTTTGATTTTTTCTCCTGACGTGCCCGGTACTCAGCTATTGTGAGTGGGCGTGGTCCATCGTTGGGGCACATTTCCAAAGCTTCTTGCAAGCTTGGTGCGTCCCTTTGCTCAATAGGAGCAGAATTTTCTTCGACGTCGCTCATTCACTTTGTTCCCACGTTGGTGCAAGGGGCGGACTGCCTCTCACACTTGTATACTGCTGCTGCTGTCCGGGGCCTATGGGCTCAGGCGGTGCCGGTGCTGGTCATCGCACAGGCTCGTTGTCTTCTTTGGTCTGCTGTCGGTCTCTTTTTTGGTTTTTTTTTTTTATTTGTTTTGTGTTTTTTTTTTTTTTTCTGTGATCACTGTTGTTGTTGTTTTTGCATTGATCTCAATACATTTCATTCTTCTCAAAAGATCATGTTGTTTGTTGTTAGACAAATAATAACAAATTCACTTAATTTGAACATTTTTGTACCCTTTTTTTTTTTAATTTTTGTTTGTTTTGTTTTTAGATCACTTCTTTTCACTTTTGCACAACGACGAAACTATGTAAATACGTTCATTCTTGTTTCATTTTGTCTCTAGCAGCAATTATTACACTAGGCAACAGCCAAAAAATTACACGAACCAAACCCACTTTTTTGGATAGATTTGGGGCCAAAAACGAAGAAAAACATTTTTTTTTTTTTTTCTATGGTGAAATTTTTTTTTTAGAATTTTTTAAAAATCTGGCTTTTTTTTCGTACTTTCGTACAATGAAGTCATAAAATTCGACAAAAACATGCCTAGACAAAAAAAAATAATACATCGCCGTCTCTCCACAGATTTTGATAAGACATATCATAAACGACGCGTAATTAATTCAGCTATGCAAATAAAATTAAAGATAAAATGTAATAAATTTTTTTCGACTTTTCCTCGAATTTTAAAGTAAAAAAAGCTAATAAAAAAGCTTAAAAAAAATCATCATTTTCTTAATTCAAAAATTGATATCTCTTAAACTCTAAGTTTAAATCCAAAACTTTGAATTAGTGAATCATAGATATATTTAATGGCTTTCAGGAAAAGTAAAGTTTTGGAAAAACTGGGCGCACCTCTGAAAAAAAGTACGAAAAAAAAAGCCAAATTTCAAAAAATTCTAAAAAAAAAACTTCACCATAGAAAAAAAAAAAAAATGTTTTTCGTCGTTTTTGGCCTCAAATCTATCCAAAAAAGTGGGTTTGGTTCGTGTAATAGACAAAAAGTTGAAAATTGTTGCCTAGTGTTATTAGCAGATGTAATTATTTGCTGCGAACTTTTCTTAGTTTGTTGCTCTGCTTAGTTTAGTTTTTTTTTTTATATTATTTTTTTTTACATTTTTAACCGACCGGCAGACCATGTCACGGTCGCCATGTAATATTTAATATTCGTTTTTATGAAAATTATTGAATACACGTCTTCATCTGATAAGTGTCTTTATTAGATTGAATCTTAACTTAAAAGCTGAGCGCTGAGAAGCAGCGACATTGCAGCCGTTTTGACATAATGTATACATATATAAGTAAATATGTAAAGCGGGCTGAGAATGTTATGCATGTACATATATATATAGTGGTCAAGCATGGGAACCATGCTGACTCGGCTATTAAGGCGGTCGCCGTTATCAAGGGCGATCATATTTCGTCTGCACTTAAAATGTGCAGAGGGTACTGACGTTAGGCTACGCTGCGACAAAGTCGTCGCTAAGTGTATTTTGTGTTGATATAGCAACAAAGTGTTGCTGCCTAAGATATATGTAATATTCTTTAATATACATATGTGTACATGCTACAATATTTCCACAGATAACCAACTTGCTGACATCTTTACAAAACCATTGCCTGCTGGAAGATTCGTGGAGTTACGAAAGAATTTGGGATTACTTCAAGATGACTAATCCATTTGTTTATCGAAGCTGAATATTATTTCCTTCATTTTGATCTTTAATGACAAAGATTGTCATACGAATTTATTTTTATTTTTTTTTAACAAAAATATTGCATTGTTAAACGAAATGTGAATTCAATCTTATGTTAGCATTTGAAACTGATCTGATCGGGTTTTTCTGGGTTTTCCCTGTATCCTCGTAGCGAATGCTAGATCACGTAATACTTCCCAGAATGCACACCAGCCACATTAGAATAAGTTAATGATAATAACAAATGTATATGAATTACTAATTTGATTATTTGAAACTGTATAAATGTTATTTTTGAGGGGGCGTGTTGGAATACCCCTATTAAACATACAAAAATATCATTATACAACACTACTTTAAGTATTGGATTTTGCATATAGTGTGGTCACACTTTTAGTTTAGAACCTTCTTCTTTTGCTGTGCTTCGAACTGTGTACATGTGGTGTCGGTGTTGCGATTTAATATACGAGCTAAATAACTAAATATAAAAACTATAACTTAAATATATTAAAGTGTCTTTCATTTACAATATTAGTTAGCTTAGTTTCAACAAGCAAAAAGTAGATTTCTTCAACTTGAACATCGTTTAGAGCGCCAGCCTTTGCTTATGGAAGTGTACACCAACTTTATGGACGAATATTTGGAATTAGGTCACATGCAACCCATAACTAATTTTGACTCTAAGAATCCACACTATATCATCCCACATCAAGGCGTTCTAAGACCTCAAAGCGAAACTACCAAGCTACGCGTAGTTGTCATGGCAGCCAAGGCAGGATATCTTTTGCTTTCGCTATGATTTGCCTGTCAACTCTGTGACAAACAAGCGGACAGTAGTATCTGTTACTGCCCGTCTATATGATCTACTTGGACTTGTCTCTCCGGTAGTTATACGATGCAAGATATTTGTCCAGGAACTATGCCTTAAGGTCTTAGATTGGGATGATGCACTTCCTTCGGAATTGGTGACTCAATGGCAACACATCGAAGCGGATTTGCAAAACCTAAACCGCATGTGAGATACATGGATTTTCAGATGCATCAGAGCGTGCCTATGGATGCTGTTTGTACTTGAGAGCAAATTTAGGTGGAACCTTCAAAACATTATTGATCATAGCGAAATCAAGAGTTGCGCCAATTAAGGCCATTTCGCTTCCTCGATTAGAGCTGTGCGCTGCATCGTTGCTTTGCAAAACTTTGTCTAAAATCAAACACAAACTTGAACCATTCGTTAATGATATCTTCTTTTGGACAGATTCCAAAATTGTTTTGCATTGGCTAAAAATGCACTCGTCAAAGCTTCACTGTTTTGTAGCTAATCGCATATCGGAAATGCAAACCATTGCACCAAACGTTACATGCAGACATAGTATCTAGAGGATGCCAAGCTAGTGATCTGGGAGGAACTATTTGGATTACTGGACCAGAATTCTTGTCTTATGAAGCAGCACACTGGCCTCAAACTACATTAAATACTACATTTAGCGAAGCAGAGCTTGAACAGCGAAAGGCGATAGTTCTTAAATGTAGTGATAGTGGCACCGAGGGAAATAAGAGTGAACAATTTATCGACGGAGGTCTAATTGACCATATTATCAAGAAATTCTCCTCTTATCGTAGTACCTTGCGAGTCATAGCTTACGTGTTGCGAGTTTTCAATAGAGTTAGAGCTAATAGGAATTTAACTAAAGCTGACGCACTTCACACATCAGCAGGTGAACTGCGGCAGACATTTCTCTTTATCGTTTCCTGTATCCACGAACAAGTTTATAGCAAGGAAATTGGACTACTGAAGAACAACAAGATGCTTCCCCCCGAATTTCAGAAGCTTAGCCCTTTTCTCGCAGACGTTAATGTTGGTTGGAGAACATTAACAGTTTTGCGTGTGGCTGGTCGACTAGCGAAGGCACCTATACCATTTGATGCTAAATTTCCAGTATTACTTCCGAAGAAGCACAGTTTTACGTTTAGATTTGTCGAGCATCTACATCGGCAACATCTTCATGCTGGATCAAAGGTGCTCATTGGTTTACTTCGTCAGCAAGTATGGATTGTGAATGCACGAGAAGTGACACGAAAGGTGGTCAGACGCTGCATTCATTGCTACCACTCTAAGCCGCGGCTGATGAACCAAATCATGAGAGCACTCCCGGCGGATCGTTACATCGCCAATCGTCCTTTCTTGATCTCTGGAGTCGACCTATGCGGTCCGTTTCTCACATCATATCGCATCGCATACGCTTTTCATCAAAGCCAGTTCATGTTGAGCTCATTTCAGATCTGTCATCTAACAACTTTATTCTTTGTTTAACCATTGCTTCATTGGACGCAGAGGTATCCCGCAACGGCTTTATTGCGATAACGCCACCAATTTTGTTGGCGCACAATCACAACTGGATGGCTTTAAGCATCAATTCTTCGGACAGCACAACGAATCAAACTTGAAGTCCTTCAGCAGCAACATGGCTTTGAGTTTCAGTTTATCCCTCCTCGCGCACCACATTTTGGCGGATTATGGGAGGCTGCGGTGAAGTCAATGAAGACTCTACTTATCAAGCAATTGACAAACTCGAACTTTACCTACGAAGAGTTGCAAACTGTGGCAACTGAAGCTGAAGCGATTCTAAACTCTCGCCCAATTGCAGCATTAAGTGAAGATCCAAATGATGGAGAAGCGCTCACTCCGGGGCACTTGTTAATCGGATCCTCAATAATGGCGCTACCTGACCCGACAATTGATGACAGCAGGCCATCATGTCTGACGCGATGGCAACGCGTCATCTATTTAAAGAAACGCTTCTGGGAGTTATAGCGACGCGATTACTTGCATACTTTGCAGTTGCGTTCTAAATGGCTTAGTCCAGAGGCCAACATCGAAGCAAACCAAGTTGTTCTTGTCCATGAGGATAACTTACCACCCCAGGAATGGCTTTTAGGACGGATCATAAGCACACACGCCGGCACTGAAGGACGAGTCAGAGTAGCCGACGTGAAGACAAAAAAAGGAACTATTCGTCGGCCCATTTGCAAACTCGCACCTTTACCAAGCCAAACTGATAAGTGAAAGCCACTTGGACCTTTCACCGGGCGGAGTATGTCTGAGGAGAACATCATGATTCATATAGTAAATAAATTCATTTCATTTAAATCATTACTTTACTAGTATTCTTGTTTTAATATCCCAAATTGTAATCAAATAACTGTATACACTCAAGTCGCTCACGAAGAGCTTTTGTTATACTGGAGGTCGCGGCCTCTTGTTTTAGAGAACATTAAATCATTACATATTGGAGATCGAAAGCAAGCAGACGTCTTCTTATTTATCTTCAATATACTCTGCACTGGGCAGAGTCCAAACAATATATTTAATTTATACAGGGTGGGCCATCTATTGGTACAACACCAAAAGAGCTACAGACCCGAACTTTCGACAGTTCATTAGGCATACCGTCCGCGGCACGAAACAACATGTTTTCTCTTGAAAATCGTTTTGAAATTTTAAAAACCTTTTTTCAAAGTCAGTGCTGTGTCGCCGAAACTGTACGAATTTTGAAAAGAAATATGGGTCGTGATAAAGCACCCACCGAAGGAGCTATACGCAAATTGGTGAGGAAAGTTCGTGAGAAAGGGATGTTAGTGGATGACAGAAGTGGTCCCAGAGCTCGGACAGTACGCAAACCCGAGAATATTGAGGCTGTGGCCCAAAGTGTGAGACAGAATCCGACGACCTCAACTCGATGCCGATCGCAGCAACTGAGCATTAGTCGCACCAGCCTGAGGAGTATACTGACAAAGGCCTCGGATTATTCGCCTATTGTTTCAGTTTTGGTCGAAAAATCATGTTTTCGGACGAAGCTCATTTCCATCTCGGCGGATATGTGAACAAGCAAAATTGCCGTATTTGGGGCTCGGAACAGCCACACACAATCGTAGAGAGACCAATGCATCCTCCAAGAGTCACAGTTTTGTGTGGATTTTGGAGTGGTGTCATAATTGGCCCATTTTTCTTCGAAAATGATGCTGTAAACGCCGGTACCGTCAATGGCGAACGCTATAGAGCCATGATGACCAACATGCCATACAAGCCGACTTACGATCGACCTTCTGCGCACCAAGTTCAACAACCGCATAATCAGCCGTTCAGGAGATGTCAATTGGCCTGCGCGTAGCTGAGATTTGACACCGCTGGACTTTTTCCTGTGGTTCCGTTAAAGACCGATGTTATGCGGATAATCCAGAGACAATTCCAGCTTTAATCAAGGGGGCTCCGCCCCCTGCTCGCTTCGCTCGCCTACCCCCGGCTCGCTTCGCTCGCGATGAGGTGTGGTATGTCTACAGTCGAGCGCACTCGACAGTAACTTGCTCGATACCCAAACGTTCATAACCGACTATTCCCCTTCTTTTCATAGAAAAAACGATAATGAGAGAACATAAATGAAACAAAAGAAAATTGCAAAGAAGACACAATAAAAATTAAATGCTTTGGTTTTTTTTGGTCATAGACATATCGTGAAGGTGGCTGAGATGGATGATCTTTTGCTTTGCGACAAAATTCTATTGGTTCGATTCCCGGTGTGGTCAATTCCTTTTGTTCATTTATATAAAATTTGGCCTTGTGGCGTTGATTTTGTGTTTCCATACATTTAGTTACTCTTTTCATAAAATCAAAGAAAATACAAGTTGTTAAAAAAGTACAAATTGTAATAAAGAAAATAGTTGAAAAAATAAAAGGAAATAGTTGACAAAAAAAAAAAAAAAAAAAAGTTGCACATGGGCAAGATTGAAACGGGATTCGAACTCTCGACTCATCGCCTCGAAATACACGGCTCTATCATCAGAGCCATCGGATCATTATATTTGCATGTGGCAATATCAATGTATATCATTTTTTTTCGTTGTCCGTTTTGCACGTTTCTTTTGTTTCAATTATGTCTCGCTCGTTAGAAGAGAAGCCCTACATACACACATACATACATGTGCAAATAAAGCTATTTATAGAACCAAATTCGTTTTGCTGCTAATTCATGGTACTGATTGCAAAATGTGCATCACATAAAATTATTGATTAAGTATGTAAAGTGTTCATTTAAAAAGTATGTAATTATTAATTAATATGTAATTAATTTAATGCAATGAAAAAAAAAATAAAAAAATAAAATATAATAATAATAATAAATAATTTGGTTCAAAACAAAGAGTTGTTTTGATCCCGAGTCCAATGTACCCACAAATCGCATGCATTGCTGCAAGTTTTGTACCAAAATCTGGCCACTGCACGTAGGCATGAGAAATGTGAAGTTTTGATTTAATATCTTCTGTATTTGTTATCCGATTGCAATGCAGTTTTCAGGATGCATTATCAAAATTATGTTTAGTGTGTGTGCAGATTTTGACATCTGTACCTATTAAATTGGCCTTGTATTTGGATATTTTAGTTTTTTGTCGATTACAGGATAATTGGGGGGCGTGGCAAAATTCTAAAATAAACTTGATCTGCGTGCGCCACATAGCAGTATTGTCACCAAATTTGGAATCTCTATCTCTTATAGTCTCTGAGATCCAGGTGATTATATTTTCTCCATATATCATATTTTCTCAAACTACTTCCCTGTTTATAAACCGATCTCAATGAAATTTTCAGCACACCTCAGGACTCGTCCCCCCATCCTGTGTGCCAAGTCTCAATGCTGTAGCTTTAATAGTGCTCTTGTTATTAGATTTTATATCATTTACGTGGGCGGACGTGGGCGGGGTCAAATTTAAATCCAAACTTAGTATAGATCAACATCCTAGGAGTACTGTCACCAAACTTGGTTGCTCTTACTTTTATAGTTGCGGAGATATATGTGTTCAAAATTCTGTACCATAATCGACACGAATCTAATAGGCTCTATACAAGGGGTGCTCAAAGTTGCCTTATGAATGTGTACGCACTAATACAAATATAATAAGTCGCACGCACACATGTAACGAAAAAATTTGTTGTGTTAATGTGTACACTGGAAAAAAATGGAAAATGTTACTTCAATCAAAATAAAAAAAAAGAAAATGTTTTTTAATACTGATTTAAAAATTCATCAATATTTATTTTAATTTTGGTTATTGATAGTTTTAGAAGCGCCTCCAGGTTATTATTTTAGTGTATACGAAACAATAAGGCAACAACAAATTACATTCGGATTTACGACGAGTCTCTCACACAACTACAAAATCTATGAAATTGTTGTTGCCGAGCTCGTCGGCATGTCAGAAAATGAAAAGAAAGAGAGCGAATGCCTAAAATTGTTTTGGTTTTAAAAGGATCGAAAGGGACGAAAAACCAAAAGTCAAAAATTGTTAGTGTAATTTGTCAATGTGCACTATCAGCCTACTAATGTGTAAGCTCACACACTTCCATATGCTATGTGCAAAACAAAAACAAATGTGTGTTGTGTGTATAGGCACTGAGCACCCCTGCTCTGTACCCATTTTTTGGGTATCGAGCTAAAATGAATGTACCAAAATTTTTGTTATTTCAATATCTCTGCAAGCAGCGAATAAACTTTTATTTGATTTATAAAAAAAAAAAAAATCAATATTAATGGTTATTTAAAGACTCGATATTATAAATCACATTTAATAATTATTTGTGATAAAAAAAAATTTCAAATAATTATTATTTTTGATTTTTACTTTTATTAATCTTTTTTAAAAGTCTTTGAAACATTTTGACTTTGAGGACTTTTATTTTGAGGAATAAAAAAAAGTCTTTTAAGACTTTTAACATATGAAAACTTTTTAATAAAAGTCTTTGTCAATATCTCAGCTTATACTCAAGGTAAAACCTTCAAAATTACAACACCAGTAAAACCTACGACTTTCAATTTATCCCCAACCGACTACGCTCTTTTTCGCCGCACAGCGGGGTCAGTTCTTATTTTTTTTGTTGCAAGAATCATAATCTCCAAAATAGACATTTCGAAGGGGGATATTGGCGGTAAAATGCGTTAGTTATCTGCACCGTTTAAGTCACAAGAAAGCAATTAGCTAATTAATTTACTAAGGTTTGTTTAAAATTATGTTTATTTTGTTATTTTTTACTTAATTGTATAAACAATATATTTTGTACCGACTCTTCAGATAAGTTGCACCTGTTGTCAGTAAGTACCAAACGAAGTGCAGAAAATGCCCGCTCAACGCTCACTTGAGTTGCAGGCACGCTTTGAATAACCTGAGCCAATTGAAACAGGTTCGGAAACTTAAATTTTTTTTCTTCCCAGTATTCCATCAAATCCTCCTCAATGCAAAGTGGCTTAGGATCGTAGCATGTAATTTCGGAGAATGCTGTGTTAAGATCGTCATCGGCTGCGGATTCCGCATCGTCTATCTCGATTGCGTTCAAAAATGCATTTAGGTGTGAGCATGAGCTCTTACTGCCTTCTTGCTGTGCGCAACTGAGAGAAGACGATCCACTGGCAGGAAGCTCGTCAGATTCAGTACTGATGGACTGCGAAAAAATATCTGTTCTCTGCAAATAAAATAAATTAAGTAAATGTAAAAAGTATTATCAAATTTAAATTCAATGATATTTACATTGTTCTGAACGTTGTATATATTACGAAATAGCCGTTTTAAATAATTTTTTGCTGTGGCTAGCTGACTTGGGGTTTTCAGCGTTCTACGAAGTCTCGGATCAAGGTATACTGCGGAAACCAATATTTCGTTGTCCAACAATAACTTTTCTCTTTTGTCTAGGCATTTAGCCAACAAATCACAAGTTTCAAAGCCTTTCGACTTTATTGAAAGCTTCATTTCCAACCAGATTTTATAGAAGTCTGCGAAAAACAGTTGCTCTGCCTGTAGCTTCAGCGTGGTGCAATTGACAGATTCCAGGGCGGTAACCACAGACTCTATCTGCTTCCAATCAGTTTCCGACAAATTTTTTGACTCGAAAAAATCTTCACAAACATCTTTTAAATCGATTAATTTGCTTAACATGTTGTATGTTGAGCTCCAACGCGTTTGTACATCAATTACTGGTATAGATCGATTTATGCTGCTTAAAATATATCTGCAATAAACAAATTAATTAAGCATAACTGATAGAAGAGTTCTGAGAATATAATTGCAAGTATAATATAAACTTACCTATTAGAAGGGCACCTTAATGTTTTTGCTAAATATATAGCATTATTTATTGCAGACTGGCAACTAATAAATTTTAAAAAGTCATTGACAGCCAATTGCAGAGTATGTGCCGCACATCTTACTGAAATGACATTGTGCACTTTAATATCATTAACCACTTCTTCAAATGCCAGATCAGACTCTAACTCAAAAGTATTCGGCTCGTCACTTAAAATTTCTATGGCTTTTATAATGTTACGTCCATTATCCGATGTGACGGAGTGAATTTGTTCTTTTGTCAAATAAAAATCTTCTAAAACCGATTGTATTTCGCTACATAGGTTGATGGCTGTGTGCCTTTTGTGCAGCTCAATAATGCCGAGGGTTACGATGTTCAGTTTCTGTTTTTCATAGTATTGCACATTAATTCCAAGGACACTACGGCTATGCCTGGTTGCTGAATCAATTTTTAAGCAAACAATTTTCTTTTTTAGTATTTTGCGAATATTTTCTTTTAAATTCTCATATTCATTTGCAATAATCTCCTTTATGTTGCATGAATTGATTGGATTAATTTTCAAACCACGGAAGAGTTGCTCGGTCAAATATTTGAATTGGGTTGAGTCCAGAAACGGGTTTTCGTTCAGTGATAAATTCCACACATGTTTTTTTAAGGTCGTTTTCGTTTACGTACACAACAACTTTTTGTTTTTTTTCTGGAACTTCCTGACTGATGTCCAATTTTTCTACTTCTTCAAACTCCTTTGCATGTTTGCTTCGTAAATGCCGTTGCATGTTGGTTACATATGCACCCTGCAAATTAACGTCACAAAAAAAAAAGTTTACCACCATTATTATCAATTTTGAAAAGCTCGCGCACCGCTTGATTTATTTTTCGACCTATTTTTTTTTATATAACTTATTATATTTATAATTCTGTTTGATATTTGGCAATACTATAGAGAAACAAGTTGCTTTATATCTGTATACCGTGCTTAAACTGATTGAGAACTATACCTTTAAGGGTATTAAAATTCAAATACCTAATTTTTAAGAACAATTTCATTTTTCGTTATGAGTAACAAAATGAATTAACTATAGGAGTAATAGCTCAGGGGGATAGGTTCCTTTTAATGAATTTGTAAACATGAGTTCAAATGCTATTATTATTTTTTGATTTCAAAAAATATCTTTCTTTTTTTTCAACTACTTTAGTACTTTTTTTTACAATGTAATAGGGTATAATTTTTAAATGGTTGGTGTAGATAAAAGAGAACCAAGAGTGTTATTTTGATTTTGTATCTGTTCTTATTTTTTTCTTTAGTATAAGCGGAGATATTGCCAAAGACTTTTATTTAAAAGTTTTCATATGTTAAAAGTCTTAAAAGAATTTTATTTTATTCATCAAAAATAAAAGTCTTTTGAGACTTTTAAAATATAAAAATTAGAAATAAAAGTCTTTAATGACTTTTATTTTATTCATCAAAAAAGACTTGAAAAACTTACAGAAGACTGATAAAATAAAAATAAAAAATAATGATTAATTTTAATTTATATTTTTTTAAAATAAAAGTAACGATTAATTTGTCTTTATAATATATAAAATAATCATTAAAAGTGATTTTTTTGGATATTCCTCATAACAGTTATGGTTACATGATAACGATAACATTTTAAATTTAATTTAAAATTGTTGACTCATTTCTGCGCGGTACCCAAATAAATGGGTACTATTCGAACACTCTTTGTGCGCTTGCTTTGCGCTCGGCTTGCATATAAACGTTTATATGCTGTCCCGCTCGCACGTTCTTTTTGTGTTGCATGTGTAATTATTGAATTAAAAGTAATTCTTAAATATCTCCTTTATTTATGGATCAATCGCTTTGAAATTTTCAGGGTCGTTTAATAGGCTTACTTCTCAACTGATTGTTCAGTAAGGGAGTGCTACCTTTAAAAATGCGCCTGTAAATCCTTTTGTGCGATTTGTGGGCGAAGGAGGCGTGTCATCCAAAATTGGAAACAAACTTGATCTGCGTACGGTGTCCAGGAATCTACATACCAAGTTTGAAGTCTCTAGCTATTATAGTCCCGAGATCGATGCGTTCAAACAGACGGACATTCAGACGGACAGACAGACGGACATGGCTAAATCGACTCGGCTGTTGATCCTGATCAAGAATATATATACTTTATGGGGTCTGACACGCTTCCTTCTGCCTGTTACATACATTCTGCCAAATGCATTATACCCTTTTTTGCCCATTTTTAATGGGCACAGGGTATAAAAAGGCGACACGACAAGCCAAAAGAGATTCTTGGAGAGCTTTCTGCTCCGACATAGAATCAACACCGGACGCGGCCAGACTGAGGAAGATTTTATCAAAATCTGCCCCCACACTAGGATACCTCAAAAAAGACGATGACACCTGGACTACATCAAGCGAAGAGTCGCTGGATGTACTCTTAAAAAAGCACTTTCCAGGCTGCAAAGCAACCAATCAAGGTAGATACCAAACCACAACCGAGGTGCCAATCAGTTCCTCTTTTCTAAGCAAACGCACAATAACCTTGGCTATAAACAGCTTTAAACCGTACAAGTTACCTGGACCAGACGGCGTTATTCCTGCCCCACTACAACAAGCAGGAGACACTGCCATAAACTGGCTACAATCTATCTTTCCAGAAGTTCTCAAAACTGGACATTTTCCTTGACGCATAGCGAGTCTCTAAAATAGTTTTCATACCAAAAGCTGGCAAATCATCCCATATGACAGCAAAGGACTGTCGTCATTTATCTTTATCTAAGAGCATCCATTCTCAACACGCATATCGGAATGGCAAATCGACGGAAACAGCTTTGCACTCCGTAGTCGCCACTATAGAAAAATCCCTTTCGCTCACTGAATACTCCCTCATAGCCTTCCTAGACATCGAGGGAGCTTTTAACAACGTCGTCACGGAAGCTATCACTGGAGCACTGACAAACTTAGGGATTGAAAGCCGACTAGTGGGACTCATCGACCAATTTCTCACATGCAGGGTCGGAACGTCCACACTTGGCTCTTCAACACTCACCAGGTTCGTCAGTAGGGGAACACCTCTCCTCTTTTATGGAACCAAGCAGTCAACAGGCTGTTATGCGACATAGAGGGTGGAGGCTGCCAGGTGGTTGCCTACGCGGACGACGTAGCACTAATTTTCAAGGGAAAATTCCCTCAAACACTATGCGACTTAATGTCAGCCAAGCTACAAAAACTGGTCACCTGGGCCATTGATTGTGGCCTGGGAGTAAACCCAGCCATATCTTTTAAGAAAATTGGTCGATTTTTATGAAATATTTTTTATTTAATAGAGAATTTAATTGTTAATAAGATGTTAAAGTTTCCAGTTTCTAGCACAAGTACAAATATTTAAACTATTTCATTTCTCAAAACCCTACGTAAATTGGAACGCTTTTTTTGGCTCAACTGAATAGGTTCATGAACTTTGTGAGCGACAGGGATAACTTAGAGACGCCAATTCTTTTTTGGTTATTAATTTAGAGTTTTCACAGCTAAATTTAAGTAAAATGAACCGCATAGCTCAATTAATTTACTTTGAAGAGTTCAAGTAAAACAATGTCTCGATTCTGAACTAAAACACCATATAATCGCTGATAAAAATTAGGTCAGATCCAAAATGATTATTAGTTACCTTTGAAATACCGCAAAATATGACAATGACATGAAAGAAGGTTTTCAATATGCTACAACATCAGTATAAGAAGACTTGTTGTTAGAGGTGCATTCATTTTATCAGGTTTGGTTTCCCAAATCATGGAAAAATAAATAAATTCGTAGTTCCAAATGTTGGGAGAGATTGAAAAATCAAAAAAAAACACACCTCAATGATGTGCTTAGAGCCCCACGCACCCGTTTTGCACCGCTTGATTTATTTTTCGACCCATTTTTTTTTTATATAACTTATTATATTTATAATTCGGTTTGATACTTGGCAATACTATAGAGAAACAAGTTGATTTATATCTGTATACCGTGCTTAAACTGATTGAGAACTATACCTTTAAGGGTATTAAAATTCAAATACCTAATTTTTAAGAACAATTTCATTTTTCGTTATGAGTAACAAAATGAATTAACTATAGGAGTACTAGCTCAGGGGGATAGGTTCCTTTTAATGAATTTGTAAACATGAGTTCAAATGCTATTATTATTTTTTGATTTCAAAAAATATCTTTCTTTTTTTTCAACTACTTTAGTACTTTTTTTTACAATGTAATAGGGTATAATTTTTAAATGGTTGGTGTAGATAAAAGAGAACCAAGAGTGTTATTTTGATTTTGTATCTGTTCTTATTTTTTTCTTTAGTATAAGCGGAGATATTGACAAAGACTTTTATTTAAAAGTTTTCATATGTTAAAAGTCTTAAAAGACTTTTATTTTATTCCTCAAAAATAAAAGTCTTTTGAGACTTTTAAAATATAAAAATCAGAAATAAAAGTCTTTAATGACTTTTATTTTATTCATCAAAAAAGACTTGAAAAACTTACAGAAGACTGATAAAATAAAAATAAAAAATTATGATTAATTTTAATTTATATTTTTTTAAAATAAAAGTAACGATTAATTGGTCTTTATAAAATAAAAGTCTTAAAATAATCATTAAAAGTGATTTTTTTGGATATTCCTCATAACAGTTATGGTCCCTGGGTATAGAGCCTATTAGATTCGTGTCGATTATGGTACAGAATTTTGAACACATATATCTCCGCAACTATAAAAGTAAGAGCAACCAAATTTGGTGACAGTACTCCTAGGATGTTGATACTAAGTTTGTATTTAAATTTGACCCCGCCCACGTCCGCCCACGTAAATGATATAAAATCTAATAACAAGAGCACTATTAAAGCTACAGCATTGAGACTTGGCACACAGGATGAGGGGACGAGTCCTGAGGTGTGCTGAAAATTTCATTGAGATCGGTTTATAAACAGGGAAGTAGTTTGAGAAAATATGATATATGGAGAAAATATAATCACCTGGATCTCAGAGACTATAAGAGATAGAGATTCCAAATTTGGTGACAATACTGCTATGTTGCGCACGCAGATCAAGTTTATTTTAGAATTTTGCCACGCCCCCCAATTATCCTGTAATCGACAAAAAACTAAAATATCCAAATACAAGGCCAATTTAATAGGTACAGATGTCAAAATCTGCACACACACTAAACACAATTTTGATAATGCATCCTGAAAACTGCATTGCAATCGGATAACAAATACAGAAGATATTAAATCAAAACTTCACATTTCTCATGCCTACGTGCAGTGGCCAGATTTTGGTACAAAACTTGCAGCAATGCATGCGATTTGTGGGTACATTGGACTCGGGATCAAAACAACTCTTTGTTTTGAACCAAATTATTTATTATTATTATTATTTTTTTATTTTTTTTTTCATTGCATTAATTTAATTACATATTAATTAATAATTACATACTTTTTAAATGAATACTTTACATACTTAATCAATAATTTTATGTGATGCACATTTTGCAATCAGTACTATGAATTAGCAGCAAAACGAATTTGGTTCTATAAATAGCTTTATTTGCACATGTATGTATGTGTGTATGTAGGGCTTCTCTTCTAACGAGCGAGACATAATTGAAACAAAAGAAACGTGCAAAACGGACAACGAAAAAAAATGATATACATTGATATTGCCACATGCAAATATAATGATCCGATGGCTCTGATGATAGAGCCGTGTATTTCGAGGCGATGAGTCGAGAGTTCGAATCCCGTTTCAATCCCCCTTATTTTATTATCTTGCACATTTTTTATTGGTTGTTTATTGTACAAAAATATGTCGGCGGGCGTTCTACCAGTAGTTCCGTGTATTATTTTATGGTTATAAGTATAAGCTATTTCCTGCATTTCTGTACCTGATTGTTCAATATCCTTGGTAGTTAATATTATTCTCATTTTTTCATTAATTGTTTTATGAATTCTTTCAATGTCTGCAACTCCTGTTTTATTTGTATTGTATTCTATGGCTATGTTTTCACTTTCTAACCAGTTTCGAAGGCTTAAACTGTTCATTCCTGTATCTCTGTCTGATTTAATTAGTTTTGGTTTCCCCATTGTGTTAAATATTGTAAGTAATGCTCCTTTTACATCGAGCCATGTTCTTGATTCTGTTTCTACGGCCATCATGAATTTAGAATATACGTCAATACAAGTCAGATAGTTCCGTCTGTTATTTATGTAATAATCTATCATATATTTTTCTCTGGTTTTATTAAGTTTCGGTGTAATTTCCATAGGCAATTTGGTAAATCTATGTTCTGCTTTAACAAGTTTGCAAATTTCACATTTATTAATAATATTCTGTATTAAATTATGGTAGTCGGGGAAGTAAAAATCTGAAGCCTTAAATTCGTTTACAACTTTTTCTATACCTTGGTGTAATTTTTCTTCATGTAATTTTAAAATCATTTCTTTAAAATCTGCATAGCTTTCCATGTTTTTCTTTAATGTTGTGGATTTTGTCAATTTTCCTCTAGTTCTGAGATTTAAAAAGGTCAAGTATGTTCTTTGTATTAGCGCGAAGTCTTGATCGTCGGTAATGTAAATTGTTGTATTTTTGGTTCCTACGACGTTTTCTAGTATGTCTTTTGCTTCGGTTTCATTTAATGGCGATAGGTATTCTATTTGCGTTATGTTCTTGTTAAAATATTTTTCTGTTTTTACTTTATGCCCGGTTCCTTTAGTCATTATTATTTGCCTATTGTAATGATTTATTGGTCTTTCTGTTATCTGGATATACTGACTACCATCCTCTGATGCACTATGTATTGTTGCTAAGGTCGTATCAGCCTGACTATCATTGTCTTCACTATGCGCATCTCCCGTAAATGTTTCATTGATTTTTATCCTAGACAGAGCATCTGCGACATGATTTTCTTTTCCCTGTATGTGTTTTATTTCAAAGTCAAATTCGTTAAGCTTTATTTTCCACCGTTGAAGTTTCATGTTGGGTTCTTTAAGAGATTCCAACCAAACTAAAGGTTTGTGATCTGTTTGTACTGTAAATCGGCGTCCATATAGATAGGGTCGGAAATATTTAGTGGCCCATACTATAGCTAATAACTCTTTTTCGATTGCTGAATATCTGGTTTCATGTTCATTTAGAGTTCGACTGGCAAAACATATTGGTTTATTTTCTTGTGCCAAAACTGCACCTAATGCAAAATTACTTGCGTCTGTAGTAAGGGTGAATTTTTTATTAAACGAAATTTTATAGTCTTCATTATTAACGTCAATAGTTTGGTTTTTTTTTAGATAATTTGTCATTAGTTTTGCTATTTTTGCGAAGTCTTTTATAAATTTTCGGTAGTATCCTGCCAAACCTAAGAATGATTTTATTTCCTTTGGATTTTTTGGTATTGGATAACGTTGGATTGATTCTATTTTTTTGGGTTCTGGCTTAATGCCGTCGGGAAATACGATGTGTCCTAGAAATGAAGTCTCTCTTTGCATAAATGTGCATTTACTTAATTGTAGTTTAAGATTGTATTGTTTTAAACGATCTAAAACTTTTCTTATTGAAATCTCATGCTCTTGGAGTGAAGTCGAAAAGATGATGATATCGTAAAGATAAACAAGACTATGTTTTCCAATGATACCATTTAAAACGTGATTCATGCATCGTTGGAATGTTGCGTGTGCATTTTTTAAGCCGAATGGCATACGAGTATACTCGTAATGACCATGTTTTGTTGAGAAAGCTGTCTTTTTAATTGAATTTGAATGCATTTGGATTTGATGAAACCCTTTGGCCAAGTCAAGTGTGGTGAAATATTGGCATCTGCCCAGTTTGTCTAGTATATCGTCGATGTTTGGGATTGGAAATCTGTCATCTACTGTAACTTCATTTAGTTTTCTATAGTCTATTACCAGACGAAATTTACCGTCTTTCTTTCCTACCACTAGTAGCGGACTATTATATGGTGAGTTCGAATGCCTGATCATACCCCGTTTTAACATGTCATTAATTGGTTAATTTACTTCGTTTTCGTGAATTTGTGCATAAGGGTATGATTTTCTATTAATTGGTTCTTCTGTTTTAGTTTTTATTTCGTGTTTAACACTATTTGTGACGTCGCCGTCGCTATATTGAATGTCTCTATAATCGGTAAGAATTTTTTGTAGTACATTTTGTTCTTCTGTATTAAGTTCGTTTAATGTCTTATTTTCCTTTACTTCCTCAATATTACCTAACCATTCGTGTGGGTGTGTAAGTTCGTATTCTTGATTAGCTTCAAGTGTTGGTTCTGGGTCTGGGCTTATGAATTCAAATTCTGTGTTATTTAAAGTTACTGATCCCTTTATAAAATCGATGCTTGCGTGCAATTGTTGTAATAAGTCTCTGCCTATCAGTACGTGGTGGTTATCGGAAAAGTGGTGAACATACATTTTCGCTGTTGTGTTCAGTATATTTGGTAATTTAACATATTTCATGTATGGTAAATTAATTGTTGCTGCCAATGTAGTGACTTTTAATGGATGAGTTAATATAATGGCCACTATATGTTTCCAAATATTTGGCGTGCAAAAACTAATATTTGACCCTGTATCGATTAAACATTTGCAACGCTGCCTTTCAATAAACAATTCTATGGTTGCTGTTGTAAATCTTGCTGGTATTGGTTGTATTCTTTCGGAGTTATATAGCTCGGCTCCTGGACTACGTATTCCTGATCCTGCTGATATTTCTCCTGACCTATTTGGTTGAACATTTGAGGATATTCTTGATCCTCTTGGTATTCCTCCTGACTCGTTTGGTTCTGTAACTGTTCCTGCTGATTGTCCGAGGCTTGTAGCCGAAAATTTTCAACAACTTCCATTGGCTCTACGCGTCTTTGTTGTGTACTTTCTCTTTGTCTTTTAACTGGAACTCTAAATTCTGGCTGTTGCTGAGTTTGATTGTTTTGTGCCGGGTTAAACTGTGGTCTGGGTTGATATTGGCTTGTTCGAGGTAAAGTTTGTTGAATTTGATTCAATGGCTGATTTTGGACAAAATTTGGTCGTGGTATATAATTTGGATTGAAGCTGTATCTTGGTGTTTACAGCGGTACTGCGTTTTGTGGAATTGGTTGAAAAGTATAATTTGGTCTAAAATTGGTCTGGTTGTATTTGATCTTATTAAATTGATCATTCTTGGAATATTCATTATTTTGTGGACAATTGTTTAATAATCCCTTTTCCATAGCTATTTGTCTTAATTTCATAGGTGTACTTATGTCAAATCTACTTAGTCTAAACAAAATTCTTTCTGGTAATTCTTCATAAATGCAATCACTTAAAAAGTCATCAAGGGATGACGAATACATTAATTTCTCACTTGGAGTTCCGCTTAAATTTAGTCGATTATAAACCCGATTTGATGTAAATTCAAGATCGTTTATGAACTTACTGAGATCTCCTTTAAATTTAATCGTCCTGATGCTCTCTATTGGTATTGGTGCCCGGTCTTCAAAATGTTGTGGTAGGGCTGCCCTTAAGGTGGACCACGTTTCGTAGTTCGCCTTCATCAATACCCGCATAGCGTCTCCGATGAGAAGCCCCTTCACTGCATTCAACTGGAGTGTCATCTGGATTGGTCTACCGGTGGAAAACAGCGAAGGCGCTGAATCGATGCTCTTCACAAACAAGCACAGGTGCGTTGGGTTGCTATCGAATTTCCGTAGGCTGTTAATATATTTTAAGCACATTCATATTTGCTCAACGCTAAGCTCGGCGTTAGCACTGCTGGTTGCATCTGGATCTGGTGCCATTTTTTTAATTTATTAACTTTTTTTTTTTTTAGTTTATTATTTTTCACCAAAAAGCTTCGTTCGAGCTTTGATTGATTAAATATTTCACTAACCGAATGTTACAATTAACGCGGTATTGGAAATGTAGTTCTTTAGCGGATAGAAACTTTATCGTATACGTCAATAAATAATTTCTATCCTACCGGCTGCGCCACTTCCTTGGCACTTGTTTTCGCTAAGAACCGAAATTAATATTAGAACAAAACACACAAACACATTTGAGTGCAGATAAGTTTTTATTCAGAGTGTTCTTTATGAGCTTAAGAATAAATTAAGACTCACTCGATCTTCGATCGAAATGAATAAAGAAACCTCAAAAGTTATGTTTACAATTCATTTTCAGCTGCGGCCTACGTGACCATTGTCGCGAGGCGCATATGTTGGAGAAATTATGCTGTCGATGCAAATTATTTATTTAGAAGTTGAATCGGCAGCTGCGGGACTTATCAAGATATTTTATGTTTACATTTGGCTTATATACTCTGCCTGTGAACCGTTCTGTTTCTTAATTGTTATGTTTTGAATTTGAGCTTCCTGAGAAGTGTTTATGTTATGAATTGTATCTGGCTGTGGTTCTGTCGGTTGAGTTATGTTTGTATTGGTACGTGCATCTAGCTCTATAACTACGTTACTATATAATATAATAATATAAAAATATTTCAATTATTTTTATACCCGTTACTTATAAAAAATAAGTATAAGGGTATATTGTGTTCGTTGGAGAAGGAGGCATCTCCGCCCCTTTAAAGTATATATATTCTTGATCAGCATCAATAGCCGAGTCGATATAGCCATGTCCGTCTGTCCGTCTGTCCGTCTGTCCGTCTGTATGAACAAAAGGATCTCAGAGACCATAAGAGATAGAGATACCAAACTTTCACTAAAAGACTTCTATATACCCCACGCAGATCAAGTTTGTTTCAAATTTAAGCCACGCCCTCCTCCGCCCCCGCAAATAGCGAAAAACAGTCTGAACAAAAAAATCTCAGAAACTAAAAGAGATAGAGTAACCAAATTTGGCACACAGATTTATATATACCTCACGCAGTTCAAGTTTGTTTCAAATTTAATCCACGCCCCCATCCGCCCCCGCAAATCGCGAAAAACCACCACACCCACAGTTTTTAAGATAATACGTTTTTTGTGATTATTACCGTTATCTATTAGCATTATCTATTATGCCACTGAATCGCATCAAGATCGGACATGTAGAACGACAGTTATTTTCTTTAAAGTACTTTTCAATATATTTAAGTAAGTAACGGGTATCATATAGTCGGGATCTCGACTATAGCCTTTCCCGCTTGTTTTAAAATCATTTATATAATTTATTTTTAAATGGTTATTATATATTTTTTTCTAGAAGCTCTAACGCCTTTCGCTGAAATTCTCTCATGTCTCGATTGGCCTCTTTATTGTCTTGGCGAATTTTATTCAACACTTCAAGCTTTTTTTTCCTCGACATCAGTAGTATAAAAATGCGGGTTCTGGGACAAATTGGGGGTGGGGGCGATCAATCACTGTCAAAGACCTGTCAAAATTTTTGACAGCTAAAATAATTAGTGATTGATTGATCGATGAAAAGTGTGGCAAAGAGGGGGGATCGTGGTCAAAAGTGTGGGAAAAAAGGGGGAACCGAGGGTCGAATCGTGGGAAAAAGGGGGAAAAAGGGAAAAAAATGTTCAAATCAAATGATCGTGTGCGAGTATGTGTCAGGTGAGTTTGATTGATCTGTCATTGGCGATGTTCGAATTAGGGAGATGCTATTGTAAAAGTGATCGTGTGCGAGTATGTGACAGGTGAGTTTGATGGATCGGTCACCTCTTGATGCTCAAAATTAGGGAGATGCTATTGTAATGCATGTCTTTTGTTTACATTGGTGGCATGCGTTGCTATGAGTAAGCAAGTGGTGGGCACGTATTGGGCACGTGTTGGGCAAGGTTCAGGCACAGGGCCGGCGCCGGGACGTCCCCTGTCAATCAAAGCAATGTATGGGCATGTTGCAGCATGATAATTGAATGGGAATTCTAGCAATGTATGGGCATGTTGCAGCATGATAATTGAATGGGAATTTTGGAATTTTGTTTCTGTGACCCGTGACATGAAACCTGTTCTCGTTGGTTTTGTGACAGGTAATAGACTCTGACTAGAGATAGTGGGAGAAGTCCTCTACCAAAAGAATGGGAAAGAAAATTGTAATACAAATATTTAAACTGGTTTCACCTTCAACATTGAATCATAGAGTGTATACAAAAGATATATTATATTATATATCAGTTCAATTTTATCGTTGAAGTGAAAAGTGATTTCCAGTGCTCATACATAAGACTTATAAATAAACAAAACAAAAAAATTTATAAACAATTTACAAAAAAAAAAAAAAAATATATTATAAACAATTTACAAAAAAAAAAACAATATCAAAACAAGTTAAGAACAGCTCAAAACAAGTTTAGAACAGCTCAAAACAGCTTAACAACAGTGACAGTTCAACTGCAATAACAGCAACAATAACAACAATAACAACAACAACAACAGCAACAAGAACAGTAGCAGATCAAATGGACAACTCACCAACAAAATCAGTAGCAGGTCAAAAGCAGATCAACAAAGACACCTCAACAACAACAACAACAACAACAACAACTATAATGAGTGACAGCGGTGAAAGATCTTGTGACTTGTGTAAGATAGATCTACCACCGGGAACACAATGGAAACATCATGCTCGCACCGAAACCCATAAGCAGAATGCGGTTGTGCCGATAGATGGGAAGATTAAAAAGATTTCACAGGGATTCAAGGGGCGCATCCTTCATTATATGTATTTGAATGAAGGAGTGGCGTTTAGACTCCCTGAAGTATTTATGAATGAAGCAGGAGCTGCATTCATACCGCATTTGATACGTGTGCTGGATAGCTACGATGCAGTGAAAGTAAATTTTGAACTATTCGCTGAATATGTTCTTTTAAGAGAAAATGAGTCTCTTCATGAAATAAAGTCATTCCAAAGTAAAATGACTATCACACTCGAAATCAATGATTTTAATATACTTTTTGAACAGCATTCTAAGCAAATAATTGCAAATAATTGCATTCTAACCATTCGTGTGGGTGTGTAAGCTCGTATTCTTGATTAGCTTCAAGTGTTGGTTCTGGGTCTGAGCTTATGAATTCAAATTCTGTGTTATTTAAAGTTACTGATCCCTTTATAAAATCGATGCTTGCGTGCAATTGTTGTAATAAGTCTCTGCCTATCAGTACGTGGTGGTTATCGGAAAAGTGGTGAACATACATTTTCGCTGTTGTGTTCAGTATATTTGGTAATTTAACATATTTCATGTATGGTAAATTAATTGTTGCTGCCAATGTAGTGACTTTTAATGGATGAGTTAATATAATGGCCACTATATGTTTCCAAATATTTGGCGTGCAAAAACTAATATTTGACCCTGTATCGATTAAACATTTGCAACGCTGCCTTTCAATAAACAATTCTATGGTTGCTGTTGTAAATATTGCTGGTATTGGTTGTATTCTTTCGGAGTTATATAGCTCGGCTCCTGGACTACGTATTCCTGATCCTGCTGATATTTCTCCTGACCTATTTGGTTGAACATTTGAGGATATTCTTGATCCTCTTGGTATTCCTCCTGACTCGTTTGGTTCTGTAACTGTTCCTGCTGATTGTCCGAGGCTTGTAGCCGAAAATTTTCAACAACTTCCATTGGCTCTACGCGTCTTTGTTGTGTACTTTCTCTTTGTCTTTTAACTGGAACTCTAAATTCTGGCTGTTGCTGAGTTTGATTGTTTTGTGCCGGGTTAAACTGTGGTCTGGGTTGATATTGGCTTGTTCGAGGTAAAGTTTGTTGAATTTGATTCAATGGCTGATTTTGGACAAAATTTGGTCGTGGTATATAATTTGGATTGAAGCTGTATCTTGGTGTTTACAGCGGTACTGCGTTTTGTGGAATTGGTTGAAAAGTATAATTTGGTCTAAAATTGGTCTGGTTGTATTTGATCTTATTAAATTGATCATTCTTGGAATATTCATTATTTTGTGGACAATTGTTTAATAATCCCTTTTCCATAGCTATTTGTCTTAATTTCATAGGTGTACTTATGTCAAATCTACTTAGTCTAAACAAAATTCTTTCTGGTAATTCTTCATAAATGCAATCACTTAAAAAGTCATCAAGGGATGACGAATACATTAATTTCTCACTTGGAGTTCCGCTTAAATTTAGTCGATTATAAACCCGATTTGATGTAAATTCAAGATCGTTTATGAACCTACTGAGATCTCCTTTAAATTTAATCGTCCTGATGCTCTCTATTAACTGATGTATTGGTGCCCGCTCTTCAAAATGTTGTGGTAGGGCTGCCCTTAAGGTGGACCACGTTTCGTAGTTCGCCTTCATCAATACCCGCATAGCGTCTCCGATCAGAAGCCCCTTCACTGCATTCAGCTGGAGTGTCATCTGGATTGGTCTACCGGTGGAAAACAGCGAAAGCTGTTCGAGCTTTGATTGATTAAATTTTTCACTAACCGAATGTTACAATTAACGCGGTATTGGAAATGTAGTTCTTTAGCGGATAGAAACTTTATCGTATACGTCAATAAATAATTTCTATCCTACCGGCTGCGCCACTTCCTTGGCACTTGTTTTCGCTAAGTACCGAAATTAATATTAGAACAAAACACACAAACACATTTGAGTGCAGATAAGTTTTTATTCAGCGTGTTCTTTATGAGCTTAAGAATAAATTAAGACTCACTCGATCTTCGATCGAAATGAATAAAGAATTTACAATTCATTTTCAGCTGCGGCCTACGTGACCATTGTCGCGAGGCGCATATGTTGGAGAAATTATGCTGTCGATGCAAATTATTTATTTATAAGTTGAATCGGCAGCTGCGGGACTTATCAAGATATTTTATGTTTACATTTGGCTTATATGATCTGCCTGTGAACCGTTCTGTTTCTTAATTGTTATGTTTTGAATTTGAACTTCCTGAGAAGTGTTTATGTTATGAATTGTATCTGGCTGTGGTTCTGTCGGTTGAGTTATGTTTGTATTGGTACGTGCATCTAGCTCTATAACTACGTAACTATATAATATAATTATAGTTGTGGTTTTGGCGACCTTTCTACTTGGTGAGGTTTGATTTTGGTTAGCTCGAGGTCTGGAGTTTTTTATATATATTTTATTTGCCGATATATTTCGACTGCCGTCGGCTGTCGTCTTCAGGGCGACTATACAAAAAACATTAAACATTAAGAAACTTATAATTTAACATTGATTCTTAACACTACTTAATTAAGTTTACATACAATTTCTTTCTTGTTTTACAAGTCCGCGTTCGTCGGCTTGGAGTTTGTAACTGAGGTTCCTTAAGCAAATGTCTGTATATGTGAGCGCAGTTGTCAATGTCCGTTTTGTAGTTTAGTCGTTTGCTTATTGTTGTATTTATTATGTATAGCATCTCAATTGTGTAGCGTTTTCTGTAATGTTGTTCTTGTTGTAATATTTTTGTCTCGTCAAAATTAGCTGTGTGGCTAGCGCTGTTTTCTGTATGTTTGATTGTAGGCGAAGTTTGCTGTCTGATCTGTGCTGGGATATTCTGGTTATTAGTTTTGATTTTGTGGTACCAACATAAACTTTGTTGCATGTTTCGTTGTGGTTTCCACTGCAAGGTATTTGGTAGATGACGTTACTTTTGTCTAATGGATGTATTTTGCTTTTTGTTTTATTGAAAAAGATTTTCATCGTGATCGTGGGTTTATGAGCTAGTTGTATATTTTGTTGGTCGAAACATTCTGAACTGTTGAAACGTTCTGATATGTTCGGTACATATGTGAGGGATCTGTATGTCTTTGGTTGTTCTTCTTGTCTTTTTGGTATGTTTTTCTTCTGTTTATTAATTAAGGATTTTATTATGTTTTCGGGGAAGTCATTGGATTTTAGTATGTCTATTATTTGGTCATTTATTTGTCTATGATATATTGGGTCGCTTAGTGATTTCATTCTTTTAATGCAGCTAAGTGCGGTATTTATGATCATTGTTTTGGGATGATTTGAAAAATAGTTAATTATTCGTCCTGATGATGTTGGTTTTTTGTACCATTTTAGTTTAAGTGAATTTCCACATCTGTTGATGGTGGTGTCTAGATATGGTAATATGCCGTCTTCTTCTAGTTCGTATGTGAATTTAATTTGCTTATGGTAAGAGTTCAGTGCGTCAAGAGTATTTTGAATTTGGTCTTCTTTTATTATGGCAAATAGATCGTCTACATATTTTGTCAGTATCCTAGGTGTATATTTTAATTTATTGAGGGTGTTTTCTAACAGTTCTTCCATTAATATGTCTGCTATTACCGGAGAGGCTGGGGAACCCATAGGCATACCTTTAAGTTGTGTGTATATTTTTTCATCATATTTAAAATATCTGTTTTCAATTACACAAAACTTAATGATATCCATGAAAATAAGTTTTGGTATGTCGGTGTATTTGTTGATGTCAGTCCATTTTCTGCTTATTATGTCCATTGCAAGTTCGGTAGGTATGCTGGGGAACAGGGAAACTACGTCAAAAGAGATCAATATCTCATCGTCCCATATAAACGAGTCATTGATTCTTTCTTTAAAAGATGAAGAGTTCTTTACATTAAATTTGGATTCTTCCGTTACTTTTTTCAGAATTTTTATTATGAATTTACATAATGCATAAGAGGGTGAGCCTATGGAGGAGCAAATAGGTCTCAATGGCATGCCTTCTTTATGTATTTTTGGTAATCCATAGATTCTGGGTGGTAGTGCTGTAGTTGTTGTCATGATGTTTTTTTCCATTTTTGTAATAAGTTTAAGTTTGAATAGTTTGTCAACTAAGTTGCTATTTTTTGTTTGAAGTCTTGATGTTGGGTCTTGTCTAAGGTTTCTGTATGTGCATAGGTCTTGTAATATATTAGTCATTTTGGCTTTGTAGTCATTAGTCTCTATGGCTACAGTTTTGTTTCCCTTGTCGGATGTCATGATTAATATATGTCTGTTTTTGTTTAGAAATTCACGTGTCTGTTCCACTTTGTTTGTTTCTTGTCTTGTGATCTTTTATTAAGAAAGAGAACTCTGTGCGTGCGGTTTCTTGTTGTTCTTGGTTTTTAATGGTCTGTACAAGTTCTTCGCCGTCCGCAATGTATTTAAAATGCAGAAAAACACGCATTATACCGAAGTTTATACAAAACATAACATCCTACAAAACTCTATTTACAAGAAACAAGCAACTACCAACAACAATACAGAAAGCCCTCTCCAGACATATACACTTTTT